>CM076583.1:245138595-245390170 GCA_034641835.2 Pinus albicaulis | reverse complement strand
TGTCCCTTAAGAGAAACGTAGGGGAAAGTGTTCATGATTACACCACCAGATTCAACAGTATTTACAACGCTCTTCCCCCACACATGAAACCCCCACAAGGTATGGCCTTAGCAAAATATCCGGATGGATTTGATGCTGACATGGCCTATGAACTTAGGGATAAAGAATATACCACGTTGGAGGATATGCAGAAAGGGGCAATAAACATAGAAGCGAACTTAATGGAAAAAAGGGCCAAATTGAGAGCTGAGAAGAGAGTAACATACAAGGATGAGACTATAGCCTCCACTTCAGATCCAAGGGTTGACCTATTGTCTAAGAATTTGGATAAGCTATGCCAAGTGGTCGAAAAGATGGCTATCGCTCAGAACAAGAACCAAAATCAAACCCAAAACCAAAACTTTAGAAGAAACAACAACACTCCCAACAGACAGAAAGAGTCAGATCAGCAAGTCATTCCCCCTTTCCAAAACTTTCTTGATGAGGATGAGGGAATCATAGAAGAATCTGAAGGGAATGTGATAAACATGTTCGAAACAGAGGACTCAATCCTGAACTGTGATTCAGAAGAGGACCAACCCTCAACCTTTTATGGGGAGGAGGAATGGTTTGAATCTGAGAATTATAGGTTGGGATTCGAGAATGCCATGTTACAGGTCAGAGAACAATATGAGCTCAGGAGTAAAAAGAACCAAGACTCTTCCAAACCCAAAACTCCTGAGGTAACTATCAAAAAGAGGCCTGAGAAATCTTCTAAAGGAACTGCTGTAAACAATAAATCAACAACTGAGAGTTCTGAGAAAAACCAACAGTAGGACAACCAAAACAATGAAAAACAAAGTCAAACAACCAGTAGCACTAGCACCTCAGCAAGTGCTCCTGACACAATTGTGCCTACGCATGTACATAATGAGAAAACGCAAACTGATTCAGCCACTAAGGTGGCTGCACACAAAACAGAGTTGAGCACTTCCAAAGGCCAACCCATTTTCAATTTAGAAAGTGAGATTGCAAAAATAAAAATCTCTGTACCATTATCTGAGATGGCCTCTCAGAATGTATATAAAGGCCAGATTTTGAAAGCATTAAATCTGAGTATAAATAATGACACTGTAAATTTGAGTGATGATCAGCCTGCCCTATTATTCGGTCCCAAGATTGAGGGGAAATTTCAGGAGGGGGTAGTTCCACCTTTTTATATCAGTCTTAACATTCATGACAAGATCCTCCATAACGCCATGCATGACTCCGGTGCATCACACAACCTAATGCCTAAGGTAGTCATGGAGAGGCTAGGCCTAGAAATTACCAGACCTTACAAAGACTTATACTCTTTTGACTCCAGTAGAGTAAAATGCCTAGGCCTCATCAAAGACTTATGTGTGAGCCTAACTCAGATTCCTGCGAAATGTATGGTCATGGATGTAGTGGTGGCAGACGTGCTGCCCAAGTATGGCATGTTATTATCTAGATCATGGGGAGCCAAGCTGCAAGGCACCATGCAGATGGATGGCTCATATGCCACTATCCCTATATTTGGCCAATCAAGAAGACTGTATAGAGAATCCCAAATGAAATTTCTGGTCAGCAGCCCCGAGAAACCTGAAAATTCACCATTGTATTCTGTACATACCGATCTTGACTCCTTTATTTTCTATAATGATGAATCCTTAGGAGATCCAGAGTCCCAGAATAGGCATACGAATGAGAACACCGAGCCTATGGACCTTCATATAATGGCCACTCTGGGAGAATATGATCAGGAAAACCATGGGCAGCACACTGAAAATGAAAAGGAAACCAGCAACGAAGCCTGTAGGATTTGTGGTGGACCGCTCACTCCAAGCGTGACAGAAACAGAGCAAGAACAGCAAGCTAACCACCTCCCTAACATCCATGGCTCCTACGAACAACAAGGCAGCTTACAATCTAGCTCAGACCTCCCAACTCAACCTAATGGCGAACCCAGCTGTAAGGTAGGAAGCGAAGTGGAAGCAAACAAAGAGCCCTTGTGGGAAATGAACTTTGATGGATCCTATACTAGACAAAGCGCTGGAGCAGGAGTGTGGCTGCGTAACACCGAAAATGATCACGCGGAGAGCCACGCCGTCAATCTGCATTTCAAATGCACGAACAACATTGCAGAATACGAGGCTCTGATCTTGGGTTTAAATCGGTTGAAAAAATTAGGAGCCCATAGAATAGTCGTGAGAGGAGACTCTGAGTTAGTAATCAAACAGATGAGTGGTGAGTATTCGGCAAAACACCCCAGGCTTAGGGCATACAGGAACGATACTCTAGATTTGTTGAAAACATTCATTGAATATGATTTAGTATACATTCCTAGGGGTCAAAACGCTATTGCAAATGGACTAGCCTGCCTAGCTAGCTCTTATCCCAAGGCCCCAGTTGACCAACAAATCATCATTCAGACTAAATTCAGGCCTGCAGTGCCAGACAATGAAAAATACTGGCAGGTCTTTGAAGGAGACAAACAGATTGAAGATTTCCTGATGGGCAGAAATGAGTTTGAATTTTCTGATTCAGACTCAAAATATGATGACAACTGCCCAAGTGAGGATTCCACAGATGAACTAGAAACACCTTGTAGTATAGAAATAAATGCTTTTTCTGAAGGAACTGGAGATTCAGCCGTAAAACGTGAAAACGCAGATAGAGAAGAAATGAAGGTGCTGCAAGCCAAAGACAAGAACATACCAAGAGGCTTAGCACCCTTAGAGGATCTCTTTGATTTCGATGATGTTGCAAAGAAACCCACAATAGAACATGCAGAATCGGATGTAGAAGAGTGTAACGTAGGCACTGAAGACAAACCCAAAATGATAAAGCTGGCTAAGTCTATACGTGCAGACATGAAGAAAAGATATACTGATCTGTTTAAGGAATTCATTGATGTGTTTGCATGGAGCTATGAAGACTTAAAGGCCTATGACACCAACATCATGCAACATAAGATACCACTGAAGGAAAATCAGAAACCTTTCAGACAAAAACTCCGTAGAATTAATCCAAAACAATTGCCTGCAGTAGAAAAGGAAATTAAGAAGATGTATGATGCAGGCATCATAGTCCCGGTAAGGTTTTTTGATTGGGTGTCAAACTTAGTGGCTGTAAGAAAGAAAATGGGGGAGATTAGACTTTGCATAGACTTCAGAAACCTTAACAGAGCTTCCTTGAAAGATAACTACCCTTTGCCTAGAATGGAGCATATCCTACAGAAGGTAGTGGGCTCTAAAAGAATTTCCCTGCTTGATGGTTTTTCAGGATACAACCAGGTTCTGGTACTCCCAGAAGATCAACTCAAAACAGCCTTCACCACTCCATGGGGCACCTTCATGTATGTGAAAATGCCTTTTGGATTGATGAATGCTGAGCTACCTTCCAGAGAGCAATGGATATTGCTTTCTCAGATGAGATTGGACACTTTATAGTTATCTACTTGGATGACTTAACTGTCTTTTCTAAAACAGAAGAAGAACACTTAAAACATCTGAGGAAAGTTTTTGAAAAATGTAGAAGGTATGGTCTGTCCCTGAATCCTAAGAAGACTGTTTTTGGGCTACAAGAGGGTAAGATTCTAGGCCATATTATATCTGAGAAAGGGATTAGGATAGACCCCCAGAGAGTTGAGGGAATACTTCAAATCACACATCCAAGAAACATCAAGGAGCTACAGTCTTTCGTTGGGAAGATCAATTTCCTTAGAAGATTTATCCCCAATCTTGCCGAGCATCTTAGGAAAATGACTGAAATGCTAAAGAAAGATGCAGGAATCAAGTGGACTGTTGAAGCCAAAAAATCTTTTGAGTCAGTAAAACTTGCACTCACCCAAGCCCCTGTCCTTATCAGCCCTGACTTCTCAAAAGATTTTCTCATCTTTTCATTTGCCTCCCCACACACAATAGCTGCAGTTTTGCTGCAGAAAAATTCGGAAGGTAAGGAACAACCTATAGCCTTCTTCAGTAAAGCCTTAAGAGATGCACCCTTAAAGTACAACATTATGGAAAAGCAGGCCTATGCCCTGATTAAGGCCTTAAAAGACTTTAGGGTGTACATTCTGCATTCTCACACCATTGCCTATGTGCCAAATACAGTGGTCAAAGATATCTTGTCCCAAGACCCATATGGGAAAAGGGGCAAATGGATTGCCACGATTTTAGAGTATGACATTGAAATCAAACCCACTAAGCTGATCAAAGGTCAAGGCCTGGCCCAATTGATGGCCGAAACTAATCTACAGGCCCTTGATATCAACATGATGAACGCCCTGGATGAGCAGGAAGGATTGCCCCATCCAGCTGTTGAAGAGCAGTTTCAGAACTCTCCTTGGTACACTGATATCCTGTACGTGCTCACACACCTCAATGCCCCTCCGGAACTGTCCAAAACAAAGGCTAGATTCATAAAACTCAAAGCTAGAAATTACTGCATCTTGAATGAGAGTCTATATTGGAAAAATCTAAATGGCCTTTTACTGAAATGTTTGTCTAAAACAGAAGCCGAAAAGATCAAACAAGAATTCCATGCTGGGGAGTGTGGAGGCCACCTGAGTTGGAAGACCACTGAAAATAAGATACTCAGGGCTGGTTACTATTGGCCTACACTTTTCAGTGATGTCCATAAAATGATCCTCACCTGCCACAAATGCCAGATTTTTGAGGGCAAAAGAAAGCTCCTCCCCCTCCCTCTGCAACCTATCACCATAGAAGGTCCTTTCATGCAATGGGGCTTAGACTTCATTGGAGAAATCCACCCCTCTTCCTCTGGGCAACATAAATGGATCTTGACTGCTACTGATTACTTCACTAAGTGGATTGAAGCCATACCCACTAGGAATGCCACCGATTCTGTCATCATTAGGTTCCTAGAAGACTTCATCCTGTCTCGGTTTGGCTGCCCAAGGAAAATAATCACCGACAATGCTGCTGCTTTCGGATCCAAAAGAATGATTGATTTCTGTCACAGGTACGGAATTGCGCTTGGACATTCAACTGCCTATTACCCCCAGGGTAATGGCCTAGCCGAATCATCAAATAAAAGCCTGGTTACAATCATTAAGAAGCTGCTGGAAGAAAACAAAAGGTCTTGGCATAAAAAGTTGATACATGCCCTGTGGGCAGACAGGCTCACTACAAAGAAGTCTATTGGCACATCACCCTTCCAGCTGGTTTATGGGACAGAAGCAGTTTTCCCTACTAGCCTTGGGATACCAGTAGTAAAGCTTATTCAAGAGGTCCAATCAGAAGAAGACAGCATGATAAGGAGAATTAATGAAACAATCCATCTCCAACAAACAAGGGAGCAAGTTTATGACAGAGCTATCAGAGTGCAGGAAAACATGAAGAGACAGTTTGACAAAAGAGCCAAGGCAGCAAATTTCAAGGTTTGGGACAAAGTTCTGAGATGGGATTCAAGAAGAGAGGATAAAGGCAAACATGGCAAATTTGACAGCTTGTGGCAAGGTCCATTCATCATTCAAGCCACTGTGGGTCCTAATGCGTTTTTCTTGCAAGAACTTGATGGTACAGAGCTGTTTGGGGGTCCTGTCAATGGTAGGATGCTCAAACACTATTTCTGCTAATTCTCCAGTTCCATGTTTCATTTCCATTGTATATACCATTGCAAACTTCCATTTTCAGCAAAAGTGAAGAAAATGTTCCAAAAAAAAAAAAAACAGGATGAAAAGGGAGGTTCAGACATGCTCAAAACATGAACCTCTGAGGCAAAAAGATTGGCTCTAGTAAACTCAAAATCTGAGCCAAAAGGGAGCAAGAATATCTGGTCCTAACAAGCTCAAAATCTGGATCAGCAGTAAAGGAACATCCAGCTCTAAGATCAGAGCTGGAGCGAAGGATAGAAGTGACTCAAACATGCTCAAAACCTGAGTCACAAGAAAGAAGAAGGATGTTTCATAGTTGCGGAATTCCATGCCTTCACAGTTTTGTTTTCTTTAAATTTCTGCCCAGCAAGTCAGACTGTCTAATCCTGGCTTGGCTGTGTTTAAATTTCCTGTCTTAGAATGTAGGTGAAGAAACCTGTTGAACAGTTTAATCTCAACAGGTAATAGTATAGGTAGAGAAGCAGATGAGGCCAACAGTCTAATCTGGTCTCATGGAGCAATAAGGGTAGAATTAGAATAGGTTTGTTTTTGTTCTGCAAAATAAATGTAAAGGGTCTGCTAATTCAAATGCACCCATGGGGAAGATTGTTAGAACTCTAGTTTGGGTAGGTAGATTGGTTGGGAAAATGTTTCTGCTGATTGGATGTCTTCATGGTTTGTGGCAGCAGATCAAAGAAAGATATGGATGGTTCAAGCAGTAGGCACCTGGCCTACACCAAGAGATCATCTTCTGGTTTCTTGGCTCCTTCAAGAAGAAGCCATCCCCATGTGGAGCCACTGTTAGCCCCCCTATGAAATTTTTGACAAGCAATTAGGGGGCTAATTTGTTGCTGAGTCTTCAAGGGATGCATTTCCCCTGAAATACAGCCTCCTTGAAGCCCCTTTGTGCCCTTTATCCTTTGATGGTTCCCCCCTTGCTGTTTTCCCTTTTAAAGCCTCTCTGTTGATGAAGAAATGCCCAAGGACACCCTCCCCCCTTTATTTTTCCCCCATCTAACCTCTTTTCATCCCTCATTTTTCTCCCCTTCTATTTCCCCATTTACTCCTCAAATTCCCCCAAAATCCCCTTTAAACTCCTCCCCTACCCTTGGTTTTCCCTTCTTTCCCCTCTATTTCTCTATCGTTCCCCTCCTTCACCTTTAAAATCCATTAAAATGGGCCCAAAACCCACTTTCCGACCATATAAAAGGCCCAGCCCCTCTACCGCAGGCACCTTTCCAACCACTTCCCCACATGACCCCGCGCCGGGACCAAGTGCTTAAGTCCCCGGCGCTTATCGCAATCGGAATCATCGGCGGGAGGGAAAAACCCTTTGTAATAGCAAAAACCCCGATGCGATATGTTTTTAAACGATAAATCGGCCGGCCTGTTCCGCACTGTTGATCTTGGGTCCAGATCAACGGCTGAGCGCTAATCGCAACTCCCTCCGATTGATCGCAAGTGCTTTTACCCGTGCCCCGATTGCGAACCTCCGATCCATTCGTGACCGTTGATCTTCCGCGGGGATCCAACGGCGGGCCGCTAATCGCAACCCATCTCCGATCGCAATCGCAAGTCGTAGTAGTGCTGCCCCGATTGAAACCTTCCGATTGAATCTGGGCCGTCCATTCCCCTGCAGATCTAACGGTCCCGCGCTGATCGCACTACCCCTCCGATGGTCCTCCCCACCGTCGATCTGCCCCGCGATCCGACGGCCCTCCGCTGATCGCAAGTCCCTCTGCTCCTCCTCCGATTGCGTGCCCCGATTAAATCCTAGCCGTTGATCTCCCTACCGATCCGACGGTCAGCGCTCAATCGCACCCATCCCTCCGATCGCAATCGCAACACTCATCGCGCACCTCCCGATTGAGATCCTCCGATTACATCGCAGCCGTCCATTCTCCCCAGATCCGACGGTCATCGCAGCTTCCGATCATAGTCCTCTCCCGATCGCATTGCCCTTCCGATTAAATCTCCACCGTCCGTTTCATGGGATCTTCAGTCTGCCGCTCCAATCGCAACAAACGCTCCGATCGCGACCTTGAGTCCTCTTGTTTCCCCTCCAGGGATTCAATCACAGTACGTCCATGTCCATGAGATCGCGGTCTGGTTCAGTAACATCTCCAAGTTCAATCGCAATCGGAATTTGTGCTGTATGCGCTCCGGTACGATGGTGCGTGCACATCGTAGCCGTCCATTCCTACAGGAATGACGGTTCAGATTTAAATCACCCTCGCCTCCACGTTTATATATCTAGTTGTATTATTTTTGTGTTTTCTGTGTAATTCGCCCAAACGAGGTAATCTTTAGAACATGCTGCCCATGCCGACCATTCTCGCCATTTTATTTGATACCTTCATCGCTCCACCATCTCTCCACCTCCACTGCATTCCTCCACCACTGCCCGGGCTCTTTGATGAGTTTATTTCACTATGCAGGTAGCACAGAGAGGCCATTCAGCGACCAAACGAGACAGCAGGGACAGATTTGTGGGATTCGAGCCTGTAATTGGAAATTTAAAGTGCAAATCCCGTGATCAATGGATTAAGATCCAATTTGAAAGATTAAGAGCGCGGTTTCCCGTTGGCAAAGTGTTTTTTTCGTCTAGGACAAGGCATCCATACTGTTTTTATTATGCAGAATGTCCCTGAAGGATTTTTCCATCAAAATACAACTCAAAGACAGTCAGGAATTTATTAGACAGACCCTCCTAGTAGCTTATCTTTTCCCGAATTCAAATCACCTGGGGTACAACGAGCCCAAAATGTCAAGATCAAATCTGAAGCAGATCGTTCTCTTACTAAGAGGAGGAGAGCGAAATAAATATGCAGCATTCTCAAGCAGGATGGGCCTCGGCCCTGCATTCATTATTATGCTTAAATGTAACATTCAATGGGCACCTACCTCCTGGGTCGATCTGAGGAGCATCCTTTGTTATAAAAGCACAGCAAGAACATTGTAAGGGGGTTGGTTGTTGTTGGTTTTATCAGCGAACTGCAAGCATTTTGTCCCGAGCCAAGTTTCCTGTGTAACAGTTGTATGATAGGCTGAGAAATATGATGTATTCAGGCTGAATGTAAAAGCTTTGGGCAGTGATGTACCTGATTGGTGTAGTGTTTAACATGATAAGCAATTTTCATTGGATCCTGATCTACAACAGTTGGTGATGTTCTTCTTATCTCTGTGTTTATTTCCATTTCATTTCATGTTCTTTTGACTGACATCTGAATGCATGATATAAGATTTACCCTTGTTAGGTACCTTATATCCCAGCTCTCTCAGTCTTGAATGTTTTCTGCTCATATGTGTGTCTGAATATTGTTTTAATTGACTAAACCAGTGTGGTGGATGATTATTGCCTACTCTCTGATGTGCAAGTTGGTAAAATCAGTATTCAGATGTTTTTGTTAAGATTTAACTGAAAGAGGTTAGGAACATTGGGAGGTGTAAAGCCTGTCGCTGCCTCTTCATAACCTTCCCTTCCATATAAGCCTTTTCAAGATCCCTTGTGTTGCCTATGGTTTGGTCCAAGCAGGCCTGGAGTTAAATGACCTCTGGCCTGATCTATAGACAGAATCAGATGGCTTTCCATCTTTCATTCTCATCACTTAGTGTTCCATCCCACCAATCAGTCTTTGAGATCCAAATGCTCTAGATGACTAGCCCAATTGAAGCTTACACTTTGAACATAAGTAAATCCTTTCTTGACTCCATTGCCTAATGGCCTTGATGTTCCCTGAGTAATCTACCTTTGCCTAGCTTCCTTCTTTACCCATCCTTGTCTTGTGATGAAACCTTACTTCCTGATTCTCAACAACCAAACTCAAACAATCAAACAAATAACCTTGAGCCTATAACTAGCCTAAAACCATAATTTAAAACTTCAAAGACATATATCCTTTGATAATCATAGAGAGATCCCTCTCTGGACCTAGGAGGGCTAGATCCTAAGGTCTGTAAGTGGTTCTATGTTGTCTCATCTTTTGGTCTTTGTCAACCTGGCCAAAACATGGGAACCCCAACAGTTACTGCCTTTGTACATATGAAATCAATGTTCATATAAAAAGAACCCATCTACCTGATTACATGGGTCACCAGCCTCTGTAACTGCCAATCCTCTAGGATTTCTCTTCAGATACATGGTTCATCAATTAATTAATCCACATGCACATATCCTCTCTCATTTTGACAGAATTTTTTCTCCTAACACAACGAAATTCAATGGCTCCGATACCATTTGTTAGAAATTTATCGGAGAAATAATAAATTTATCGAGAGGAAAACATGTAAAAAATACTGATGGCTAACAGACCTGACCATTCTCTTGCGGATAGTAGGATGAAGACATATCTTATCGAAAACCTAGCATTGAAGTTAATTCCGTCATCATATGGTTCTGAAAATGTTATCCATGATCTGTGACAATTGAAAGGGGTACACTGAAACAACAAATAACCTGATTGAACAGGAACAGAGCTGCGGTTTCTCCATCGGCCTTAAAAGTGGGAATGGCTTCTACCCATTTCATGAAGCAGTCGACTGCAACTAAAATGTAGTTGTGTTCATCTACTGAAGTGGGATTGCATGCAATGAAGTATATTCCCCATTTAGCGAAAGGACCAATGGAGACAACCAAATGGAGAGGGGTGGGGTGAAAACACATTTTCTTCGTGAAAATTTGACACGGATGGCACTTCTAGACTGCTATGATGCAATATTTTAACAAAGTGGGCCAATAATAGCCTGCACGTAAGATTTTCTGGACAGTAGCTGTTATCACCCAAAAATTTTCAGAATTTTACTTGAAATGTGTCAAATTGGTCTTTAGGTTAGATAGGTTGTACAACATCATGAAATGATAAATTTTTATGATGAACATAGGTTTTAAGTTTTTGTTTTAAGTTGTTAGAGATTATCTTGAGTCATATCAAAAGAGTAGATCTTGAGTAGATACTTTAAAATGACTTAAAGTTTTAAAACTAGCCATTTGTCAGAAATGATCTGAGTCCGCAACAATTTTAGTACAAAATTAACAGATTTTTCTATGGAAACACCTAGTAATTCCATAGCAAAACTGACACTTGTCAAAATAAATGTACTATGAAATCTGTCTCATTCTATAACGGTTTTCTGAATAATGATGAGTGGTTAACCTCTGAAGGATTCGAGGTTATGTTGTCAGAGTAGGGTTATCATTCGAGAGTTAGGCATGTTTACCATCAGCCACCATTTGAAATCCATCCCATTTTTCTTTTCAAAGATATCCCTCATTTCTCATACTTTGTTTTTCTCTTTTGAAATCTATTACCAAAACACCTTACTGCCATTCACATCTCCTGCAGAAATCCCTTGTTATGCCATCCATCCTCTACCATAGAATCTCGCTGTCATCAAAGGATTTTGCTAAACAGGTGTAAAAATATAAGGAAGGCCACTAGTGCAAAACAAGAACGAGATGGCTACTCCAAAGAAAATTTATAAAGGGGGTCTGCCATTCAAGTATGAACCTACAAGTCCAAGCTTAATCATCGAAGACCCATATTTTGTTGAGCTTTTTACAAGAGCAGGTTGCATTCATTTCTGTCAAAGGTTGCAAGGTCATCATAAACAAGTCTCACAATATTTCGTGATCAATTTCAAAGGCACATATACAAAGGTTGGTTATCTTCATGTTCCAATTACACCTGATAGCATTTCTAAAGTAACAGGGATCCCGAGAATCGAAGAAGAATGGTTTAAAGCTACCAAGTTTAACTTGAAAAGTTCTGATGATTATATAAAACCTGAACATGTAGGGATAAAAATGACTGAAGGAATTCCTATAACTTTTCTTAGAGATAATTATTCTAAATTATTGACAGTCATACATAAGTACTTTACATGTGAAGGAAGATTCCAAAAAATCTACATGTATCACTTCAAGTTGTTGCTTCATTTTACAGGGAAGAAGTTGATAGATATTCCTTTTTACCTTTTTAGAAGTCTTGGAAAAATGGCAGACAAAGTGCAAGGAAGACCTGAAAGAAGTGAAAATTCCATTTTTCACCATGGGTTGATGAAATTACTTGTGCTGGAGGAATTAAGTAAATTGAACAGAAACTGGGCATCCTTCTTGTTCATGAATGGGTATGAAATGGATGTTTTGTCTCCAAGGAGAACTCCTAAACTCAAAACTTCTTCTTCAAGGCAAGAGCTGAGTGCCACTGCAGAGTTAGAAAGGAATCAACAAGAAGGTTTAAAATCTACAACTAAATATATGGATGAAGAAACTGAATTCATTCAAGGAATAGTATCACCTCCAGCAACTAGCAAGCAAGTTAACAAATGTGTCATGGATAGCAAGACCAAACCTGCAACAAAAAGGTCTAAAAGGAACACTAAAGAAATTGTTAAAGGAAAAGGCAGACTTGAAGACATTCTACAAGCTATAGACATTGCAGAAACTCCTGTAGTAAAAGCAGCTGTGATAGAAGGATCGAGAGTTAGAAGAAAAGGAATTATAGCCAAGAAATTGGATTTTTCTCTAGAAGATTCAGGTTTTCTTTTAAAACTTAGAAATCCTTTTACTAGATCCTAGATTTCTGCAACTGTCAATGTCAGAGATAAGCAGCAGGAGGAAGAGAAAGGAAAAAGGGCAGAAATACAAGAAGTTATAGTCATATCTCCTATTGAGATAGAGGTTACCAAAGAAAAGAAGGATCAATCTAAAAGAAAGTTTCAAAATAAATCTGAAGTAGACTCTCTAAAGAGACAAAGCAAAAACAAGGAAGAAACAATCAAACAGAGCAAAGACAAGGAAGAAACAGTCAAACAGAGAAAGGGAAAGGCGAAAGTCATAGAGAAAACTGAAACGAAGATTCTTGAAGGACAGTTAAGAGCAGTAAGGGAAGAATTAACTGAAACAAAGAGAGAGCTGGAAATATACAAGAAAGATAGACAAATGATAGATGAGGTTGAAAAGAATGTGAATGACCAGGTCACTCATTTTTAAAAGTCTATTGGAAAAGCCAAACAATTCTTGAAGAAATCACAACCTTTACACATCATGGTGACACATACAAGGAAGAGAAATTTATGGTTATAGGAAGAGAGGAGAAATCTTCAAAGACAAGTCGAGGAGTTGAAAGAAAATATGGAAATGACGAAGAAAGAATCAGTCAAGAAAGATTTGGAAAGAGGAACTATGGAGAAAACTGTGAAAAATACTCATGAAGGAACTGCTAGTAAATAAGAAGGTGACAATGGATTATAGATATTTTTTGTCTTATATTAATCATATTTTACATGTAGTTATATTCATGGATCCTTTCAGCCTCAAAACTTGAGTTTTGTCAAGCCTTTGATAAGTTAGGCAATTCCGCAACATATGCCAAGCTTGAAACACATTTTTTGCTGCTGAATTTCTGAAGAATTATTTTTGGACTTAAGTTACTTAAACTGATAGGGATGAAGAGTTTTGAAGGTTATGTTTAATTTTTTTTGGTCATTTAATATAATCCAATGGTAAAAAATAGCAGAGGATCACTACATATCACCTTTTTTCTTGTGCTACGAAACTAGCTACGAAACTAGCTCTAAGACTCTGTCTTGACAACGAGGTTGATTTTGATGGCTAATTTTGAAAAAAGAAGAAAGGTAAACAGATATTTAAAGCTGCTCCCCATGAGAAGGACAAAGAGTATCAGAGAAATTTCAAAGAGTATCAGATTAGTGGTTTTCTATATGGAAATATTTTGTTAAGGATACAGTTTGAAGATATCAGTTCACTGTATTGCCAAATCATCAAAAATGACAACTCCTAAGTGGTGGGCAGAGCATCATCACGAAGACAATTAGAGTATTAAATCTTGTTTATGGTCAGAATAGTTGAAATTCATGATTCCTTTCGAGGAATATTTGGATCATCTTCAATTTAAATGTAATGAGTAGGTGTTTGAGTCATAGTAGGACTCTAACTCATAATTCGAAAGGTGTCAATCCTAATTAGAAAAATATAGTTAATGGTTAGATTTTGTTAGAGTAATGGAGTTTAATGGTCTAGCCACTTGGCAGACTGAATTTAAAGTCTAGATGCCTATAAGTAATGAAGACTTCGATGTATCTAAGGTTGGAAAATGTTATCAAAGACTACTTTTCTAAAGCTCTGGATTGACTGATATATACGGAAGGAGTTTAACTTTTTTAGACCTGAGATTCTTTGTGTCTTTAAATGAGTTTATATCTTATCTTTGAAATGTCTTTCTTTCATAGTTTCAATACTTATTACTCATAATTCATGGTTTATCATGCTCTGAATTCCTTTAAGTGTTGAACTATGGTCAAATGAGTTATTTGGGTCCTATCTTTGGAAGGTTGTCTTCAATGTTTTTAATGCTTATTACTCAGAATTCATGGTTATTCATGCTCTGAATTCCTTTGAGTGTTAAGCTTTGATGAAACTATTTTAATAATTTCTCTTCAATACCTTGATGTATTATTACTCATAATTCATATATCATATGCTATGAATTCCTTTGAACCCCAAGTTATTTGGATTTTCCTGAATGTGTCACTCTTTCATTGAAGTATATACAAGCCTCAGTTTCTATAAGAAGAGCTATTGTTATCTTTATCTCTGTCACTGACTCCATAGCCCAATGGTAGCAAGACTCCATCTTTTCAACCTGTAAACATACAAAACCAAGACACATAGAGTTAGCCATCTATCTATATCATTATTCCATTTCATTAATCCTTGAGAGAGCCCTCTCAGGCTAAGGAGGTTAAGCCTCAGTCAAAAGATTGGTTTGAAATAGTTACACTGAATTTGTCTGATCAGCAGCCAATCAAGTTCGATTTTGGTGATAAAATTTTGGTGCATCTGTCGGGAGTTTGAAGATTATACTTTCCCATGATTTTGAAGCTAAACTTCTGAAGGTAGCAGGAGCTCAGGAAGATTTTCGAGGCTGCATCTACCTTGGCGACTCCACACATCAAATAGTCAATTGGAAAGTGACTCCATTGCTTGAAGATCAGTAGCTTGATGAAGTTTCAGAATGAATTCCATTGCAAGAATAAATGCCAGGTATGCTCCTATGAATCGGTCTCATATCCCTAGTTTTCCAAATCCTATGCCAAAGGTTGAGTGGTTAGAGGATCTTCCAATATTTAAAGATGAAAAGAAAGACAATGCTGCCCTTCATTTGGTTAGATTCCATATACATGTACACATTCTTAAGGTTCAGTTCCCTGAAGATTGTCTCATGAAGATGTTTATGGCCACTTGAGAAGGAAAAGCATGGTCTTGGTATGAAAGCTTGCTAAATGGTTCATTATATTCTCTTGCTGATTTCCATGTTGCATTTTATGAGATGTATAAAGACTATCATCCATATTTTTTTCTGGTTAAAGACTTTTGTAAGCATTCTATGAGTTTTATTAGATATTTGGAGAATCGTAATGAAGATGATGAGTTCATGGATGAATAAATTTTAGAGGCCCTTCATGACAATAGATTTCATCACCAAGAAGAAAGGATAGCATCTCTTTTAGATAAAAATGAAACCTAACAGGAGGTCATTTATGAAAACCATGTTACATCCTCTGAGTTTGACAAAAATTTGCAGCAAACTTGTCAGTTCTTTGATCATCAAGAGTATGTGAATCATTGCAAACAAAAAGAGGAAATACTAGAAGATAGTTTCTATAACCATCAGGGTAAGGAAAGGTTTGATTTTTATGTCATTCCTTGGATAAGCTTACATCAAATAATGATCATATTAATGAGAAAGAATACACTATATTTGAGAATTAGCTGGAACAACAGTTGGATAGCATACAAATGAAAGCTCGTGTGGCTGAACAAAGCATATATGAGCTATCCAAAGTTACAGAATGTTATGAGTACCATAAAAAATATCATGTCTTCTTTGACCCTATAGATGAATACATGGAAGAGTTTTTCAATCCATTTTTCCAGTTTCATTTTCATTATGAAGATCAGATACATTCTACGATACCTTGGTCATCACAATATCATGTCTACTTTGAGTTCAAGTGCAATCAAGAGGTTCAAGTGTCAGATCAGATCAATGATTGGCTTCATTGGAAGTTTCATGTTGATTGAGTTAAAGTGGAGCGTTGCAGCTGATAGGGTAGGTAGGAGTATGTGAATAAGCTCAAAAGTGAATGGGAATTTTTTAGTAGGTATGAAGTTGGTTTTTTTGCAGTGACCATCAAGCTTGAGCCCGAGGTGAATGCCATTAGAGCTTGAGGAGGAGCTTGGAAAAATTTCAGAGTTTTATTCTAAAGGATGGATAGTAGCACTGGAGCTACTGGTTCTTAGTGCACCACATGGGCACACTATCCCAAGTGGAGCCACTGTTATCACCCAAAAATTTTCAAAATTTTACTTGAAATGTGTCAAGTTGGTCTTTAGGTTAGGTAGGTTGTACAACATCATGAAATGATAAATTTTTATGATGAACATAGGTTTTAAGTTTTTGTTTTAAGTTGTTAGAGATGATCTCGAGTCATATAAAAAGAGTAGATGTTGAGTAGATACTTTAAAGTGACTTATAGTCTTAAAACTAGCCATTTTTCAGAAATGATCCGAGTCCGCAGCGATTTTTGTACAAAATTAATAGATTTTGTTTTGGAAACACCTAGTAATTCCGTAGCAAAACTGACACTTGTCAAAATAAATGTACTATGAAATCTGTCTCATTCTATAACGGTTTTCTGCATAATGATGAGTGGTTAATATTTGAAGGATTCGAGGTTATGTTGTCAGAGTAGGGTTATCATTCGAGAGTTAGGCATGTTTACCACCAGCCACCATTTGAAATCCATCCCATTTTCCTTTTCGAAGATATCCCTCATTTCTCATACTTTGTTTCTCGCTTTTGCAATCTATTACCAAAGCACCTTACTGCCATTCACATCTCCCGTAGAAATCCCTTGTTATGCCAGTCGTCCTCTACCATAGTAGCTCGCTGTCATCAAAGGATTTTGCAGAACAGGTGTAAAAATATAAGGAAGGCCACTAGTGCAGAACAAGAACGAGATGGCTACTCCAAAGAAAATTTATAAAGGGGGTCTGCCATTCAGGTACGAACCTACAATTCCAAGCTTAATCATGGAAGACCCATATTTTGTTGAGCTTTTTACAAGAGCAGGTTGCATTTTGTTCTATCAAAGGTTGCAAGGTCGTCATAAACAAGTCTCACAAGATTTCGTGATCAATTTCAAAGGCACATATACAAAGGTTGGTTGTCTTCATGTTCCAATTACACCTGATAGCGTTTCTAAAGCAACAGGGATCTCGAGAACCGGAGAAGAATGGTTTAAAGCTACCAAGTTTAACTTGAAAATTTGTGATGATTATCTAAAACCTGAACATGTAGGGATAAAAATGACTGAAGGAATTCCTAGAACTTGTCTTAGAGATAATTATTCTAAATTATTGACATTCATACAGAAGTACTTTACATGCGAAGGAAGATTCCAAAAAATCTACATGTATCACTTCAAGTTGTTGCTTCATTTTACAGGGAAGAAGTTGATAGATATGTATTTTTACCTTTTTAGAAGTCTTGGAAAAATGGCAGACAAAGTGCAAGGAAGACCTGAAAGAAGTGAAACTTCCATTTTTCACCATGGGTTGATGAAATTACTAGTGCTGGAGGAATTAAGTAAATTGAACAGAGACTGGGCATCCTTCTTGTTCATGAATGGGTATGATATGGATTTTTTGTCTCCAAGGAAAACTCCTAAAATCAAAACTTCTTCTTCAAGGCAACAACTGAGTGCCACTGCAGAGTTAGAAAGGAATCAACAAGAAGGTTTAAAATCTACAACTAAAGATATGGATGAAGAAACTGAATTCATTCAAGGGACAATATCACCTCCAGAAAATAGCAATCATAACAAACGTGTCATGGATAGCAAGAACAAACCTGCAACAAAAAGGTCTAAAAGGAACACTAAAGAAATTGTTAGAGGAAAAGGCAAACTTGAAGACATTCTACAAGCTATAGAAATTGCAAAAACTCCTGTAGTAAAAGCAGCTGTGATAGAAGGATATAGAGTCAGAAGAAAAGGAATTATAGCCAAGAAATTGGATTTTTCTCCAGAAGATTCAGGTTTTCTTTTAAAACTTAGAAAGCCTTTTACTAGGTCCCAGATTTTTGCAACTGTTAATGTCAAAGATAAGCAGCAGGAGGAAGAGAAAGGAAAAAGGGTAGAAATACAAGAATTTATAGTAATATCTCCTATTGAGACAGAATTTACCAAAGAAAAGAAGGATCAATCTAAAAGAAAGTTTCAAAAGAAATCTGAAGTAGACTCTCTAAAGAGACAAAGCAAAGATAAGGAATAAACAGTTAAACAGAGCAAAGACAAGGAAGAAACAATCAAACAGAGAAAGGGAAAGGAGAAAGTCATAGAGAAAACTAAAAAGGAGATTCTTGAAGGACAATTAAGAGCAGTAATGGAAGAATTAACTGAAACAAGGAGAGAGCTGGAAAGATACAAGAAAGATAGACAAATGATAGATGAGGTTGAAAAGAAAGTGAATGATCAAGTCACTCATTTTGAAAAGTCTATTGGAAAAGCCAAACAATTGTTGAAGAAATCACATCCTTTATGCATCATGGTGACACATACAAGGAAGAGAAATTTATGGTTACAGGCAGAGAGGAGAAATATTCAAAGAAAATTCGAGGAGTTGAAAGAAAATATGGAAATGATGAAGATAGAATCAGTCAAGAAAGATTTGGAAAGAGGAACTATGGAGAAAACTGTGAAAACTACTCATGAAGGAACTGCTGGTAAATAAGAAGGTGACAATGTATTATAGATCTTTTTTGTCTTATATTAATCATATTTTACATGCAGGTATATTCATGGATCCTTTCAGCCTCAAAATTTTTCCTTCCCTTGCAAACATTGGAGTTGCAGAATGGATGGTGGTGCAGGTAATTTAATGATTTCCTTAACCTTATGGGGATCAACCCTGATCCCATGCTTGGAGACAATAAAACCCAGAAGGCATCCAGACTCAACAAAAAATATGCACTTATGTGGATTTAGACGTATATTATAGAACCTACGCCGAGCGAATATTTGTTTTAGATGCGTGAGGTGATGGGATCGCTTCTTGGAATGAGTCGGAAGGTCATCCAAGTAAGCCTGTAAAATATGCCTAATGTCGTGAAAGGCGTAGTCCATAGCCCTTTGAAACGTTGCTCCTGCATTCTTCAGACTGACTGGGAGTTTATAGTACGCAAATGTGCCCCAAGGACAGATGAAGGCGGTTTTATGTTGGTCATCCCATTTAATTGCAATATGGTTATATCCCGAGAAACCATCCATAAAGGAAAAAGACTCACACCCGACGCAATCATCAAGGATATGATCTATGAATGTCATAGGATAATTGTCTTTTGGACAAGCGGCGTTCAAATCGTGATAATCAACACAGAATCAGATGGTGCCTTGTTTTTTGTCTATGGGAACTAGATTGGAAACCCATTCCGTCAAAGGAACAGGATAGATAAAACCAACATTTAAAAGTTTTTCAACTTTAGTCTTAATGGCAGTCGCTTTGCGCGGGTGGACAGGTCAGAGTCTCTACCGAATAGGTTTGGCATTTTCATAAAATTTGATTTCATGCTGGACTATAGATGGATCCATGCCGGGCATTTCGTCGTAAGACCAAGCAAACACATTGCGGAATTCCTTAAAAAGGGATGTGAAGCGTGCAATTTCCTCGGGATTTCAATATGCTCCAATATGAATATTTTCGACAACACCCGTTTTGACTGAGATATCAATGAGCATAGTCTTAGAAAGGTTGCCCACGTTCCCTTCTGAATCGATAGTTTGAATAGTCGTGTAAATGGAGGGAACGATCTCAAGCAGGTCAAAAGATGGGATTTGAGTAGTTATCGCATCTAAATCGATCATCGAAGCACGATGGTGGAACTATCCCCAAGGTCGTTCTTCTAGAGACATGATCTCTCGAATAGCTTCGTCCGTAGGTAGGAATTCATCGAGGAGATCCTTAGAAAGAACCATGATGAGAGGGATATTTGTATCATTGGTCGAAACCATAGCTGTGGAGGGTTCATATGTAATTTGGATGCCTTGATAGGCCAACTTGGCTGGTGAGAGCGGCATCTGATCTCCGTAGGAATCAATTTTTGAAGGTGTCGGTAGGATCCATGGGTCGATAGAGCCATCCAAAGTGGTGGATATCATTGCAACTATATGTGGAACCTCAGGCGGCGGGAGAGGAAACAAACCCATTAGGGAAGATGCCTTTAGAAGACTGGTACCAATACTGACATATGAGTCAAGAAAGCCTCTTATTAGGGTTACAATGCTACTTGGTAAAGTGGCATAATCACGGGTGCAAAAGGATAACTGATCCACTGTGACTATTTTCCCATCCAATGGAAAGAGGATGATTTGGAAAACCGAAGAAACAATGGCAGTCAATGCGTATGACCAACTGCGACCCATCAACAGATTATAGTCAAGATGACGATCTATGACTTCTATGTCCACCATTATCGTTTTCCCACTAAGGGAAATGGGAAAGCTAGCAAGGTAGCCTTTTGGGAGGAAAGTGTGGCCATCGAAAGCTTTAAGGGAATTCGACGGCGGGGACAAAGTAGGAGAACCCAAAGCGAGCCAGCAAATAGTTGACATAACACAGGTTGAAGCACCTTCATCTATGACAGTACGATAGATTGGTCTCCCTTTTGACACAACTTTCACCTGGAATGCAAGTTGGTTTGAGAGGCGAGGTTTAGATTTCCCCATGTCAAAGATACCTAGCATAGAATCCAGGGGGTCAATTCCACCAATGACCGAAAGCAAGGCTTTCCTTTGTGCTGGGCAAGTTTTCAATACTTCAAGAGTAGACATAGTTGATGGCGCCTGCACCAAATCTTTTACAAGGTTGTAGTTTTGGGCGACACGTGCAGAGGTGTTATGAGTCGTGCGTCGAAGTGTCCCTTTGGGGGGACGAATTGCGGGGTCAACAACAGGCTGTTCGATATGCAAATCATTGGGCGACGGTGGATTTGAACTGGTACCAGGTTCTTGAGTATCAATAACATGATTTGCATAGAGTTTGGCTCATGTCTGGAGTTCAACAATTTCTACGACATAAATGGAGGACGATCCTTCACCAAAAGGATGTGTACCACCATTTCCCCTTTGCGGGGGTTGTGGTGGGTTTGAAATCATGTGTTGTTGTTGGTGTTGTTTATTAAGGAAGGGATTATGAAGAACAACAGGTGTCCTCCTAGAGTCCTTGTTTGCGATAAAATCTATGCATTCTTGCAGCCAAGGACATTTGTATATCAAGTGGTGCTCTGCAAAGATTTTGCAAGGAAATTTCATGGGTTTCATTTTCCCTTTTTCGTTCTTAGTAGCATTTTTCTGATTGGGATTATTCTGATGATCCAACTGTACTTCCGAAGAAGAGGTATTTTTCTTGTTCTTCTTGTTTTTTCCACTAGGTTTTTGTGAAATTTGCACAGAATTTACCTCAGTGGTAGGAAGAGTAGTCGATTGGTTAGGGGTGGTGGCAGCCAAAGATGGTTGGGAGGTTTTACCACTAGGCTGTTTTATGGCTATGCCAGAGATTTCACCAATGAGACCGTTAGCGTGTGCTCTAGGTTTCTGAGTAGTGAGAGGATTCGGATTACTAGGGGCATGGGGGAGTAAATCATAGAGCGTGCCATATTACGAATAGATAAAATCTAAATGTTGTGCATGATGAATGGATTGATCTTTCGTGACCGCACCGGACAGAAAAATGTCCTTAGCTGGGGTTGGTAAGAGTGACTTACAAAACCAATTAGATAAGAGATGATCTGGGATTGGTGCTTTTACCGGCCTCCTGCTACGTCTCCATTCATGAATGTGATTGGAGATGTGGGTGGCAGTGTCTTGGCACAGCGAGGTTAAGAGTTCTGTGCTGGTTTTGTATCTAATAGGTAATTGAAAGTTCTTAAGAAATTCTGTAGATAAGGCACCAAAAGTGTTGATGGCTCCGCGTGGTAACTCAATGTACCATTTGGCAACATTTCCTGTGACAGTGCGGGGGAAAAGTCGAAGCTGGATACTATCATCCACCATGGAGTTAGAAACATACCATAGATGAAAGGTGGTGATGTGCGTAGCCGGATCGTTCCCTTGTTTCCCGTTGAATTTATGGATTTCAAACAAAATCTTGTGCGATACTAGAGGCTACAGTGCGTTGTGATTAATGGGATCATTGGTCAGTTTGTAGATGTCGGGGATGTCTAGAGCTACCAAAAATGGCAATTGCGTGTTTTCCCCTGGATCTAGCCAAGGAAGTATTGGCTGACTATTTGGACCATAGGGTCCACCCATCAATGTGTTACCAATAGGATAAATAGGACTTTGTTGATAAAAGTTCCCTGTGGGTGGGGGTGTAGGGATGTATGGTTGTTGTCCATAGGGTATATTGTACCGTGGGGCTAACGATTGGTTGCCCCCAGCATAAAAGTTCCCCCCTTGTCCAAATGGATTTTGGGGTTGGTTTGCCTATATGGATGCAATAGAGCTAGCCGAAGGCATGTTGCTATTCCCATAGTTAAGAAATGACATAGACCCTACACCGAGATTTTGACCACTCAAAGGAACAATGTTAACAATAGGATGTCCTGTTTGTCCTAATAATTGCAGGGGTACCGAAGTGCCCCTTGTCTTCTGTGTGTTGGTGACACTACCCCCTAGCATGGTGGTCAAGGGGTTTGAACTCAACAAAGGGTTCCAACTGAAAGGGTTGCTAAAAGGAACTGAAGTAGCCCCACTCATGGGAGAGGTAACCGAGGGTCCTGGTGTAGTCACCATAGGAGTAGATTCCGAAGGACTTGAAGATCCACTAACATTTGTGGTGGCCATAGTGTTGGGATTAGGAATAGGCTAGCTACTGGGGCTGCAAATTATTGGCATAGAACTGATTACCAGCGGGGAAGATGGTGGCGAACCTGGGTTGGTTGCCATTGGCACTGACCCCATGGGTGCCAGTTGTGAAAAAAATGTTGGTGTAGCCGAAGAAATATCTTGGCTTGGTGTAATTTGTACTAACACTGGCACCGACGGATCAGTGAGTGGACGATTGCAAGGAGGTACGACTCCTTCCATAAAGGGATCCTCTGGAAATTCTGTATGATAAGGTGCTATGTGAAAATTAGGGGTTGTCACTGGAGACTGCTCTTCTGAAGAAGGCACGGGTTCACCGAGACTTGACTCCTCCTCCGGTGTCAACGGAGGGAGACCTCACTATCGTCGAGACAGACAGCGAGGGTCGAAAGACGCCACGGTGACCTGTTTATTTTTAGCAAATTTTAATTATTTGTGATGTATTATAAAGTATCAGTGATAGTAACCACACACCTAAAAAAGAAAAAATAAAGAAGGACTTTATAAAATCAATCAACAAGCAACAAGAACAGGGTGGTCCTGTCTGAGTACTACCATTTGCTGGAGATGAAACCCAGTATCACAATAGCATATAGAGAGGGTTAGTTGTAAACACAGTTATGGTTACTCTAGAGCTTTTCCCGAACCTAAGACAATAGGTGTAAGCACTCTCATGAAGACGAGTACCCTCTTAAAGACCGAAGACATAGTAGGTCCGTCTATTTTAGGTACCAGGATATCCCGTCCAAGTCACCTCGTGTAAGTCCCTACAAAATTTGGCCACTAAAGATACCTCAAATCACAGACATCATCAGGGGGGTCACGGTCGTAGATAGCACGCTATATGGGCGGAACACCTAGATCCCCGATCTAGTTTCGACATCCCCGAAGGGAACCCCAATATATAGCATGCCCACTGAATGCATGTGAAGGTGGGCTACCTTCTCATGCACCCTATTGTTGTCTCGCAGTTAACTCTGGTGGTAGTGGAGTGGTCCTGATAATATGAGTGCAGTAGGATTTCACTTATTAATGACTCTAGTCTCAAGTTTTGAGATCTTGGGTGATTTTCTCACTTCTCCTACCCCAAGATCCTAGCCTGAACTACTATTGGTGTGAACTCAGAAAAAGTTATATGATTAATTTTATTATCACTTGATTATTAGTGTACTTGATTATTAGTCTTGCGGAGGGGGAGTGGATGTATGAAATGTGATGAGAATCTGAGTCCAAAACCATGCAGAAATATGCTCTAAATATATAATTCAATGAAGAGTTTTTTTCTACAAGGAGAGATTTTATTTCAACATCCATGCACCAAACATTCAAATAACACAGTTCAACTTTAAATATTCAGACATCTATCTATCTTCTCTTAACATTTTTTAACCAAAAATTTTCAGAATTAATTCAGCTAAGTTTAGAAAACTAAAAAAAAAAATTTCTTCTTCAAAAAGTAGATGTGATTTGACATTAAAATTTTTAAACAAGAACAAAATACATAAATTCTAGCTGGTAAAAAAGAACAGGGATCTAGCAAGAGAAGCTATTCTGATGGCCAATAACTCCACAACCAAAGGGAAACATAACAGAGGTGTAAAAAAAAGATTTTGGTTGGGTAACACTGGCAAGCAGAGGCTACAAAGCATTAATATTGGGACTAACACACTGTATATGAGCCTAGACCATGTTATAACTCTCTGAAACACTTACAGGAGAAGCGTTAGTTATGGTAAAGTTGCACAGATGGCTAAGCAGGGTCTAATCTGCACTCTGTGAGCTTTTGAGATGTTTAATGAGAATATAAATTTATCGAAAGGATATGGGAATAGAAGGAAAAAGGTAAAGTGATAGGAACAACCCGAAAATTTGGGGTTTACTCCCCAGTGGAGTCACCAATTCTGCTATAGGTTAATATTCTTGGGTGGTAGTTATTAAATATCCCTCTCAGGGCTTTTCGGTGCCCGAGGCAGACAGTCAGATTAGCTGTAATGTTCACAAAGATACTACACATATGTTCATGCTAATGTATATAATTGACAAAGAAAGATGGAGAGATTACCTCTTTATAGATAGCAGATCCTATGGAGAACACCAAGCAGCAAAGTAGGGATCCTTCTTCACCAACTCCAAATCTAGATCCTGCAATCAATCAAAGCACCCGTGTAATCTCTATGATAATATAACTTCTTATCAATTAAAATAGCACATAATAAACATAAAACAATACAGATCTAAGCCATTCATATCATGCTACATAGATGATTGTAAGACAATTGTGACATTGATGCATCGAATGGACAAAACAGATACAGTTCTATTGATTTATAAAAAGGAGGATTACAACTGTTGTTTGCACCAAGCCCTCCTCAGTATTCCAATCCCTCTCTCTCTTTCTCTATCTCTGAGTGTGATGATTCTCAAGGTAGAAAGCTCTCAATGAACTTCGCCGATCTTCAAGCCTCACACTACAACAATGAAATTCCACTCCACATATAATCAAACCTTCGACCTTAGACCAAGAGCCCACAACTACATTTTATAGGAGATGGAGAGGGAAAACCTTGCCAACTCTTTCAACCAGTTTGAAATGGGAAAGATCAAGATGTTTCCTTGTTTTTCCATGTTTTTCCCTTCCTTAGGAATCTAGTTATATTTGGCAAGGCCTAATAAAAGGTTTGTGCCTTTTAGCTTCTATTTTGAACTGGCTCTTTGTGAGAAAAAGTTGGAATTTCCAGTCACTTTTCCACAAGATTTTCCTTTTTCACACTTAAACACAGATAACGTTGCCCCTTGGGCAAGACAGAGTGTTTCCCTATGCATTAACGTGCCCTTTGCATGGCTCAGGTGTGTTATAACGCTGTTTAGCAGTTTCTGGGGTGCGTTACCTTGGCAGAAATGGGTTTTGTCTAGGTCATTTTCTTCCTTCCATGTTACCTTCTCCTCTGAGCTGATGAGGAGGTCATTTGTCTTGTAACAACCCTAGAATTGTGAAAAATGAGTTTTCCATGCCTAGATGAGAAAATTGTGGGTTAAAAACTCCATGATTCCAGCAAAGAAGGGGTTTTGAAAATGCTGCCTTGTGTTTGAGTTCTTAAGGTTGTCAAAGGTGAATTTAGCATGCTTCAAAGATCAAAAGGAAGGGCCACTTAAATTTTTTCATGAAACCTGCTAAGTGAAATTTTTAAAGGACATAAATAAGCCAAATAAAGTAAACTTTGTGACTCAAGCAAAACCTCACAGAGCAAATATGTAAAGGGTATCAGTAAAAAGGATAAAATCAGTGTTTTCAGGCACCTCCAAATCACAAGTGGCCAAAGAAGGTAAAAGGGCATGGTTTGAATTCCATGGTGTAGGTCAAGGAGAGTTTGAAGGTGTTACTTTGTGTCTGAATCCAAATAAAACATCAAATGAACATGTCAAACTCTCAAGGAGAAAAAGGAAGAGTCACTTAAATATTTTCATGTTACCTGCAAGCAAAAGTCAAAGGAATATTAGTGAGAAAGGAAAAAAGGTAAGTGACCTTGAAAAACAATAGAAAAGTGGGTTTCACGATTAAATCAAAGTTTCAAAGGCTATAAAAACACATCTAACACTTCAACAAATAATTATTTCCTTGCAAAAATCATTAGAGCATTAAGGAGGAAAAACTGTGAGTTTTCGGGTCAAAAAATTGGCTAATTGTTGAGGCATAGCGCATTCAAATCGGGGTTACACGCTTGGATTTGGGCGCTATGCCCTTGGCCATTCCTCCCGTGCAAATTTCTTCGGCACTACGTGCCTGGTACAAGACGTTGCGCCTTTGCACGACCCGACTCATCGTTCACCTGGGCACTGTACGCTTGGCCAGGAGGGCCTCCTACACCTTGCAGACCCTAAACTCAACTCAAAATATCTTCAGCCTGCCACCAATGGTTTTTCAAGCAATGCTAAATGGTAAGTGGATGCCTTACCTTCCTCAAAGAATTTTGATGGTTTGAAATTAAAACAATTTGGAAATCCTGAGGTGAAAACCTAAGTTTCATTCTTAAAAACACTGATTAAGCCTCCCACATCTACCTATAAATAAATATTATTCAAAATAGGGGTCAATTGAGGTGGTTGCATTGGTTTGATATTGGTCTTCCATCAAAGCTTAACATAATACTATGTCCCTTACATTGCAAAACTTTGAAATTACATACCCCCCTCATCTCAAATTGTCATCAATGCAAGGTGTTTCACAACAAAGTTTGACATATCAGTTGGGTTGCCTTCATGTTATTTAGCCTCTCATTCTGCCAAAATTGTACCCTCACTCATTCATTTCATTCAATTGTAAAAAGATACCTTTTTCATCACCATTCCATTACCCTCTTCCATATCAGTTTCATAAGCAGAGTTAGGGTTTCAAACGAAAATTTGTTAAAATGTCAAGAGAAGGGGACAATGGTAGTGAAGGAGAAGGCCAAGTTCCATGGAGGCATCAAAACAAAGGTGGAAAAACCAATAGGTTTGAACCCCTCAACACCTTAGAGCTGATGGCCTCTCCCATGAATGTTTCATGTTTCCAGAATGTGGGATGTTTTGATTTTTGTGAAAGGATACAACAGGTGCAAAACCACCCTAAGCTTACTAGAATTTTCATTATTAACTTGCATGAAAAGCAATTTAACCTTGCAGGAGTGACCTTTGAGCTGTCCTCAAATGCTATTGCCAATGCCACAGACATACCTAGTGTAGGGGAGAAATGGTTTAAGCAAGCCAATCTTTACATGAGCTACTATGAACCCTTCCTAAAGCCTAGATACAAGGACAACTACAAATCCATCTTTCCTTTCTCACATTTGCTGGAGAGATATGCACCTTTGATGATAATTATCATGAAATATTTTACATGCGAGGGAAGGTTCTCCAGGCTTTACTCCTATCACATTAGGCTGCTCATGCACTTTACTAGGGTTAGGATGCTGCACCTACCATATTACCTCTACAGAAGCATTGATAAAATGTCCTATATTGTACAAAAGAGATACTACCCTCAGCAGATGCAAAGCTTATTTCATCACTCTTTGATTAAGATAGTTGTGTTGCACCAATTACAGTAGAAGTGCATTCCATGGGAGGTTTTCATTGCCCATGAAGTGCTCACCAACCCACAACCTCATCCTTAGCAAAATATGCCTTCATCATCTCATCCTCCTATTGCTACTCCTTCATCATCTCCTGCTAATCATGTTTCACCATCGACACATTTTCCTTCACCTCAGGACAACCCTCCTTCATCACCCTCTCACAATGCATCAGACAATGAGGGATGTGACAATGAAAAATCAAATGACAATGAAGGAGAGGGAAATGATGAATCAAGCAGTGAAGAAGAAGGAAATGAAGAGGCAGAGGTCATTGATGAGGCAGAAAGCATGAAAATAGAAGGCAGTGATGATTTTGGCAATAATGAGGCACATAGTAGTGAGAAAAATAAAAAAGAAAAACTAGTTAGTGAAGAAGATGAGGGAAGTGAAGAAAACAATGAGGATGTAGAAGGCAGTAAAGAACATGGCAGTGAAACAAAGAGCCATGATGACAATAAGGAAAAAGGTGATGAGGCACCTATTAGTGAAGATGAAGAAAATGATGAAGAAAGCAACAGAAGTGATGATTATGATGGTGATGGTAGTGGAACAAGGAACCAAGATGGCAGTGATAATCTTGGCAGAGATGAGGAAGAAAATATTAGTGAAGAAAATTGCATTGGGTCTACAAGCAGTGAGGATGCAGAAACCAATGAATAAGAGTCCCATGAGTCAGAAAACAGTGAGGCTCATGACAGTGATGAAGGTAGTTCAAAGAACAGTGATGATGTTGGCACTAATGATGACAGTAGTTCAAAGGGCCATGATAGCAATGATGATACCAATGGAGATGGAAACCATGAGAGCAGTGATGTTAAGAGCCATAGTGACAGCAAAGATGACAACAATGATGAATATAAGACATATGGTACTGAGATAAATAATATTGAACCTCTTCCTTTGAACTAGGAAATAGGCATGTGTTGGATTCCCTCAAGAGGTAAGGGGCCATGCCTTCTACTTCAACCAAGCAACTTGAAAAGGGTAAAGAAAAGATCATTGCTGAAGGATAAGAAGAAAAACATGAGATTGAAAAAGAATTTGAACTCATTCATGTTGACAGTGATGATGAAAATGAGGCAAGGATCTCAAGTACGTTGTTCAAAAGCAAAGAGGCCCAAATTAAAGACTTGCAAGCCAATCTAGGTAGGGATAGGAATATGATTCACTATTATGAAGTTGAAAACAAGCAGTTGGAGGCACAAAATACTATCTATGAGATCAGAGCTATCAGAGCTCAGAAAGAGGCTGCAAAATAAAAGGAAAAACTAGAAGAGGTCTTGGGAACTCCTAATGATACTAAAGAAAAGGAAGAGCAGCTTCCTAGGAAGAGGCCAAGAGCAATTAGCTTGAAGAATGCCTTGGCCAAGGAGAAGGAGCAAGAGACAACATTGGTAGAGAAACTCACTCCAAGTGAGATTCTTTCCATGGAACTAGAATATGGTTGGGAACCTTGTCTATAGAGGGAAAACATACACCTAGAGGGTTAGCTTGAGAAGACAAAGAGGGACCTTGACCTCCAAAAGAAGATGGCCAAACATTATGCCTTGAGGAACAAAATTGCAAGGGCGAAGCTCAAAAGAGCCCTTGCCAAAATTCAAGCCCTAAAGGAGGCAAAAGACAAAGTAAACCTTGAAAACCTTGCTAATGCATCCATACAGGCATCTGAAACACAATTAGTGAGGCAATCTCAAGTTTTGGCATCTTTTTGAAAATTTTGGTTTTTGACTGATTTGCAGGGCCAAGGGCACATCGCCACTGGTGCTGCGCTATTTTTTGGGGCACTATTTTGAGGAATGGTTTTCATTTTTTATTTCATCTGACCAAGTACATCACACACACCAAATTTTAGATCATTTGGAGCAGATTTGGTCCTCCAAAAGGGTCAAAAACATGCAAAAATTCACCATTCTGCCCTATTTTCAGAGATGGCGTTACACCCTGAGAAGTCTTGGGAGATTTAGTTTTTGAGCAGATAAATGGAGTCCAATCAGAAAACCAAAGGAATTTTTGGAAATTTTACTTGACAAGCTTTCCAATGAGCTATCATGGAGCTCATTTGGACACCAGGAAGGCCTCCCTAACTCAGGTGCAATATGACCTATTTTCCTAGTGCAGGCGTTGCGCCCTTGGCCTTGGTGTTGTGCCCTTGCCTGCAAAGTAAAAAAAAGACACAAATTTATTAAAAATAGATATTTTGAGCGTTTTTGGGAAAATCACTTCAGAGTTAACTGAGAATTTATGTTTGGAGTTATTTTTCATTTATCAGCTTAGATATTTTGTGCCTTGGGCCTTGCATGGTCTCATAGGACAAATTTTGCATTTATGATGTATTTATGACATTTTGGAAACCCTAGTTAGGTTTTGGTCCTCCTTGCTTTTTAAATACAACATTTCAGCCTCATTGTACATGTTGGTCGGTTGCTGAGCATAATATGATATAGACTCTGAGTTTATTGATGAATTGGCTTTGGTGTCTTGTGATGGCTTTAGACTGAGCATCTATGGATTGAGCACATTCTTAGGATTCATAAGCTTTGTTAGATGGTGATGTATTGCACCTTTGTCTTTGTTTCCTTCAGTTTTTCATTATGTTCATAGTTTCTTTGATCATAGGACAGAAATAGAGAATAGGATTTGCTTTCTTGGCACCCCACTTTTGCCTGCCTCCTTTGATCTCTATGTTTTCCTCCTTGAAGTTTAGCTAAAGAATCCTTAACTTCTCTTTAGTGTTAGTGAAATTTTATGTTAAAAATTCTATTTTTTTGAAAGTAAGGTTCAGAGAATCCTTAACTGCTCTCTAAGTTTACTTATCTGTTGTTTTTAAGGTCTGCTTAGTACAGTTTAGTTGAAGAATCCTTCATTGCTCTTCAATTTTTTACTATGCTATCATCCTGAAAGCTTTTTCTTGTTTCCTAGTATGTTAAAGGATCCTTGATTACCCATTAACCTACTATATTCACAACTCCATGTTTATTTCACTCTCACTAAACCTACTTAGATCCATTTGGCCCTGTTAACTTGCCCTATGAAACACCCTTGACCTATCTTTGCACTTTTCAAGACCTTTGCAGACTCCATAGCCCAATGGATTGATTCTCTATTACTCTACCTATTTTTCTTGATATCCTATCCAACCAATCAAACAAACAAGAAAACCCTAATCCCTACAACTAGCCTAAAATCAAACAAGTTAAATCTTCTACACAAACATAGAGAGAGCCCTCTCTGAGTCCAGGAAGGCTAGGTCCTAGGACTCCAAATATTAGTTTGATGTTACCCTTGTTCATTTGTTCTTGCCAAGATAAAAAATTACGAGGACCTAGCATAATGGTGATCACAGTGGGACCTCTGAGTAAGTAACAACTTAAATATCCCTTAAGACTCACAAATCTATCAAACTTAGAAAATCAAGTGTTACCCAAGAGTAGTACCTAATTGATTCACCATACTAGAAAAATGATGAATCAACTGGAGAATACTCATTATAAACCTTAGTGTTACATACAGAACTCAAAAAACCTAAAAACATCTCTAGATTGGTTTTTGTAAATTGTTGGTGGTGGACCACAAGTACATATCCTCAAAACAGAAAAAAAACATCCACCTAGCGACTCCACTAGCCTCCAGTAGGCCTAATAACTTTAATAGTTCTCATAGTATCCTATGGGATTGTGTCAAATTAGTCCTAAGTAGTTTAAAAGCCTAGTCACACACTGTGTGAGTTCAGTAAACATTAAGAGAGGTTTGCCTTTCAAAAACTGTCACAAACTTTCAGCCTCTCTGTACTTTGGGTTTGAAATCTAGCTTCACAAAGGATCAACACTAGATCTCACCCTGACCCAAACCCTCCTACCATAGTTGATGACCCATAAAGGATCTTGTGGAGGACTTCTAGGGTTAAAGACTCAACTAGTGTTAGAACAATTCATAGAGAAAGTTTTGTCCCTGAACATCTCACAGCCTTGCAAGATACCCAATTTTACTTACATCATCAAAGAAACCTATTCAGAACTAAGTCTTAAGGGATAGACCAGATAGACCTTGAGCCTATAAACCTACTGCAGAGCCCTAGCAGAGAAGCCTCTCCTTCCACTCCTCCTGATTTTCAGCTTCTCCATCACTTTGGCTCATTTCATTACAAGTCGACTCAAAATCAGTTTGTTGGTCCAACTTCTTCTGCCACACCCGCTCATACATCCACTGTACAAACCACTCCACTTCATCCTCCACCTCCTCTCACAAACCCTCCTCTTGTAAATCCTCCTTGGATTCCATTACCTGTCATCATGGCAGCATGGTATGCTCCCCTGGTGCTACCACAACCTTTACTACCTTTACCACATGATTACCAATCCAAAATCCCTTACTTTACTGAAGCTGACTCTACCATAGCCCAACAACATGTAGAAAAAATCAATGATGCCTTTGACTACCAAGAGATAGAAGAGGAGACCATCAAAATGATAATTTTTGCCCAAATTCTAGGAGGAGAAGAAAATAAATGGTTCAAAAACTTAGCTCCTAACAACATACATGACCTCCCTTCCATTTATCAAAAAATCATAAAAAAGTGGGAGATTAAGAAAAACCCTCTTAAAAATCCTCTTAGAGTATAATAACCTTAAGAGAAATGTTGGGGAAAGTGTCCAAGACTACTGCACTAGGATCAATAGTGTATATAATGCACTTCCACCTCACATGAATCCCTAACAAGGCCTAGCCTTAGTAAAATTTCCAAAGGGCTTTGATCCAGACATGGCCTACCAGTTGAGAGAAAGAGATCTCCTGACCTTAGAAGACATGCAAAGGGGAGTTGTGAGTGTAGAATCCAATCTTATTGAGAAGAGGGCTAGGATGAGGTCATAAAAGAGAGTTACATAGAAAGAGGAAACTGTGGCCTCAACCTCTTCATCTGATTCTAAAATTGACAGCCTAGTTAGGATAATGGAAAGGATGATGGAGAGGATAAATTTGAATGAAAGAGAACCTCCTAAGGAAAACCAAGCAAGTCCTCAAACATATATAGAAACCGAAACTTTAGAAGAGACCCTCCTCAAATTAGACAAAGAGAAAATGACCAGAAAATCAGACCTCCTTTCCAAGAAAATCATGTAGATGAAGAGGAAAGAGAGGCTGAAGAGCCAGAAGAAAACCATGTAAATTTGATGGGCTCTGATAATGAGGATAATACTTCTCTCACAGAAGAAGAACAAGGTCTATTTTCCTCAAATAAAACTGAAACAAATGATGAGGATTATTAAAACTACAAATTAGGATTTGAGAATGCTATCATGGAGGTTCATAGGCAGTATGGCCTTAGGAGTAAGAAAAAACAATATGCCTCAAAGAAAAACAAACTAAACACTACTGTCAGGAAGACCCCTAAAAACACTCTTAAGAGGACAGCATAAAACACAAACACCATCACTAAGAAATACGATAAAAACAAGGACAAAACTAGCCAACAAAATGGTGATCCAGGCTGCCCTAGTACATCAACTAGTGGCCCTAAAAAAACTCTTTTGACTAAGGTTCCAAATTAGAATCAACAAACTAAAATTGCAGAAAAAATCATGGTTGATAAAACTGATGTAAATATGCCAAAAACAAAAACACCTTTTAGTTTTGAGGGAGAGATTGCCAAGATCAAAATAACCATACCTCTTACTGAATTGGTAACTAAAGATGTGTCTAGGTCCCAAGTATTGAAAGTTTTGAACATAGGAAATGACACCGACACTTTGAATCTAACTGATGATAAACTAGAGTTGTTGTTCAGACGTGAGGTAGAGGAAAAATACCAAGAAGGAGTTGTACCTACCTTCTATGTTAGCTTAAACATATATGGAAAAATATTACACAATGCCATGCTAGACTCTGGTGGCTCACACAATCTTATACCAAAGGTAGTGATGGAGAGATTAGGCGTCGAAATAACCAAACCTTACAAAGACTTGAACTCTTTATATTCAAGTAGAGTCAAATGTTTGGGTCTAATTAAGGACCTGTGTGTCAATTTGGCACAAATCCTTGCCTAGGTCCTAGTAATTGACATAATAGTTGTTGACATTCCCCCGAAGAATGGCATGGTTTTATCTAGATCATGGGGAGCCAAACTTCAAGGGAACCTCCAAATGGACATTTCATATGCTACCATCTCGGTCTTTAACCAAACAAGGAGATTGTATCAGGAATATCACATGAAATACATGTTAAGCAACCAAGATAGGCCAAACGACACACCTCTCTATTCCATCCTGTTGTGGTTCCCATTATTTGGCAGATTTGGAAATACCAAATGATTAGACAACATCAAACCACTTTGGGACCTCAGGATCTAGCCCTCCTAGGTCCAGAGAGGGATCTCTCTATAAAGTCAAAGAATAATATATCTTTGAAGTTCAATTTAAGTTATTAGGCTAATTATAGGGCACGAAGGTTGTTGTTTTGTTTTGTTGTTTGGTTGGGAAACATGAAAGAAGGGTTCAATGTAAGACAAAGGAGTGAGAAAAGAAGGATTTTAGGCAATGGGAAGATAACTCAAAGAAAACACAAGTCCATTGGGCAATGGGGTCATAAAAGGGTTTACTTGCAACTATATATCCAAGGCTTTCAAATGGGCTAGTCATCTAAAACAGAGGATATCTTAAGATGATAGTATGGGATGAAATAATAAGGAAATGAAAGTGAATGACAAGGAAACCTTCCAAGGTGACCACTTAGGAGCAAATATAGGGACAGGGCATGCCTTAACCATCTATGATCAAACTCCTAATGAGGCTAACTCTTCAGACAATAGAAAACATTAAAGATTTGACACAAAGTGAAGCCTAAGATCAGAGAAAGAATTTTAACCTTCAATTATTTTGACATTCAACTTAAGGGATCTTAGAAAGGAAAACTATTGGTAAAGGACCCTAGTAAGACAGAACTAACTCTAAATCTCTCAGTTTCCCAATTCTTTCATCTAAACTAGACAAGAACATCTAAAAACAAACTCTAAATTCATACATCTATAAGCAGGGAAAACCAACTACTATATTGGTTAAATTATATTGAATTTGTTCTTAGATCACAAAATTTGCAGAAAACATCCAAGATAAGAAGAGAAGGAAGCATTAGGGTACTCTATAGTAGTATATCCTAAGCTACATTACTGATTCTTATCAGAGAAATGAAATATGATGAACAACAGAGGGGAAATATTGACAAAGATAGCAAACATCGCTACTGATTTAGATCAGGATCCAAGGAACATGCTTGTCATATTAAAGAGCAACACCAGTTACATACATCATTTTCCAGCAGCTTGATATCAGTCTGAAATCACCTCCCATCCTATTTTACAACTAAAACATACAGAACTATATCTCAATGAAATAGCTTACAATCCACGGTTTACCAACTAACCCTTTACAATGTATCTTTCTTGAGTTCTTATAGCTGAAAGTGTGGCGGTAGAGGTAGATAGAACTTTAAATGAATCACTAAAATAGAGGAATAAGAGTGCTTGAGGCCAATTCTATTTTAATATCCCTGCATTGACTTTTAGTACTCTTTGGATGAAAGAGTGGTCTTCGACACGCTGATTATAACTTCGGAGGTATGTTCTTTGATGTACTTTTCAGCTATTTGTACTCCGTAGTAATCTGGGATAAGTAAGGTAGATAAATGACTTCATGCCTGCTATATTGTGTAACAAATGCTCTGGCCATATTAGGACTACTATCAAGGTTGTGATCTTCTCGGGAACATTGATGGAGAATAAAGACATTATGGGAACTCATCCTTTCTTGGGAAAGATCCTTCTGCTGATGTGAAATGCTAATGGGATTTGTTTTATGTGCTTTAGGCCTTATTAAGCCTCCTGTATCGTTCATGAGGTCTTTAATCTGTATATTCGCCCTTTAATACTGGATTAAAGTGTTTGATTTTCAATAATGGGCCTTTGATCTCTTAAACTGTCACTGATACTCTTTGTTGCTCCTGTTGTCTGTCTCTGTGAATACTGCAGGTTTGATGGCGCTGGAGGGTTTGCAATAGAGTTAATAACCCTAATTTGGATAAAAATATGTGTTTAAAACCCCCTCAGGAGTCTTTCCTACAATTTCCGGCCCTGAAAAAAGCTTCTATGCTCTCTGTGTCACCATGATAGTGACTGTGAGAAAGAACAATTTTCATCGTCTGTAACCCTGCAAAACACAATAAAATTTTTAGGAAAAATCCCTGGGAGTGGAGGTTGGATGTTGAGGAGGACTCTAGACCATCCGATTAGATCAGATGGAGGTGATCAATGGTCAGGATTCACTGGTGGGGTTGTTAAGACATGAATTAGGCGGATGAAATGACTTTAGTGTAAAACACCGAAGTTTTAACGTTGGGTGAATTACAAAGGAAAAAGAGTTAAATGAATGAAATCGGAGGTGATTTGGTGGTGGGACCGGAAGGGCGGAGGGTGATTGAATGTAGATCGTCAGATCAACGGTGGAGATTAAATCACATCGTAGAAAGGCAAGGGGCCAAAACTCCGCGGTTCACTAATCTTGCGATTTGTGATTTAGCGCGGACCGTTGGATCATGAAAGATATCAACGGTGGAGATCTGATCGGAGGGGGAATGATGGGGGGCACAAGAGGTGGAACGCGATTAGATCTGGGCCATTGGTTCTTGTGGATTCAACGATTTAGATTAAATTGGTGGAGCGATGATGGGCTCTGTGAACCAAAGCGTGGACGAATCCCGACTGTTGGTTCTTGCAGATTCAACGGCCAGGATCTAATTGGAGAGTCGGCCATTGGGGAGAAAGAAGAGCCGGAATGCTGGGTTAGCGCGATGCGATTGTGAGCCAATCGTTGGATCTGGAAAGGGATGAACGGTGGATATACTATCGGAGAGTCGGCCATCGAGGAGAAAGAAGAGTGGGAACGCTGGGTTAGCGCGATGTGATTTTGTGCCAGCCGTTGGATCTGGAAAGGGATCAACGGTTAATATAGAAGCGGATGGCCGATAGAGAAAATTGTCATCACATCGGAAAATTTTAATTAACAAAGGGAAAAAGGCCAAAGGGAAGTTCCGATTGTGATTAGCTCCACGGGGCTTAGCGCCTGGTCTTGGGCGTGGGTTATATGTGAGAAAGGGGCTAAAGGCTAGGCCGAAAGGGGCTTAAGCCTGTTATAAGGTAAAAAGTGGGTTTTTAGGCCAAAAACAGAGTTTTTAAGGCTGAATGGTAGGTTCTGGTAAAGGGAAAAAGGGATTTTTCAACTAATAAAAGGGATTTTTAGAGGTTTTAGGGGGATTTTGGAGGTTTTTAGAGGAAAAAAGAGGGTTTAAAAGATGAAAGGAAGCTTAATGAAAATGAAGGGAAATGAGTGAAAATGAGCAATTACAGAGGCCTTTTGAAGCATTCTTTTTCACAAAACAGTGAGGCTTTTTCAATGGGAACTGCAGTGAGGATCTTTTCACGGCAAAAGACACATAAAGGCTTCAAGAATGAGAGATTTTCAGAGAACATGTCTCTCTTGAAGGCTCAGAAACATATTTAGCCACCCGTTTGCTCTGTCAAAAATTTATAGGTGGCTAACAGTGGCTCCACATGGGGATGGCATCTTCTTGAAGGTGTCAAGGATCATAGAAAATAATCTTTTGGAAGCGGGCCAGATGCCTGATCTTTAACCATATTTCTCTTCTTTGATCAGCTACTACAAACATGATGGATATTAAGTTAGCAAAAAACAATCTACCTACCCATCCTACAGTCCTAGCATTTTTTCTTCAAGGTGCATTTAGATTTTCAGACCTTCTTCATCATTCATTTTTTATTGAAAGAAGAAAAACTAATCTAATTCTACCCTTATTCCTCTATGAGACCAGATTAAGCAGTTGGTCTCATAGCTTCTCTACCTAAAATATTACCTGCCAGGATTAAACTGTCTAGTAGATTTCTTTCTCTACATTCTAAAACAGAAATTTAAAAACAGTCAAACCAAGATTAGGCCGTCTGGTTTGCTGTGGGTCCATGGCATAAAGACAGCTGCACATGAACTGAACTTTGCAGAACTTAAAATTGACTAACTACATGCTCACAGACTGAGCTTTATTGATATTTCCTACCTACCCTAATCTAACTTGGGAATCTCTGCTGTTTTATATGATACAATAATGCCAGAGCAGCCTGTTAAGCGTTAGCAATAAAGGACATAAAATCTGACTGCTTGTCATAGATAACCATAGTGTACTTTGAATGTGGGTCTTCAAAACCAAGGCCACCATTAGTGGTGACCACTCCTGATGTATCTTGCTCTTGCAATGGATCAATGCTTGGGAACTTGGGCCAATCAGGACCTCCATATGCTTTGCCATAGGATCAATGAACACATGATGTAAACTTTATACTTTTAGGCCTTCTATGATTGGTAGGATATCTGCATCCTTGATAGCTTCGATCACTGCATCTTCAGTGTGGCTCTTGAAGGCCCAATCATCCTCTTCCTGCACATCAAAAGGCAGTGGAATCTCTTCTTTCTTAGGGGGAGGGAGACTTTCCAAAAGGGCTCCAGGGTCTCTGAATTGATATGATTGTTCTTGTGAATTCAATTTTTCAATTTCAATTTCATATCTTTCAATCAAAAATTATAGAAAAATTTCCTTAAGCTCAGGTTGATTATTGAATCTCGAGCTAGAAAGGAAAACCTCTGGAAGGTCCTTGCTTCTGAGTTTTTCTAGTATACTTGATATTCCACAGTGAAACTCTTCAGTGGGACTTGGCTGTGTTTCTGAAAATTTCTCAGAGTCTTCCATTGGTGGGGTATTTGGTCAAACAAACTGATACTCATAGTCGCCTCTAACATGGATGATGTTGTAATGAAAATGGTCTCCCAGTGGAGTTTTGTGAAAACAGAGATAATCAGTAGGCCTACTAATCATCAGTGAAGTCTTATTGTCATTCAGGAACTTTGGAGTCGCCAGGTGGAATTTTTAGAAAGTTATAAGGAGGTTTACTATCCACCACAGTGATTTAATACGAAATCAAGGCTAATTTGGTCTTTCTTCCCCAGTGGAGTTGCCATTATGTTGCGGTTCCCATGATTTGGCAGATTTGGCAATACCAAATGATGAGACAACATCAAACCAATTTGGGACCTCAGGATCTAGCCCTCCTGGGTCCAGAGAGGGATCTCTCTATAAAGGCAAAGAACAATATGTCTTTGAAGTTCAATTTAAGGTATTAGGCTAGTTATAGGGCACGAAGGTTGTTGTTTTGTTTTGTTGTTTGGTTGGGAAACATAAAAGAAGGGTTCAATGTAAGACAAAGGAGTGAGCAAAGAAGGATTTTCGGCAATGGGAATATAACTCAAATAAAACACAAGTCCATTGGGCAATGGGGTCATAAAAGGGTTTACTTGCAATTCAATATCCAAGGATTTCAAATGGGCTAGTCATCTAAAACAGAGGATCTCTTAAGATGATAGTATGGGATGAAATAATAAGGAAATGAAAGTGAATGACAAGGAAACCTTCCAAGGTGATCACTTAGGAGAAAATCTAGGGACAGGGCATGCCTTAACCATCTATGATCAAACTCCTAATGAGGCTAACTCTTCAGCCAATAGAAAACATTAAGGATTTGACACAAAGTGAAGCCTAAGATCAGAGAAATACTTTTAACCTTAAATGATTTTTACATTCAACTTAAATGATTTTAGAAAGGAAAATTTTTGGAAAAGGACCCTAGTAAGATAGAACTAACTCTAAATCTCCTAGTTTCCTGATTCTTTCAACTAAACCAGACAAGAACATCTAAAAAAAAACTTTAAATTCATACATCAGTAAGCAGGGAAAACCAACTACTATACTGGTTAAACTATATTGAATATGTTCTTAGATCACACAATTAGCAGAAAACATCCAAGATAAGAAGAGAAGGAAGCATTAGGGTACTCTACAGCAGTATATCCTAAGCTACATTACTGATTCTTATCAGAGAAATGAAATATGATGAACAACAAAGGGAAAACACAAACAAATATGGAACACATCACCACTGATTTAGAGTAGGATCCAATGAACATGCTTGTCATATTAAAGATAAAAACCAGTTACATACATCATTTTCCAGTAGCTTGATATCAATCTAAAATCATCTCCCAACCTATTTTACAACTAACACATACAGAACTCTATCTCAATGAAACAGCTTACAATCCATGGTTTACCAACCAACCCTTTACAATGTATCTTTCTTGAGTTCTTATAGTTGAAAGTGTGGCAGTAGAGGTATATAGAACTTTAAATGAATCATTAAAACAGAGGAAGAAGAGTGATTGAGGCCCATTCTATTTTAATATCCCTGCATTGACTTTCAGTACTCGTTGGATGAAAGAGTGGTCTTCGACAAGCTGATTATAACTTCAGAGGTATGTTTTTTGATGTAATTTTCGGCTATTTGTACTCTGTAGTACTCTGGGACAAGTAAGGAAGATAAATGACTTCAGGCCTGCCATAATGTGTAACAAATTCTCTGGCCATCTTGGGACTACTATCAAGGTGGTGATCTTCTCGGGAACATTGATGGAGAATAAAGACATTATGGGAACTCATCCTTTCTTGGGAAAGATCCTTCTGCTGATGTGAAATGCTGATGAGATTTGTTTTATGTGCTTTAGGCCTTATTAGGCCTCCTGTATCATTCATGAGGTCTTCAATATTTATATTCGCTCTTTAATACTGGATTAAAGTATTTTATTTTCAATAATGGGCCTTTGATCTCTTAAACTGTCACTGATACTCTTTGTCGCTCCTGTTGTCTGTCTCTATGAATACTGTAGGTTTGATGGCACTGGAGGGTTTGAAATAGAGTTAATAACCCTAATTTGGATAAAAATATGTGTTTACAACCCCCTCAGGAGTCTTTCCTACAATTTTCGGCCCTGAAAAAAGCTTCTCTGCACTCTGTGTCACCATGAGAGTGACTGTGAGAAAGAATGGTTTTCACCATATGTAACCCTGCAAAACAGAATATTTTTTTTACGAAAAATCCCTGGGAGTGGAGGTTGGATGTTGAGGAGGACTCTAGACCATCCGATTAGATCAGATGGAGGTGATCGACGGTCAGGATTCACCGGTGGGGTTGTTAAGACATGAATTAGGCGGATGAAATGACTTTAGTGTAAAACACCAAAGTTTTAATGTTGGGTGAATTACAAAAGAAAAAGAGTAAAATGAATGAAATCGGAGGCGATTTGGTGGTGGGACCGGAAGGGCGAAGGGCGATTGAATGTAGACCATCAGATCACTGGAAGAGATTGACGGTGGAGATTAAATCGAATCGGAGAAAGGAAAGGGGCAAAAACTCCGCGGTTCACTGATCTTGCAATTTGCGATTTAGCACGGACCGTTGGATCATGTAAGAGATCAACGGTGGAGATCTGATCAGAGGGGGAATGATGGGGGGCACAAGAGGCGAAGTGCGATTAGATCTGGGCCGTTGGTTCTTGTGGATTCAATAGTCCAAATTAAATCGGCGGAGCGATGATGGGCTCTGTGAACCAAAGCATGGATGAATCCCAACCGTTGGTTCTTGTGGTTTCAACGGCCAGGATCTAATCGGAGAGTCGGCCATCAGGGAGAAAGAAGAGAGGGAACGCTGGGTTAGCGCGATGCGATTGTGCACCAACCGTTGGATCTGGAAAGGGATCCACATTGGATATACAATCGGAGAGTCGTCCATCGAGGAGAAAGAAAAGTGGGAACATTGGGTTAGCGCGATGTGATTTTGTGCCAGCCATTGGATCTGGAAAGGGATCAACGGTTAATATAGCAGAGGATGGCCGATAGAAAAAATTGTCATCGTATCGGAAAATTTTAATTAACAAAGGGAAAAAGGCCAAAGGGAAGTTCCGATTGCGATTAGCGCCACGGGACTTAGCACTTGGTCTTGGGCGCGAGTTATATGCAAGAAAGGGGCTAAAGGCTAGGCCGAAAGGGGCTTAAGCCTGTTATAAGGTAAAAAGTGGGTTTTTAGGCCAAAAACAACGTTTTTAAGGCTGAATGGTAGGTTCTGGTAAAGGGAAAAAGGGATTTTTCAACCAATAAAAGGGATTTTTAGAGGTTTTAGGGGGATTTTGGAGGTTTTTAGAGGAAAAAAGGGGGTTTAAAAGATGAAAGGAGGCTTAATGAAAATGAAGGGAAATGAGTGAAAATGGGCAATTACAAAGGCCTTTTGAAGCATTCTTTTTCACGAAACAGTGAGGATTTTTCAATGGAAACTGCAGTGAGGATCTTTTCAAGGCAAAAGACACATAGAAGCTTCAAGAATGAGAGATTTTCAGAGAAAATGTATTTCTTGAAGGCTCAGAAACATATTTACCCACCCGTTTGCTCTGTCAAAAATTTATAGGTGGCTAACACATCCATTCATACCTTGACTCATTTATCTTGTACAATGAAGATGACATTCATGAACAATTAAATGAAAATGAGAAGGAGCTATGCCTACCAGAATAGTCAATTCAATCACCAAATGAAGAACATGATAGCCAAAACTCTAGCAGCCCTGAATAACAACCTAATGGTGAACCTAAACTTGAAACAATTTGGAACATGAGATTTGATGGCTCTTGTGGAAAAGCTGGTTCAGGAGCTGGTGTTTGGATACACAACACCAATGAAGGCCACTCCTACAAACTAGATTTTCAATGCAAAAATAATATTACAGAGTATGAGGCTCTTCTCCTTGGTTTACATTTGCTAAAAAACATAGGAGCTAAGAAGATTTCTGTTCAAGGAGATACCAATCTGATCATTAGGAAAATCAAAGGAGAGTACTCAGCCAAAAATCCTAGGCTAAGAGAATATAGGAATTATACCTTAGATCTCCTGAAACATTTTGAGAAGTATGAACTTACCTCCATCGCTAGAGCTCAAAACACCCTTGATAATGAACTTTCCTTTGTTGCCAGCACTTGCCAAATACCTCATACCAATGAAAAATACACTGTAGAAGTCAAGTGCAGACCAACAGTCCTAGATAACATAGATTATTGGCAAGTATTTGAAAATGAAAAACAGATTGAAGAATTCTTGCAGCCCAAAACTAAGCTTGAAATTTCAAAATCAGAGTTAGTCCATCAAGAAGTTTGTTTTGCTGAAAAAAAACCCACAAAACAGAGCTACCTTGTACTACTGACATAAATCTGCTAGAACATCCTCTTGAGGTAGAATTGTTTGAATATTTAGATCAAAAGGACCTTGAGGAATTCCAATGAAAAGATAACTCATTACAAAGAGGTCTTGCCTCCTTAGAAGAGTTGTTTGACTTCAATTATGTTGCTAGGAAGCCCAAAATGGAAACCACTGAGACTGCTATAGAAGAATGCAACATAGGCATCATAGAAAAACCCAAAATGATTAAGTTGTCCAAAACTCTCCCTCCTCACATAAAATAGAAATACATTGAGTTGTTCAAAGAGTTTAAAGATGTTTTTGCATGGGGTTATGAGGACTTGAAGTCCTATGACACAAGCATTATTCAACATAATATTCCTCTGAAGGAAAACCATAAACCATTCAAGAAAAAATTGAGAAGTATAAAGAGATAAAGAAGATGTATGATTCTGGGATCATAGTCCCACTCAAGTACTCAAAATGGGTTTCAAACCTTGTGTCAGTAAGGAAGAAAACTAGGGAGATTAGGCTATGCATAGACTTTAGAAACTTAAAAAAAACCTCCCTAAAGGACAACTACCCTTTACCAAAGATGGATCATATACTGCAAAGGGTGGTAAGTTCTAAAAGAATATCATCGCTTGATGGCTTTTTAGGTTACAATCAAGTCATAGTACTTCCAAGTGATCAACAAAAAACTACCCTTACCACACCTTGGGGCACCTTCATTTATGTCAAAATTCCTTTTGGGTTGATGAATGTGGGGGCCACTTTTAAAAGAGCTATGGACATAGCTTTTTCCAAAGACATAGGTTACTTCATAGTCATATATCTTTATGACATCACTGTCTATTCTAAAACTGATGAAGAACACCTAGTTCACTTGAGAAAGGTCTTTGAAAAGTGTAGGAAGTATGGCCTATCTTTAAATCCTAAGAAAATACTGTTTGGTCTTCAAGAAGGAAAAACCTTAGGCCACATCATTTCTAAAGAAGGGATTAAGATAGACCCCAAAAGGATTGAGGGCATCTTACAGATAAGCCACCCTAGAAAGATTAAAGAGCTGCAATATTTCATTGGAAAGATCAACTTCCTAAGAAGATTCATACCAAACCTTGTAGAACTCCTAAGAAACATTATAAACATGATAAAAAGAGAAGTAGGAGTAAAATGGACTATGGAAGAAAAAAAATCCTTTGAACTGGTAAAGCAAGCACTTACCCAAACACCAGTTCTAATTAGCCCCGACTTTACCAAGGATTTCTTTATCTTCTCCTTTGCATCATAACACACTATTGCTATAGTATTGCTTCAAAAGAACATGATGGGACAAGAACAACCCATAGATTTCTTCAGCAAGGCATTGAGGGATGCACCTATAAAATATAACATCATGGAGAAATAAGCCTTTTCCTTGATCAAAGCATTGAAAGACTTCAGAGTTTACATTTTTCACTCCCATGTCATTGCTTTTGTTCCACATACAGTTTTTAAAGACATTCAAAATCAGGACCCTAATGGTAAAAGGGGTAAGTAGATTGCTATTATCTTAGAATATTATTTAGAAATTAGACCCACTAAACTGATTAAAGGAAAAGGACTTGCCAAACTCATGGCTGAAGCAAATTTTCAAGCACTAGACATAAACATGTTACATTCTTTGGATGGACAAGAGGAACTGGTGACTCCACCCATTGAAGGAGCATTCCTGAACTCACTCTTCTATGCTGATATATTGTATGTACTTGTTAATGTAAATGCTACTCCTACTTTGTATAAAACAAAAGATAGATTCTTGAAACAAAAGGCTTTAAATTTCTGCATTCTATATAGAACTTTGTATTGGAAAAATTCTGTAGATAGGATCATGCATGAGTTTCATGAGGGAGAGTGTGGAGGTCATCTCTACTAGAAAACCACTGCCAAAAAAATCCTTAGAGATGGTTACTATTGGCCCACCCTTTTCCCTGATACCCACAAGCTAGTGATGACTTTCCATAAATGCGAACTCCTTGATGGCAAGAGAAAACTTCTACCTTTTCCTTTACATCTGATCAGTGTTGAAGCTCCTTTTCAAAAATGGGGTTTGGACTTCATTGGAGAAATCCACCCTACCTCATCTGGCCAACACAAGTGGATCCTCACTGCTAGAGACTATTTCACCAAGTGGATAGAAGCCATCCCTTCTAGGAATGCCACTGATTTAGTCATCATTAAATTCCTTGAAACCAACATCTTGTCCCGGTTTGGCTGCCCAAGAAAGATCATCACCGATAATGCTGCTGCATTTAAGTCCAAGAGAATGGTGGACTTTTGCTACAAGTACCACATCACACTAGGGCACTCTACAACTTATTACCCCCAAGGTAATGGGCTGGCTGAGTCCTCTAACAAAAGCTTGGTGAACATCATCAAGAAGCTGCTGGAAGAAAACCAAAAAGCATGGCATAGAAAAATAATGCATGCACTATGGGCTGATATAATAACCACCAAGAAATCAAACGGTATGTCTCCCTATCAACTAGTGTATGGCATGGATGCAGTTTTCCCAACATCCTTGGGATTTCCAGTGATGAAGCTCCTCCAAGAGATTCAATCAGAAGAGAATGATATGCAAAGGAGGCTGAACTAAACCATTCATTTGTAGTAGTCAAGGGAAGAAGTTTACAAAAGAACACAACCAGTGCAAGAAAACATCAAGAAGATACTTGACAGAAGGACCAAGGCTAATAATTTTCACATTAGAGACGAAGTGCTGAAGTGGGATTCAAGGAAAAAGGACAAAGGCAAGCATGGAAAATTTGAAAATTTGTGGAAAGGTCCATACATCATCCATTCAGTTAGAGGTAACAATGATTTATTTTTACAAGATCTGGATGGAACATAGTTATTTTGAGGTCCTGTTAATGGCAAGATGCTCAAGCACTAATTTTGTTGAAATTCCTAGTTTGAAGCTTTCATTCATTATACATAACATTGATTGATGAAAAATCAGAAAAACAAAGACACAAAAATAGAGAAAAGAAGAAAAATAGGGCAGGAAAAAGAATAGGTACAGCCATATACCCAAAAAAGAGTATTGCTGAAAGTGTGCAAGCCTAAATTGCACTACTTGTTAAGAAAGAAGAGTCTTGTTCAGTCATCTAGCCTAATCATGACTGAACATGTTTTAAATTTCTGCTGATAGGTTAGTGAAAGAAGACTTTTCAAAACATTTAAGCTTTACTTGTTAGTAGATTAGATTAGGAAAAGATGTTGGTTCTCAATGCTCAAATCTAAACCAAAGAGAAAGAGAGGGATACACAAAAAATTCTAAATCACAACCCTCATGCTTTCTAGTTGTGATTGTACAAAAAACAATGTCTGTGTGCAGCTTGTCCAAATGCCACAGCCCATGGTAAATCATATTGCTTAATCCTGGTTTGGTCATATTTTCAATTTCATGTCAATAGGTTAAAGAATAAAGTCTTTCAAACAAATTAATATTCACAGATGAATAGACTAGGTAGAGAATAAAATAGTTCATCAGCCTAATCTAAAATCTTGGAAGTGATAAGGGTACAAGTAGATAGTTTTTTGTGCTTTCAAAAGAAAAGAATGTCAAGGGTTTGCCTGATCCGGATTTATGCAGGAACGCAACAGAATACATAAATAACCATAAACATAGAAATAAAATGGAAATAAGGCTTCATTTAATTAATATCAAATCACAGAAATATGCTTACAAACATGATGGAAATAAAATAGCTAGGGTGCTGGTAGCGAATCTCTAAGAAGAGATGTGCTGACTACAGACCTCTGAACTGTGTTACAATGAGGCTCGAGGGCCTATTTATTATGGAGAAACAATGGAGAACTCTGAACGTCCAAAAACCTAACCTTAGGAGATGAAGCGCCAAAACTATGGGCCCTGTTTGGGTAAATTGGTGTTTCAACTTCCCGGGGACGTAACTTCGGCATACTATCTCCGTTTGGGGCCTCAAAATGGCTCTGGAATTTCAGGACCCGAAAAAATACTAAAAATAGTAAGTTGTGAAAAAAAACTGAAAGAGACAATGGTGGGACCCCAAGTGGAATAGGAGGGTGGCCACTAATATCAACCTGGATCATTCCTCCCCCATTAGGAAGCAATGGTCCCCATTGTGTTGAGTTCCTCCATGAGATGAAGAAACTTCTATTGAAATTGGTCCCTGGTGAACCACTTGCCTTGGTGCAGGAGTTGGCCAGCTTTGACAACCCGATACAGTTGGATCTTCTGTCGGCGAGTGTTCTTGATTTGAATTTCCATGATACAGTCTGTGGTGGAATGTTCCATGAAGTCTGGGTTTAACTCTTTTGGTGTGAGTTCTTCTGCAATGTTAGAGGTGTCCAATAGAGGTGGGAAGTAGGGATGAAGGCGGTGTACATTGAATACTGGGTGCAGACCAAGGAATGGTGGAATAATGAGCTCGAAGGCATTGTTCCCTACAACCTTGGTGATGGTGTATGACCCATATCGGAGCGGGCAAATCTTTCAGTGGGGTCTAGTGAGGCGCTCCTTCTGTAAATGTAGCCACACTTTTTCGCCCACCTAGATGTTGTGTGGCGCCCGATGTTGATCTTGTTGTTGCTTGTACTTAGCATTGCCTCTGTCCAATATGTCATGAAACTATTGGTGGATGTGTTGAATGCGCTCGATGAAGTTGTTTGCTTTGTCAGCTTCAGACTGGACATGAGCCGAATCGGCCTGAGTAGCTGCAAATGACATGGCTACGTCAATGGGACATAGTGGCTGGAATCCCAAGCCCCCCTGAAAGGGGCTCTAGCCGGTTAAGCTGTGGAGAGCCCGGTTATAACTGTGTTGTACATAGGGAAGGCTCTCATCCCATGTGCGTGGATGCTTTGAATTGTACATGTGCAGAATGTGTACAATCATCCTATTGACGACCTCTGTCTGGCCATTGGTTTGGGGATGGAAAGCTGTGGACTTGGTGAGCTTGGTGTCCAACATTGACTAGAGGCTGGACCAAAATGTGCTAAGGAACCTGCTGTCGCGATTTGATATGATAGACAGTGGGATTCTAAAGTGCACCCACACTTGTTCAAAGAAGAGTTTAGCAGTGGCTTCTGCTGTGATATTCTTCTTGCAGGCCACCATAATGGCCATTTTTGAGAATTTGTCGATGACCATGAAAACACAGTTGTTTCCATGCTTAGTAGAAGGAAGGCCTGACATGTAATCCATGGATATGGATTCCAAAGGTCGACTAGGGGTAGATAGCGGAGTATAGAGCCCTTGCTTCTTGATGGTTGGTTTGGCAATGGCGCAAGCAGTGCAGGATTTGATGTACTTCTAGACATCCTGTCGAAGGTTTGACCAATAGAAATAATTCTGCAGTACTGCCACTATTTTCTCAACCCCGAAATTCCCAGCGAATTGACTGTAGTGCGCTTCCCATATCATCTTGGCACGCTCGCTTGAAGGAACACAAAGGTGTCCCAGGTGACATAATAGTGCATCTTGGAGATGAAAATTTGAAACTTGCATACCCCCCCAAGAGTGCCTTGTATGTGTAGTTGAATTCTGGATCGCTCTTGTAGAGAAGCAGCCAATCATAAGTCTCATGTCCACAAGAGTTGAGAACTGTGGTTATGGCCACGATCGGTGGTCGGCTAAGGCAGTCTGCAACATTATTGGTGCTACACTTCTTGTACTTGATGTTCAAATGAAATTGTTGCAGATATGTGGACCACTTCTAACGGCGATCGTTCTGCAACTACCCTTGTGTCTGTATGAACTACAGGGGTTGGTGGTCTATGTGGATGATTGTCTCCTTCCCCAAAATGTAATGCTTCCATTGTTGACAAGCCTGCACAATGGAATACATTTCTTTGTCATAAGTGGGATACTTTCAAACTGTGTCGGACAATGTCTCACTGTGATATGCCACTGGATGCCCCTGTTGAGTAAGAACTGCCCCAATTGCATAGTCAGAGGCATCTATCTCGTTCTCAAATGGTTGTTGCAAGTCTGGTAATGTGAGCACTGGGGCAGAATAGAGGTGATGCTTCAATTCTACGAACAACTTCTGTTGAGATTCCGACCAACAGAATTTTTCTTTCGCTCCTCCCTTGGTGACTTGACTCAAGGGCCAAGTGATATGAGAGAATCCCAACACGAACCTGTGGTAGAAATTAGCAAGACGCAGAAAGCTGCGAAACTCTGTTAGGGTGGTTGGGGCTGGCTAATATCGAATGAATTGGATCTTGGCTAGATCCATATGCACCCTCCTTTCATCAATAATGTATCCTAGATATTGAACCTGGGTCATGCCAAAAGTGCACTTCTCCAAATTGGCACACAACTTGTGTTGCCGCAGTGTTTGGAGGACTTCTCGGATGTGGTGGAGGTGCCCTTCCCAAGTTTGGCTGAAGACTAGAATGTCATCCAAGTATACCACTACAAAAGAGTTGGTGAATGGATGCAAGATGTCATCCATTAGCCTCATGAAGGTTACGGGAGAATTTATCAATCCGAAAGGCATGACGAGCCATTCGAAAAGGCCCTCCTTAGCTTTGAAGGCAGTCTTCCACACATCAGAGGGTTCGATTGGTACTTGGTGATACCCAGACTTCAAGTCGATCTTGCTGAAATATTTTGCCTCTTTGAGTTGGTCCAGAAGGTCGTCAATCTGTGGTGTTAGTGTTAGTCTAGTCATACTGCCCTCAGTGATCAAAATTACTCTTTGCATTTGCATATTAGGAGTCCCATAATAATCAATTTCACCATTCCGCTAGGTCATGGATTCATTGATGGTAGTAATTTTTCATCAGTTTTTCCCTCATGAGGTACTTGCTGATTCTCCTTTCTATGGTCTTTAGTAATTAGCCACCTTCATTCTCAAAAATCATATTAGTAGGTCATAGGATGGGTCTCATTAGTTTCTAGGGTCTCACCGTGGTCAAATTAATGAGTCAAATATCAATAATATCAGCAAGGTCATAAGGAAATCAATAAACTGAAAGTCATAATTCAGAAGTTGTTATCTCCACAAAGAAATGTCCCTGCCTTTCAGAGAAGTTTTCCACAGTATGTTCAGCACCAGATCATCTTCAAAGCAGATTCATCAGAAAGAGCCCAGAAAGAGCTTTCCAATGGTATACTACACTCTCAAAACCGACCTCTGGATGGAATTTTATGCTTAAGTGAAGTAAAAGCCCTCTATTCCCTAAACCCCCCTATTTCCCATGTTTCCCCTTTAAATTTATGTTCAAATCCCTTTAAAAACCCCTTTTCTTCTCCCTTCCAATTATAATATCGCATTATAAACCATTTAATACAAATATGCAATTTGTTTCTAACCACTTCCCCTTCATGCCTTTAAAACTTATATCAAAGTCCAAAACTTTATATTATATTAGCCCGCCTTCCATCGCAAATCGCAAATCGAAAACTTCATTTGTATGCTCGATGAGCCCATCGCAAATATTTGCGATGCGATCCCACGCAATCCTCCGATCGCATCGCACATTCCCATCGCAACATCTGCCCATCGCAACTTCAGCCGATCGCAACTTCCGCCCATCGCAACATCTGCCCATCGCAACTTCCGCCGATCGCAATTTCCCCCGATTGCAATTTCCTCGTCGCAAATTCCCATCCCAAATATTTGCGATGCAATCCCGCGCAATCCTCTGATCACATCGCACATTCCCATCATAAAATCCCCATCGAAAAATCCTCATCGCAAATTCCCCGTCGCAACTTCTAATCGCATCGCAAATTCCGATGCGATTACCCCGGCTTCCTTCCAAGATTGCGATTGCGATTTTATCCTCGGGCCCACCATACAGCACTTACTCCCCATTATAATATAAAGGCTCTTTCCCCTTTGTAAGTCCCAAATCGCATTTTATTACATTTATTAAAGGACTTCTCATGGTTTAATCCAACCACATCGAAATTTTTATTTCGTATATATTTTCCCGCTCCCCGATCCCAATTGCGATTAAGATGTTGGTCTCGCCTCCTCTCCCTTCCTTCCTATTCACTATTTCCCTTCACATAAGGCATTATTTCAGTTTATTCTAGTTTACTGCAATGACATATTATTAAAAGTCAGTTCTTCAAATGGCAAATGGAAAGCGAACAGTCAAAGGTCGAGAGCTTAAATTAAAATGAAGATATCTACAACAGCAGAGAAATAGGATTGGATTTCCTATTTTGTCTTCAATTACGATTCAAAGGGATTTACGCTACAGGTTTCACCTCTTCATTGGTTATCAAAAAATTCAAGTGGCAAAATGTAACGTTGCTCCTTCTTAGGACAGATGGATGGCTCTTTTTCCTATCTTCATGATTTCAGTTGAAACAACTCCCCTTTCTGTCGATCTATATTCCCACGAATTTGTTCTATTTATTGTAACTGGAAATCATTTGTAAAGCATCTGAGTTCTGGGGAATAGTGTGGCAGAAGCATCTCTGCACTACATTGTACAGTTTGACAGGAATTAATAAGAGATGTAGCTCTGATTTGTGGGATTCATGTGGTATGAGTTTTAGCATATGTTTCTCCTTTATGTTTCATATGTACATTGTTATGTTTCACCATTCATTCATTAACATTTCCAGTTGAATGTTTTCAAGTTAGAAAGGTAGAATCCATTTTATATGCTCTGCCTTGGGGAATCATTCATACTCTGTGTACTTTCTTCTGTTTGAAAAGGATTCATTTATTATTCCCTTTTCAGCTTCTCAACAGTCTTTCCACTCCATCTTATTTCAATTTGATTGCTAAATCTCCTGCCTATCTTGCCCCATGAAATACCCTGTATCCTGATTTAATTCCTTAGCTCATACTGTCCTTTTGTCCCATACATCCCTGAAATTTTAGTCATTTATTAAAATCCCTCATCCCATTTATATAACTAGCCTAAAATTAGTTCATTACCATTTTATTGAATATCTATTCTACGGAGAGAGCCCTCTCCTGTCCTTGTAGGGCTAGCTACAAGGCTGAGCATGGTTTAGTTGTTACCCTGACTTGCCTTTTTCAGCCTGAGGTTCAGATTGGGTGCTAACATCTCTGGCGACCATACTGGGGAAATTTTTTAGCATAAAAGATGAATCACCCCAGTAATATCTCCCACGGTAAAGAATGACAGAGTATTATATTTGAATGTTGATGGTGAACAACAATCAGATGCATGTGAAGGCTGAATTTTTCACCTGGTGACTCCAACTCAATGTAAAGACTCCACTGGAGGACCGACTCTTCTCGGAGAAAAATGGAAGTATCTTACACAAAGTTAAGGTATTCAAAGTGGATTGGTATTCAGGAGCTAATCTGCTTTCTTGTAAATTACTTCTTTTATTTTCTTGAAGTTGTCCTGAAAGTCTTCTAGAATTTGCTGTATGATAAAGGTGATCGGAATATTCATTCAAATTATCCAAAAAGTGTAAACAGTGACCTTTCCTTTGATCTCGGCCTCCACCCTTTTCCTAAACCCTATGATGAACATCTTCAGATTGATGAGCCTAAAGAGACCAAGACTAATCCCGTGGCTCCTGTATATACTCCTAGACCTTCTATAGTCCCAGATAGGTATAAACCTCTCATTTTACCTTCTGTACTCCATGATTTCCCTACAAATTATTACCTATATTTGCTGAGATTTTATGGCGAATGTAACAATGTCAACGCTGAGCAACATGTGTAGAATGTTAAGACTTTCCTAGACCTTTTTTAGATTGACGAAGAAGATGTTAGTATTAGGCTTTTTTCTCTTTCTTTGCAAGGCAAAGTCAAGAGTTGGTTCAAAACCTTGCCTGATGCTAGCATCTCAGAATTCCACCAGTTCGTCAGAGTTTTCCTCGACAAATGGGTGGTTAGACAAAACCCGTTCCTGACTTTAGATGAGTATGCCCAGCTGAAAAGACAGTCAGGGGAGACAGTGCAACAGTTTTCCGCCAGATTCAATGGAGTCTATTATTCAATACCTGCCAATATAAGACCCCCTCCTAGCTTGGCCCTTTTACATTACCCGAGTGCTTTTGATCCTGAAATGGAGTTTTAGCTGAGAGAAAGGAACACAACAACACTTGAAGAGATACAGAACAGTGCAGTAAATGTAGAAGCTAATCTGTTGATCAGAAGAGAAAAGCTGAAGGAGGAAGAAAAGAAGAATGTTGCAGAGCACCTGACACTTTCAGAAGAAAAGCTTGACCTTTTGGTAAACGCAGTAGAAAAGATTATTCGGAAAATGACTGCAAAAAATGAAAATGACGTTCGAGAAAAAGTGGCCGATTCAAAACATCTTCTTTCTTATCCCAGTTATCATCCATCTAGCAATGACTGTGTTATAGAACATCTCGGAGATGAGAAATCTGTTGATTTGACTAGTATGTTTGATGATATGTTTTATGTTGATGATTTGCCAAAATTCGATCAATACAATGATGATGATTTTTTCCAAACACAAGCTAGTCTTGCAGCACAATAAACTGCTGATTTGTGGGAGGAAGTTCTGTTTTGACAGCTTGAAAACAGTAATCATCCGACGCATATAATCCAGGACAGTGATGAGGAAAGTCTGGAAAATTGGGAAGTAAGTGAAAGATCTTTGCCTCTTTGTTTCGCTTCAATTCAGTTCATCAAAGATAACTTTCATGCAATTAGAAATCAATAATCTCTCAGTGTTAATGTTGAGGTCAAGACAGATAGTGAAATCCTTGAGCAAGTTGTTTATGAGAAATATTCCCCTGAAACGACCAATGAAATCATCTGTGATATAAAACCCTCCCCAGCTCCAGATTTGCAGCCAGCAGACGCAACTAAAGGTCAGATTATAGATGAAGGCTTGGGAGCCGAAACATATAATTTAATGATGCAAGAAGATTCAGTACCTTTATGTTTCGAAGCATTTCAGTTCATAAAGCAGAATCTACGTGATATCGCTAAAGAAAGAGATGAACAGCCTGTAGGATGTCACATAGTTTCAACGGATACGTCGCAGCAGTCTTCTCAAGTTTTTGATGATCCTATTGCTCGTGTGTTGAATGATAGTTGGTATAAAAGTCCTCCTCCATTGGCTAACCATGTGCCAGAAAAGAATGTTAACAATAATCTTATTCGACAACCGACTTCATTGTCTTGTTCAACAAATGTTTCATTACAAAGCCCATATCAAGGTTTGCGGTCACATGAGGAGACTAATGAAGAAGAATTTTGTTTCGTTTGGGATCATCAGCAGAGTTTGGTTATTTACGAATTTCAAGATCCTTTTGATAGCTTGCTGCAGTCACCAAAGAAAAACAACGCAGATGTGAGGAAAATCTTAATATCCAGCTATGGAGACTACATGGACCAGAGCAGTGATGTGTTAATGGAAATCAATAGCTATTCTTATGAAGATCCTTTCACATTATTCTTGAAGTCATCCAGTCAATTCATGCTTTGCAAGTTTATCAGCATTCAACTTGATTCCAAGCTTCCATGGGAGTTGCCTTTCAGTTCTTCCCTTTTCCTGCATATCAGAAAGCATTTGGGAAGAAATCAAATAACAGCCAGGATGCTTACATGGTTGCATTGGTTGTTCCATTTCACTTGATCAGGTGGTGAATAGAACAATTAGAGTAGGTTTTGATGAATAAGCTCAGTTATGAGTCTTTTTTTTTTCCATGTTTGTCAATCATGTTTTAATTTAGTTTGGTTTTATTATGGTTTTCAGTCTTATTCTTAAATCAAAGTCAGTCTACATAATGTCAGTTTTTGACATTTTTGACTCCATGCCCAATGGATAAGGCTACTTGGTCTACGGTGTTCTTGGCACCTCCAAAGGAGCTACCATCCCCATTGGAGCCAATGTTAGCGTCAGTCTAGTCATACTGCCCTCAGTGATCAAAGTTACTCTTTGCATTTTCATATTAGGAGTCCCATAATAATCAATTTCACCATTCCGCTAGGTCATGGATTCATTGATGGTAGTAATTTTTCATCAGTTTTTCCCTCATGAGGTACTTGCTAATTCTCCTTTCTATGGTCTTTAGTCATTAGCCACCTTCATTCTCAAAAATCATATTAGTAGGTCATAGGATGGGTCTCATTAGTTTCTAGGGTCTCACCGTGGTCAAATTAATGAGTCAAATATCAATAATATCAGCAAGGTCATAAGGAAATCAATAAAATCAAAGTCGTAATTCAGAAGTTGTTATCTCCACAAAGCAATGTTCCTGCCTTTCAGAGAAGTTTTCCACAGCATTTTTAGCACCAGATCATCTTCAAAGTAGATTCATCAGAAAGAGCCCGGAAAGAGCTTTCCAATGGTATACTACACTCTCAAAACCGACCTCTGGATGGAATTTTATGCTTAAGTGAAGTAAAAGCCCTCTATTCCCTAAACCCCCCTATTTCCCATGTTTCCCCTTTAAATTTATGTTCAAATCCCTTTAAAAACCCCTTTTCTTCTCCCTTCTGATTATAATATCGCATTATAAACCATTTAATACAAATATGCGATTTGTTTCTAACCACTTCCCCTTCATGCCTTTAAAACTTATATCAAAGTCCAAAACTTTATATCATATTAGCCCGCCTTCCATCGCAAATCGCAAATCGCAAAGTTCATTTGTATGCTCGATGAGCCCATCGCAAATATTTGCGATGCGATCCTGCACAATCCTCCGATCGAATCACACATTCCCATCGCAACATCTGCCCATCGTAACTTCAGTCGTTCGCAACTTCCGCCCATCGCAACATCTGCCCATCGCAACTTCCGCCGATCGCAATTTCCCCTGATCACAATTTCCTCGTCGCAAATTCCCATCGAAAATATTTGCGATGCGATCCCGCGCAATCCTCCGATCACATCGCACATTCCCATCGTAAAATCCCCATCGCAAAATCCTCATCGCAAATTCCCCGTCGCAACTTCTGATCGCATCGCAAATTCCGATGTGATTACCCCCGCTCCCTTCCAATATTGCGATTGCGATTTTATCCTCGGGCCCACCATACAGCACTTACTCCCCATTATAATATAAAGGCTCTTTCCCCTTTGTAAGTCCCAAATTGCATTTTATTACGTTTATTAAAGGACTTCTCATGGTTTAATCCAACCGCATCGAAATTTTTATTTCATATATATTTTCCCGCTCCCCGATCCCAATTGCGATTAAGATGCTGGTCCCGCCTCCTCTCCCTTCCTTCCTATTCACTATTTCCCTTCACGTAAGGCATTATTTCATTTTATTCCAGTTTACTGCAATGACATATTATTAAAATTCAGTTCTTCAAATGGAAAATGGAAAGCGAACAGTCAAAGGCCGAGATCTTAAAATTAAAATGAAGATATCTACAACAGCAGAGAAATAGGATTGGATTGCCTATTTTGTCTTCAGTTACGATTCAAAGGGATTTACGCTACAGGTTTCACCTCTTCATTGGTTATCAACAAATTCAAGTGGCAAAATGTAACGTTGCTCCTTCTTAGGACAGATGGATGGCTCTTTTTCCTATCTTCATGATTTCAGTTGAAACAACTCCCCTCTCTGTCGATCTATATTCCCACGAATTTGTTCTATTTATTGTAACTGGAAATCATTTGTAAAGCATCTGAGCTCTGGGGAATAGTGTGGCAGAAACATCTCTGCGCTACATTGTACAGTTTGACAGGAATTAATAAGAGATGCAGCTCTGATTTGTGGGATTCATGTGGTATGAGTTTTAGCATATGTTTCTCCTTTATGTTTCATATGTACATTGTTATGTTTCACCATTCATTCATTAACATTTCCAGTTGAATGTTTTCAAGTTAGAAAGGTAGAATCCATTTTATATAATCTACCTTGGGGAATCATTCATACTCTGTGTATTTTCTTCTGTTTGAAAAGGATTCCTTTATTATGCCCTTTTCATCTTCTCAATAGTCTTTCCACTCCATCTTATTTCAATTTGATTGCTAAATCTCCTGCCTATCTTGCCCCATGAAATACCCTGTATCCTGATTTAATTCCTTAGCTCATACTGTCCTTTTGTCCCATACATCCCTGAAATTTCAGTCATTTATTAAAATCCCTCATCCTATTTATATAACTAGCCTAAAATCAGTTCATTACCATTTTATTGAATATCTATTCTATGGAGAGAGCCCTCTCCTGTCCTTGTATGGCTAGCTACAAGGCTGAGCGTGGTTTAGTTGTTACCCTGACTTGCCTTTTTCAGCCTCAGGTTTAGATTGGGTGCTAACACGTGGGAAAGGGTAAATATTCCGGACAGTGATCTTGTTCAACGCCCGATAGTTAATACAGAGTCTCCAAGTCCCATCCTTCTTCTGTACCAACACGATCGGGCTCCCACAGGGTGATGAACTTGGCCGGATGTGACCTTTCTGTAGTAGCTCCTGAATCTTCCTCTTGATTTCATCATTCTCTAGAATAAAGCGCCTATAGATCAGTCCATTGGGTAGCGGTGCACCGGGGGTCAGGTCAATGGGGTGCTTGACCTGACAGTGTAGAGGCACCCTTGTGGGAGAGGTGAAGATGTCCCCATACTCCTCTACAACCTTGTCCATTTGTTGTTGTCGTGCAGAGGAGCCATGTCTGGAGGTCATGGCCACCATATTCTTCTTGCCTTGGGGGCTGATCATCAGGAAAACAAATTTCCTGGTTTGGGAAATGAGCTTACTGCATTGTTTTGCAGTAACCAAAGAGATAGTGGGAGGTGGTGGTACCTCTGGTATTCTGTAAAATTTATTTCCCAATGTAAAAATAACAGTGTGAGGCTGAGACTCATACACAGCATGTCGCTTCCACAAGTATGGTTGGCCTAATAATACATTAGAAACATCAATAGGAGAAATGTCACAAAATACCTCATCTGTGAAGGGCTTGATGCTATAGGGAAGGCGACACTGTTGGCTAACGCGGAGATCCCGTCCTTGGTGATGCCACCCGATGGTGTATGGTTGTGGGTGCGCTATGGTGGGCAAGCCCAACCACCTCACGACATCTTATGAAATAAGGTTCTTTTGGCTTCCATTGTCGAAAATGAACCGTAGCAAGGAACCCTTTACCCACATCTGGGAGTGGAAGAGACGCTCCGCCTCCTCTGGATCTTTTGGTTCCTCCTTCTGGATATTCGTAGTGGCAACAGTGGCATTGGGCTCTGCATCAATAATCTACTTCCCTTTGTCATTCCGCTTGTTAGGTTCTGATTCAGAGTTGGAGTATGCATCTAATTCAGCCACCAACGACTGCTTGGCCCGACACTCACTTGTGTTGTGAGTGGAGCTCTTATGGAACTCACACCACTTTCCCGTGTCCTTCTTTGACTTCGTAGTGTTGTTCTTTGCTTGTGTCTTTGGTAGGTTTTCTTTGGCTGCCATGCCTTGGCTTTGTCCTTTGTTCTGCGGTTTGGGGGCACCTTTCCCTTGCTTTTGATTCGTAGATCCAAAGTCTCACTTCTTCTATTTGAATTTCTGCTCAATCTTGGAAGCATACCGGTATGCCATACCAAGCAAGGAGATGTCGAGGAACTCCATTTCCTCCTGAATGTATTTGTGCAGACAACTGCAATAATTTCAAATGTTTCTCTGAAGCTTTGATACCTAATTTTGTGCGCAGGGTGTGGAATAAATTCGTTAGCTCATGCACGTCTTGATCCCTTTGTTGCCGCAACGTGGTCCATTGTATGTACTTCTCCTCATAGCTCCCCACGGGATATTATTGTTCCTTGATGGCATCTCAGAAATAATTCCAAGTGGGTACGACTGAGAATAGAGCGGGTTCTGTCCCGTCCTTTTTCTCACGGTAGGTTTCCCACCAATCCTTGACATGGGGGGTAGCTTTGAGGAGTGAAAAAATAATCTTCTCCCGGTCAGAAAAGTCATGAACCGAGAAATATACTTCTAATAGATTCAACCATCTATCTATGGCATCTACATCTATCTGACCCTCAAATATGGGAATGTCAAAGTTTACTTGTACCTTAAAGGGAGTCGTGCCTCTAGAATGGCTGCTGGATGCAGATGTGCCACCGGTGGGCAGTCGTTAAAGGATCTGGGAAAATTTATCCATCATCACGTTCCTTTTTTTTTCGAGGGCCTCCTAGAGCAATATTTTGATAGGATCTCCTGCTCCCTCATCTTTCGTTTCCTCACACGCTTCTAGGCTGCTCTCGTCCCTAGAGTTTTGCAGTGATCTTGAGGTTCACGAGATCGAGCCTGCTCCTGTATCTGAGCCTGCGTTGGTGTGAGTCAAGGATCAAGAAAAAAATAGACGCTACGATACCAACTGATCCGGTTTATCTTGGGAATGCGACATAATACAGAAATATGTAAACATGAAATAGAGTGGAAATAAGGCTTCATTTCATTATCTGAAATCACGAAATATCTTATGAGCTTATGATGAAATAAAAATATCTGGATATTGGTAGCGAATCTACGAAGAGATGTGTGGCTATGAGAACTCAGAACTATGTCCTGATAGGGCTGAGGGCCTATTGTTACGGAGAAACAATGGAGAATCCTAAAGTCAAAATCCTTTCAGGTAAGGCACCAAAACTATGGGCCCCGTTTGGGTAAATTGGTGTTTCAACTTCCCAGGGACGTAACTTCAGCATACTATCTCCGTTTGGGGCCTCAAAATGGCTCCGGAAGTTTAGGACCCGAAAAAATGGTAAAAATAGTAAGTTGTGAAAAAAAACTGAAAGAGACAATGGTGGGGCCCCAAGTGGAATAGGCGAGTGGTCACCAATATCCACCTAGATCATTGCCAGTCCAAGTGCACCCAAAAGAAGAAAAAATGTTAGGCAAAGTATGATGGGTAGGTAGAAATAAAATTGAAGCAATCATGTCTTTTCAGATTTTTTGTGATCATAGCTTCAAGAGAACATCAGAAAATCAAGGAAAGAGATCTACAAAGTGAAAGGAAGGAACTAGTATTCAAAACTCAGAGATCTGAAATCAGAGGTCCTAGACACCTCTTGAAAAGGAGCTGCCCTCCCAAGTGGAGACACTGTTAGTCGTCAATAATTTTTGCTATCTGTAGATGACTATACATTGGTTCTAGATTTCTAAAAACAAAATTCCCTGAATATTGTGAGTTTTAGAAATCTCACTGCCTTCAATATCCTTATAGGAAAATTTTCACTATCCTATCAACCTAGCCATTTCATGGTCACCCTGTCACTCCTAGAGGACTCCTTATGGGCTTGTGTCACTCATCTCCATCCTTATTTCCTGGATATGACCTCATCACTCTATTTTTCCCTTCCCCATAACTCCACTTTACATTTAGGTTTTACTATAAGCCTATTATTTCCCATGCTCACTAGGTTCCTCAAGCATTGATGGTTTCAAAACTATCTCTGTAGGCCCTTTAGATAAATCAAGTACATTGGATTTTGGATCTTCAATACATCACTTTGTCAATACTCTATTTTTACACTTGAAGACTCCAAACCAAATCTCAGTGAAAGACGAGGTCAAAGAATCCTCCCACTAGGTCAATTAGGGTTTCAGGTTGTAAGGTCATCATTGATGTTTCAGACATTGTTTTTCTTTGTTAGGATATGTTTCAGTGGTATTGAAAAATTGAGACATGGTTATTCAAAGAATATCTGAAAGTCTCCAAAGAAGACTACCTTGTCAAATTCAAGTTTTGCAAACGGTAAATGTGAACTTTGACACTTTTACAGGAATGTTAAATGTCTATCAGCAGAAGAAAATGATAAGGTTGAAGGTATGCTCCTAAAAGATGACATATTGCAGCAAGTAAGACAAGAAGCACTTGTTCTTGTAGAGAATCATGGTGTTGTGAGCTTAAAGGTCCAGCAGGGTACCAAACACTGACCACTTGCAGCAAATCACCTGGAGAAAACACACCAAACCAAACAGGAAGGAAGTTTATTAGAAACTATTGATAAAAAGCGAAAAAGGTGAGCTGAACTAGACATAAATGAATGAACTTGAAAGGGATATAGAGAAATTAGAAGACAACACTGATAATTGTTTTCAAGCACTCCAGACACCTAGGATTTTGGGAAAGTGGCCAGAGGAGGTGAAGTGAAGAGGTAAAATCCATGATGGAAGCAAAGGGATTCTAAAGATGTCACTGCTTGTAAAGATTCCAAACTTGTCCAAAGAAGTTTGTCATTCTAAAAATTATCAAAATATATTTTGAGCTCCATGGTGCAGGTAAAGGAATATTTAGAAGCTTCCAGTGTGTGTAAACATCCCAAATTTTGCCAAGGTAAAATTTCTCACTACCTCAAAGAGAAAAGGTGTGAAGAGTATCAGTAAGAAAGGTAAAATCACTGTTTTTAAGCACCTGCAAATCAGAAGTGGCCAAATAAAGTGAAAAGCATGGTTTGAACTCCATGATGACAGCAAAGAAAGATTCTAAATATGCCACTATGATCAGACCCTAGAATTGTGAAAAATCAGCTTGCCATGCCTAGATGAGCAAAGTGTGGGTTAAAATATCCATGATTCCAGCAAATAAGGGGTTTTGAAAATGCCGTCTTGTGTTTGAGTTCTTAAGTTTTTCAAAGGTGAATTTAGCATGCTTCAAAGATCAAAAGGAAGGGCCACTTCAATGCTCTCATGACACCTCCTAAGTGAAAGTTTTAAAGGATATAAATAAGCCAAATAAAGTCAACTTTGTGACTCAAGCAAAACCTCACTGAGCAAATATGTAAAGGGTATCAGTAAAAAGGATAAAATCAATGTTTTTTCAGGCACCTGCAAATCAGAAGTGGCCAAAGAAGGTAAAAGGGCATGGTTTGAATTCCATGGTGCAGGTCAAGGAGAGTTTGAAGGTGTTACTATGTGTCTGAATCCAAATAAAACATCAAATAAACATGTCAAACTCTCAAGGAGCAAAAGGAAGAGTCACTTAAATATTTTCATGTTACCTACAAGAAAAAGTCAAAGGAATATTAGTGAGAAAGGAGAAAAGGGAAGTGACCTTGAAAAACATTATAAAAGTGGGTTTCATGATTAAATCAAAATTTCAAAGGCTATAAAAACACATCTAATGCTTCAAAAAATCATTATTTCCTTGTAAAATTCATCAGAGCATTCATGAGGAAAAACTGTGAGTTTTCAGGTCAAAAAATTAGCTAAGTGTTGAGGTGTTGTGCGTTCAGGTCAGTGTTGTGTGCCTGGAGTCTGGCACTGCACCCCTGGCCATTCCTCTAGTGCAAATTTCTTCGGCGCTGTGCGCTTGGCCGATTCACTCGAAAAGTCGGTAAAAGAACTTGGCGGTCCGTGCCTAGCACAAGCCGCTGTGCCTTTGCCCGACCCGACTCATCGTTCACCTAGGCGCTGTGTGCTTGGCCAGGAGGGCCTCCTACACCCTGAAGACCCTCAACTCAAGTCAAAATATCTTCAAGATTCCACCAAAGGTTTTTCAAGAAATGATAAATGGTAAGTGGATGCCTTACCTTCCTCAAAGCATTTTTATGGTTTGAAATTAAAACAAATTGGAAACCCTAAGGTGAAAACCTAAGTTTCATGCTTGAAAACACTGATTAAGCCTCCCTCATCTACCTATAAATAAATATCAGTCAAAACAGGGGTAAATTGAGGTGGTTGCATTGATTTGAGATTGGCCATCCATCAAAGCTTAACATAATACTCAGTCCCTTATACTACAAATAATTGACATTACATGCCCCCCTCATCTCAAATTGTCATCAGTGCAAGGTGTTTCACAACAGAGTTTGACATATCGGCTGGGTTTCCTTCAAGTTATTTAGCCTCTCATTCTGCCCAATTTACACCCTCACTCATTCATTTCATTGACTTGTAGAAAGATGCATTTTTCATCAGCACTCCATTACCCTCTTCCATATAAGTTTCATAAGCAATGCTAGGGTTTCCAAGGAAGAGTTGTTAAAATGTCAAGAAAAGGGGTCATTGGTAGTGAAGGAGAAGGCCAAGTGCTAAGGAGGCATCAACACAAAGGTGGAAAAACCAATAGGTTTGAACCCCTCAACACCTTCACTAGGGGAATTTTGAGGTCTAAAATGGGCCTCCTAAGAAAAATGTACAAAAAAAATAAACTTTATAACAACCAATAGGATTCAAGATGATGATGTCAACCATGGGGGATGATTTACCATTTTTTAAATAAAAGGGTAAAAATATTAAAAAATAATAAAACAGTAAAACTACTTTTTAAACTCGTATTTTCAACTTATCTCCCAAAATTTTTACTCAAATTTCGAGTGGGAGTACTCATTGGATGCAAAATTTAATTCCTCATCCAAGGAGTACTCATGTTGCATACTTTTGATGAACCCTGCTACATGAAAAATTGGAAATACATAAAAAAACGTGATTACAATCACATTTTTTTATGTATTTCTCATTTTTCCTGTAGTAGGACCCATCGAAAATATGCAACATGGGTAATCTTTGGATGAGGAATTAAATTTCACATCCAGCGAGTACTCCCGTTCGAAATTTGAGTAAAAACTTTTGGATATAAGTTGAAAATATGAGTTGAAAAGGTAGTTTTTTCATTTTTCCCTCTAAAATTTGATGATGTCATCAAATCTTATTTGATTTTTTCCACTATTATTTTATAATTTCCTTAGGAGGCCCATTTTAGACCTCAAAATTCCCCTAATGAGAGCTGATGGCTTCTCCCATGACTATTTCATGTTTCCAGAATGTGGGATGTTTTGATTTTTGTGAAAGGATACAACAGGTGCAAAACCACCCTGAGCTTACTAGACTTTTCATTATTAACTTGCATGACAAACAAGTTAAACTTGTAGGAGTGACCTTTGAGTTGTCCTCAGATGCTATTGTCAATGCCACAGGCATACCTAGTGTAGGGGAGAAATGTTTTAAGTAGGCCAATCTTGACATGAGATACTATGAACCCTTCCTAAAGCCTAGATACAAGGACAACTGCAAATCCATCTTTCCTTTCTCACATTTGTTGGAGAGATATGCACCTTTGATGAGAATTAACATGAAATGTTTTACATGTGAGGGAAGGTTCTCTAGGATTTACTCCTATCACATTAGGATGCTCATGCACTTTACTAGGGTTAGGATGCCGCACCTACCATATTACCTCTACATAAGCATTGATAAAATGTCCTATATTGTACAAAAGAGAGAATACCCTCAACATATGCAAAGCTTATTTCATCACTCTTTTATTAAGATGGTTGTGTTGCACCAATTATAGCAGAAGGGAATTCCATGGGAGTTTTTCATTGCCCATGAGGTGTTCACCAACTCACAACCTCATCCTCAACAAAATATGCCTTCATCACCTCATCCTCTTGTCCCCACTCCTTGATCATCTCCTGTTAATCATGTTTCACCATCTACACATTTTCCTTCACCTCAGGACAACCCTCCTTCATCACCCTCTCACAATGCATCAGACAATGAGGGATGTGACAATGAAGGAGAGGGTAATGATGAATCAAGTAGTGAAGAAGAAGGAAATTAAGAGGAAGAGGTCAGTGATGATGTATAAATCATGGGAACAGAAGGTGGTGATGATATTGGAAATGATGAGGCACATAGCAATGAGAAAAATAACAAAGAAAAGTCAGTCAGTGAAGAAGATGAGGGCAGTGCAGAAGACAATGAGGATGCAGAAGGCAGTAAAGAACATGGCAGTGAAACAAAGAGCCATGATGATAGTAAGGAAAAAGGTGATGAGGCACCTATCAGTGAAGATGAGGAAAATGATGAAAAAAGAAATAGAAGTGATGATGATGATGGTGATGGCAGTGGAACAAGGAACCAAGATGGCAATGAAGCTAATGAGAACGATAATATTGGTAGAGATGAGGTGGAAAATGTTAGTGAAGAAAATGGCATTGGATCTAAAAACATCAAGGATGCAGTAACCAATGAAAAAGATGCCCATGAGTCAGAAAACAGTGAGGCTCATGACAGTGATGAAGGCAGTGCAGAGAATAGTGATGATTCTGGCACTAATGATGATAGTAGTTCAAAGGGCAATGATAGCAATGAGGATACCAATGGAGATGGCAACCATTAGAGCAGTGATGTTAAGAGCCATAGTGAAAAAAAAGATGAAAACAATGATGAAGATAAGACATATGGCACTGAGATAAATATATTGAACCTCTTCCTTTGACCTACCAAAGAGGGAATATGCATGTGTTTTCTTCCCTCAAGAGGCAAGGGGCCATGCCTTCTACTTCAACCAAGAAGATTGACAAGGGTAAAGTAAAGATCATTGATGAAGGAGAAGAAGACAAACATGAGATTGAACAAGAATTTGAACTCATTCATGTTGATAGTGATGATGAAAATGAGGCAAGGATCTCAAGTATGTTGCTCAAAAGCAAAGAGGCACAAATTAAAGACTTGCAAGCCAACCTAGGTAGGGCTAGGAATGTGATTCACTATTATGAAGTTGAAAATAAGTAGATGGAGGCACATAATAATATATATGAGATCATAGCTATCAGAGCTCTCAAAGAGGCTACAAAAACAAAGGAAAAACTAGAAGAGGTCTTGGGCACTCCTAATGACACTGAAGAAGAGGAAGAGCAGCTTCCTAGGAAGAGGCCAAGAACAACTGGCTTGAAGAAGGTCTTGGCCAAGGAGAAGGAGCAAGAGACAACATTGGTAGAGAAGCTCACTCCAAGTGATTTGCTTGCCATGGAACTAGAATATTATCAAGAACCTTGGCTAGAGAGGGCAAACATACACCTAGAGGGTCAGCTTGAGAAGACAAAGAGGGATCTTGACCTCCAAAAGAAGATGGCCAAACATTATGCCTTAAGGAACAAAATTGCAAGGGCCAAGCTCAAAAGAGCCCTTGCCAAAATTCAAGCCCTCAAGGAGGCAAAAGATGAAGGAAACCTTGAAAACCTTGCTGATGCATCCATACAGGCATCCCAAACATAATTAGCAAGGCAATCTCAAGTTTTGGCATCATTTTGCAATTCATGACTGATTTGGAGGGCCAAGGGCACAGCGCCACTGGTGCTGCACTATTTTTTGGGGCACCCTTTTGAGGAATGATTTTCATTTTTGAGTTCATCTTTCCAAGTACATCACACACACCACATTTCAGATCATTTGGAGCAGATTTGTTCCTCCAAAAGGGTCAAAAACATGCAAAAATTCACCATTCTGCCCTATTTTTCGAGATGGTGCTGCGCCCTGAGCAGTCTTGGGAGATCTATTTTTTGAGCATGTAAATGGATTCCAATCAGAAAAAAGGCATTTTTGGAAAGTATACTTAACAAGCCTTCCAATGAGCTATCATGGAGTTCATTTGGACACCAGGAAGGCCTCCAAAACTCAGCTGCAAGATGACCTATTTTCCTAGTGCAGGTGCTTTGCCCTTGGGCTTGGTGTTGTGCCCTTGCCTGAAAAGTAAAAAAAAAGACACAAATTTATTGAAAATAGATATGTTGAGGGTTTTTGGGAAAATCACTTCAGAGTTAGCTGAGAATTTATGTTTGGAGTTATTTTTTATTTATTAGCTTAGATATTTTGTGCCTTGGGCCTTCCATGGTCTCATAGGACAAATTTGGCATTTATGATGTATTTATGACATTTTGGAAACCCTGGTTAGGGTTTTGGTCCTCCTTGCTTGTTAAATACAACATTGAGGCCTCATTTTACATGTTGGTTGGTTGTTGAGCATAATATGATATAGACTTTGAGTTTATTGATGAAATTGACTTTGGTGTCTTGTGATGGCTTTGGACTAAGCATCTATGGATTGAGCACATTCTTAAGATTCATATGCTTTGTTAGATGGTGATTTATTTCACCTTTGTCTTTGTTTCCTTTAGTTTTTAATTATGTTCATGGTTTCTTTGATCATAGTACAAAAATAGAGAATAGGTTTTGCTTTCTTGGCACCCTACTTCTGCCTACCTCCTTTGATCTCTATGTTTTCCTCCTTGAAGTTTAGCTAAAGAATCCTTAACTTCTATTTAGTGTTAGTGAAATGTTATGTTAAAAATTGTATTTGTTTGAAATTAAGGTTCAAAGAATCCTTAACTACTCTCTAACTTTACTTATCTGTTGTTTTTAAGGTCTGCTTAGTACAGTTTAGTTGAATAATCCTTCATTGCTCTTCAAGTTTTTACTATGCTATCATCCTGAAAGATTTTTCTTGTTTCTTGGTATGTTAAAGGATCCTTGATTTCCCATTAACCGACTATATTCACAACTCCATTTTTATTTCACTCTCACTAAACCTACTTAGATCCATTTGGCCCTGTTAACTTGCCCTGTGAAACACCCTTGACCTATCTTTGCACTTTTCAAGACCTTTGTAGACTCCATAGCCCAATGGATTGATTCTCTCTTACTCTACCTATTTTTCTTGACAACCTATCCAATCAATCAAACAAACAAGCAAACCCTAATCCCTATAACTAGCCTAAAATCAAAACCCTAAAATCAAACCAGTTAAATCTTCTACAAAAACATAGAGAGAGCCCTCTCTGAGTCGAGGAAGGCTAGGTACTAGGACTCCAAAGATTGGTTTGATATTACCCCTAATCAATTTCTCTTTCTAATCTAACAAATTACGGGGACCTAACATGTATCCTTTAGTTTTTTGTGATTTGATACTTCACCTTGACACATTTTGTCCAAGAAGGGTCACTTCACCACTCCTCAAACTCGAATTTCTTCACTTGCAACACTTGTACTTGGGGCACCACTTTTCCTTCATACTTGTCCACGCTCGTGTCGATTTTAGTCATGAGTAACCATCTTGTACTCATGTTTTTATGGTCCCCACTGGACCTTCTCTGTGTTGCAGCATCATCGTGTCGCCCTTGTTTAGAGAATTCGAGTTGAGTCATCATCTCATCCATGGAGTCTATCCCGAATCCCTTTTTATCCTACTATAGTCCTCCATCCTTCATTGCTTGGCTCCTCTCTCATTTCACACATTGTGGCCTTCAGTCTTATTGTCCCCTATCCCCTTTGATATTGTTTCAGTTGCTGCCAGGTCATCCATGCCCTTCATGCTCTAACAAGGGAAGTCGTCAGCCTGCTACTGAGTACCCCCCATTCCATCATCATCCCTGGTGTCAGTCATTCAATCGATGTACAATTATCTCTTATGCGTTAGTTGAGGATCCCTTATTACCTCACCTATGGCAGACCTCCTTCTGTCGACATCAACTCATTCATTCAAGAAGACATGTCTAGGGTGGTGTACCTTGGTTCTAGTTTCCACTCTTGTTCGGTGCCTTGGATCAAGCAAAGGGACTCCTTATTTCCCTTTGACTTGATTGTTTCTCAGGTCCATATCCTTACGACATGATCAAGATCCGTATACTTGATGGTTCAGTGATGTAGAAGATTGTATCGGTGATTCCTGGGTGTGTGTGAGATGTTTCAGGCCTCATGAGGGGGTGGCCCTTCAGGTAGCACCCCACATGCCCAGATGACATCTTCAATAAAACCTTTGATGCAGCTCCATAGATTTGACGGTTTCGGCCTCAGCCACTTGCAATGCCTTTTATTTTGCATGTATCATTCAAATTTTTAGAGCCCTCTCCTATTTACAGGGACTCGTTGGTTGTACTTATATATCATGTACTAAGATATTATTGTATAAGTCCTGGCTATTATCCCAGGCACAATATCTATGTGGGATCCATTATCATGTTTTTATCTGGCTCATGTTTATGCCAGCATGTACTATATAGTTCAGTCCCTTGTTTAATAGACACATTATTCTTTTTACTTTGCCTCGATGGGCATAGGTATGCCTCCCCCACCTCTTGTAGAACAATTACTCTCTCATAAAAGAGACTTGATGCACCTGTAAGTGTTGCCTCCTCAGTTTCTTGTCCTCTAGCACTTTAGTCTACCTTATATTTCTCTCTCTCTGAATTCCCCTTTAGTTTCTAGTGATTGAGTTCTTACAACGTACTTCGGTCATACGATTAACTCCTAACGCTCGCACGCTGGGGGGCAATCTGTTACACCAATTTTTGGTCATCTAACCTATTACTATTAGATATGTTAGCCACCTATAAAATTTTGTCAAGAAAACAGGTGGCTAAATATGTTTCTGAGCCTTCAAGAGAAACATTTCCTATGTAAATCTATCATTCTTGAAGCCTCCATAGTGTCCTTATCCTTCAAGCGATCTTCACCGCTGTTCCCAGTAAAAAACCATACTATTTTGTGAAAGAAATTGTCTTCAAAAGGCTTCCATTTTCCCCTTTTTCATTCCCACAAAATTCCCATTTTCACCTTTGTTTCCTTCAAAGGATCCCTCATAAAAATCCCCATTTAACCTCTAAACCATCCTAAATCCCCTTTAAACATCATAATTTCCCTTTCTTTGGTTTAAAGATCCCTTTTTCTGCTTACCGGAACCCCTTATTTGGCTTAAAAAACACTAATTTTAGGCCTAAAATAGCCAATTTTACACTAAGGCCTTAAGCCCCTTTCGGCCTTAGCCGCAGCCCCTTTTCCGCACAGGATTGGAGCCATAACCGAGCACTAAACACAAATCGCAATCGAAGATTTCAGTTAACATGTTCCCTTTTCCTTTTTCCCCGATGCCGATCCTGCGATTAGATCCTAACCGTTGAATCCACAAGAACCAATGGCCAGATCTAAATCACGCTCCCTCATAGCCCTCATCGTAAATCGCAATTGGAGCTTCCCTTTTGGTTTTTTTCCTTTGTTCGTTGAAATTTTTCGATGCGATGAGGTTTCCTTTGCCGATTGCCGATTCAATCTGAGCCGTTGATCTCTCCCGATCCAACGGCCAAGATCACAGCGCACTCCATTCCTAGCCTTCCACCTTTACCCTTCCAACTTAATCCCGACCGTTGATCCTTTCCAAATCCGACGACTAGCACTCAATCTCACATCGCAAGTCTAAAGTCCTGTCCACCTTGCCTCCTCCGATGCCGATCATGCGATTTAATCTCCGTCGTTGAATCCACAAGAACCAACGGTCAGGATTTAATCGTGCCTTGTTCACAGCCCCCCATCATCGCATTTGCCGATTAGATATGGACCATTGAATCCACAAGAACCAATGGCCAGGATCGCATCACGCTCTGCTCATGACTTTTCACCATCCCGAGCTCCGGTTAAATCTTCGTCGTTGATCAAGTTTGATCCAATGGTCCACATTGCTTCTGATCGCCAAACCCCGCCAGTCTCATTTCTCCCCTATCGATAGATATCGACCGTTCACTCCCGAGATCCAATGGTCAAGATTTAAACTGCCACTGACCCTACCCACCTTTTCCGCCTGTGCATCTTGCTTCCTATCACGCTTTCCCACAACTATCTGATTTGGTGCTCCACATCCGACGGACAGAAATTCATATCGCGTAATTTTTGTGCCTTAGAGTTAATGTTTCAAATTTACATGATATGGGTAGTTTTAAAAGGACATGTGTCAGCAAGTGAATGATATCGTGTTTTTTTGCTAAATTTTGAAAACACTTGAAAGCTGTGTGAAAACCATTCTGGTTTTCCGCCTTACCGCCCTCCGCAGTGTATCTCCTAATTTAATCGTGACCACCGATCTCTGAGATCGGATGGTCATGACTTAATTTCAACCCGTTCATTTGTTTTCCTCCTATTTTCCCAAATGTTTCCTCTGAAAGATCTGGACCGTCGATTATTCTGATCCAACAACCCACATTATATCACATTTCATTTCTTCCTCCATTCATCTAACCCCTCCAAAGACTTCATCAGACGACCTCCACCGTAGATCATCCTGATCTAACGGTCCCAGTTCATCCTCGCACCTAAGCTTCCAAACAACTGGTTAGCTAATCTGCCAGTGTTTTTTCCCCATTTTTCCACTGCACCCACTATTTCCATCATTAATCTTCCATCTCCACGAGCCTCCGAAGCAGTCTTTCCCCACTCCCACCAGTTTTTATAACATATTTATCGTATTTTGCAGGGTTTACAGGTGGTGAATTCACTCTTTTTTCATAGTTGCAGTCATGGTCAAGACCATCACAGAGCCGAAGATCGCTGAAGAAGAGATCAGAGATGTCAAAGGATTAAAGCATAATATTGAAGATTAAGAGCATAATCCATGGTCTGCACAGATTAAATACAATCATTGATCGCAGTAGCGCAGAGGACATATCAGCAAGACAGTCCTTTTACTGAAAAAAGGACCAAGATCACTACTGCCCATTCTCTATTCTGCATTGAGCCCCAATACAGTTATTATTCTGGCAGAAATTCCTAAAGAACTGACAATGCATTAGTTACAAAGCATGGAAGACTTGAAAGGCCAAACTTCATTCTTTCTTATCTCACAGTACAACCAGAGTACCTCCAGCCGAAAAGTACTGCATGGAACATACCCCTGGAGTTATTTCAAACTGATGAAGACCCTGATTCATTTGAAAGTACCTAAAGTCAATGTAAAGCTATTAAGACAGAATGGGCTTCGAAAGACTTTCCTCCCTCTATTTTAAATGAATCATTTATGTTATATCTGCCTCTACTATCACTCTTCACCTATAATGACTCATGAAAAATACATTGTAGGGTTTAGTTGGCGATTAATGAAAAAAAGCTTCTTGAAGATTATAGCGAGTTTTCACTGGTTGAAGTTAACGAGTAGTAGTTATGAATAGGGTGGAGATGATTTTTGATTTGATATCAAGCCATTGGACAAGGATGTATGTGATTGGTTTTGTTCTTCCAATATGACAAGCATGTTCATCGGATCCTGATCTAAATCAGTGGTGATGTGTTCTATCTTTGTTATTGTTTTCTCTGTTTTACATCATGTTTCAATTTATCTGATAAGAAGATAATAAATTTAGCTTATGACATACTCCTAAAAATACCCTAATGCTCGCTTCATTTTATTATGTTTATGTTTTCTGCTAATTGTGTATGTAAAGACAAATTCAATATAATTTAACCAGTCAAAGACGTTGGCTTGCCAATGCTTACTGATGTATGAATTTGGAATTTGTTTCTTAGATGTTCTTGTTTGGTTCAGCTGAAAGAATTGGGAAACTGGGGATTTAGAGTTAGCCCTGTCCACTAGGGTCCTTTTCTAATAGTCAACCTTTCTAAGATCTCTTTGAGTAGGTGTCAAAGCAGTGAAGGTTAAAAGTCTTTCTCTAATCTCAGGCCTTGCTCTGTGTTAAACTTAAATGTTTTCTATTGTCTGAAAGTAGTCAGGAGGACTGCTGGATTGTTTTCTTTCAGAGTTAGCCTTGTAAGGAGTTTGAATCATAGAGGTTCAGGCATGCCCTGTCCCTAGATTTACTCCGAATTTGTCACCTTGGAAATTTTTCCTTGTTGTTCTCATTCACTTCCTTATTGTTTCATTAAACGCTAGCATCTTAAGAGATCCTCTATTTTAGATGAATAGCCCTTTGAACGCCTTGGATATTTGAATTGCAAGTAAATCCTTTTATGACCCCATCGCCCAATGGACTTGTGTTCTCTTTGAATTATCTCCCCATTGCCCAAACATCCTTCTCTCCTCATTCCTTCACCTTATACTGAACCCTTCTTTCATGTTTCCCAACCAAACAAACAAACAAAACAAAAACCTTGTGCCCTATAACTAGCCTAATACCTAAAATTGAACTGCAAAGATACATATTTCTTTTCCTTTATAGAGAGATCCCTCTCTGGATCCAGGAGGGCTAGATCCTGATATACCAAAGTGGTTTGATGTTGTCTTGTCTCTTGGTATTGCCAAATCTGCCAAAACACAGGAACCACAACATAATGGTGAATCCACTGGGGAATCAAGACCAATCAGCCTGGATTTGGTAGTTAATCACTATGGTGGACAGTAGACTTCCTTGAAACACTTTAAACCTTCCACCTGGCGACTCCACGGTTCATAAATGACTAAATACTCCACTGTTGATCAATAGGTCTGCTGATTATCTTTGTTTTCACAAGACTCCACTGGGAGACTAGTTGCATTAGAACATCATCCATATCAAAAGAAACACATAGGATTAAGCTTCTTTGTTTGAATATAGTTTGCTTCCTAAAGATCGTCATACCCAGCTAAATTTTTTTGTTGAGACTTAACATATTGGCTTCAAGAAAAATCCATACTAGAGCTTATCCTAATCCAAATCCCCCTGAGATAGTTGACAATCCAGAGAGAATTCTTCGGAAGTCTCACACCTCTAGGGATCCAACTATTGTTAGACCCATTTATAGAGCTGACTCAGCACCTGAAAACCTTGCAGCTCTATCAGATACTCAAGTTGACTTAGATTTACCAAGTAATTTACCAAGAACTAAGTCACTCAGTGGTATAGATCAGACAGACTTTGAGCCTCCAAGTTCACCACCACATAGTGGTCAACAAATTAGTGATAGAGAAACCCCTCCATCAACACCTCCTGATATTCACTTCATTCATAACTTGGGTCTCTCTCACCCCAAATCTGCTCAACAGTTTGTTACTGGTCCAAGCAGTTCTGCCATCCATATACCTGTTGCTCAAGTCAATCCTTTTCCTCCCCGGAACACTACCATGGTAGCATGGTATGCCCCCCTAGTTTTGCCTCAACCTCTGGTTCCTTTACCAAATGAATATCAAGCTAAAATTCCCCATTTCACTGGAGAAGAATCTACCACAGGTCAACAACATGTCACCAGGATAGGAGATGCATTTGATTACATGGAGATAGATGATGAGACCGTTAAAATGAGAATTTTTGCTCAAAGTTTAGGAGGAGAAGTAAATAAATGGTTTAAGGGCTTAAATCCTAATAGCATCCATGACCTTCCCACTTTACAAAAAGAATTCATAAACAAATGGGAAGTCAAAATAAACCCTCTCCAGATATTAGCAGAGTATCAAAATCTTAAAATAAATCAGGGGGAGAGTGTTCATGATTACTCTTCCAGGTTTAACAGGGTCTACAATGCTCTCCCCCCACACATGAAACCTCCCCAAGGCATGGCCATAGTAAAATACCCTGAAGGTTTCGATGCTGATATGGCCTAACAACTAAGGGAGAGAGACTATGCAACCCTAGAAGACATGCAGCAGGGAGCTGTGAGTGTAGAAGAAAATTTAATTGAGAAAAGAGCTAGGCTAAGATCCGAGAAGAAGGTAACCTATAGGGATGACAACACAGCCTCCACATCTGATTCCAAACATGATAGTCTAGCCAAATACATGGAGAAGCTAGGAAAAATGGTGAAAATTTTGATTTTCCAAGTCAGCAATCATAATAGAAACCAAACCAAAACTTTAGGAGAAATACCCCTCCTAATAGGCAGAAGGATTCAGATCAACAAGTCATACCTCCATTCCAAGAGAATTTCCTTGATGAGGATGAGGGAATAATAGAAGAGTCTGAGGGAACTACCATAAACATGGTGGAAGTGGATAACCAAGATCACACCTTTTCCACAGAAGACAACTAGACCTCATACTCACATAGGGATGGGGAAGGGTTAGAATCTGAAGACTATAGGTTAGGATTCAACAATGCCATCATGCAGGTTCGAGAACAATATGATCTCAGAGATAAAAGGAAACTAGAAGCTCCCAAAGCCAAAACCTTTGAAATCACTATAAAGAAAATACCTGAAAAGAATCCTAAAGGGACTGTTGAAGGCAAAAAAATAGCAGCTGAGAGTTCTGGCAAAAACAAGGACAAAGACATCCAAACCACTGATAAACCAAGTCAAGAAACCAACAGCACTAGCACTACAGCTAATTCTCCTGAAAAAACAGCTTCAACAAATGTACATAGTGAAGATCAATGACTTGATCTTGCCAATAAAATAGTGGACAACAAAACATAATTGATCCTTTCAAAGAGTCAGTCTCCTTTCAATCTAGAAAGTGAGATTGCCAAAATCAAAATATCTATCCCTCTCACTGAGTTGGCCACCCAAGATGCTTATAAATGTCAAATTTTGAAAGATTTAAACTTAGGAGAAAATAGTGACTCTGTCAACTTAAATGATGATCAACCAGCCCTCTTGTTTGGCCCAAAAATTGAAGGAAAATTTCAGGAAGGAGTAGTACCTCCTTTCTATTTCAGTCTAAATATCCACGACAAAATCCTACACAATTCCATGCATGACTTAGGAGCCTCACACAACCTCATGCCAAAGGTGATCATGGAAAAACTAGGCCTAGAGATAACCAAAACATATAAGGACTTATATTCCTTTGACTCTAGCAAAGTGAAGTGTTTGGGCCTGATCAAAGATCTCTATGTAATTTTGACCCAAATCCCAGCCAAGTGCATGGTAATGGATGTGGTAGTAGCATATGTACCTCCTAAGTATGGCATGTTGCTGTAAAGATCATGGGGTGCCAAGCTACAGGGTATAATGCAGATGAACATGACATATGCCACTATCCCTGTTTTCAGCTAGCTTAGAAGACTATACAGAGAAGCCCACATGAAATTTATGGTAAGCAGCCCCGAGAAACCAGAAAATTATCCTCTCTACTCTATCCATACAAACCTAGAATATTTTATACTTTTCAATGATGAGGTTATAGATGAAAATGAGATAGAGAATAAAAGTGCAAACAACAGAGTAGAGGCCACAAATCTAAACTTAATGGCAGCTCTGGATACAGAGGAAGACAAGAGATAAACATTTGAACAATCTGCAGAGTTAGAAAATTAGAACCAAGACTATAGAGAGCAGATTACCCATCAGCCTGCTGACCTTGGGAAAATAGATGATAGTAGGAAGGAAACTGATAACAAGCCTGCAAACAACCCCTTATGGTGCATGAGCTTTGATGGGTCTTGCACTAGAAGGAGTGCAGGAGCTGGGGTATGGTTGCACAATACTGAAAACGATTATACTGAGAGTCATGCCTTTAAGCTAAAGTTCAAATGTACAAATGACATAGCAGAATATGAATCTCTCCTCTTAGGATTGCATCTATTGAAAAAATGAGGGGCTGAGAGAATATTTGTTCATGGGGATTCAGAACTGGTCATCAAACAAATAAATGGAGAGTACAATGCAAAACATCCTAGATTAAGGGCTTACAGGAATGATGCCATGGACCTTTTGCAAACATTTGTAGAATATGAGCTTGTGTTTGTCCCTAGAAGCCAAAATATAATTTCCAATGGATTGGCTTATGCTGCTAGTTCATATCAGAGATCACATAGTGACAAACAGCTCATTATTCAAACAAAACATAGACCAGCAGTACCAGATAATGAAAAATATTGGCAGGTCTTTGAGGGTGATAAACAGATAGAGGATTTCTTTCTTTCTATGAATGAGTTTGAATTTCCAGATTCAAACTCTGAGTCTGAAGAAAAATGTCTGGATAAAGAACCCCCCGATGAAGATAAACCATCCCTAGTGCAGAAATAAACATGCTGGCCAACGAATTTGAAAAACAGACAGAAGAATACAAGAATGCAGATAAGGAAGACATAGAGATAGTGCAGTCCAAAGATAAAAGCATACCTAGAGGACTAGCACCCCTTGAGGACCTATTTGATTTTAATGATGTGGCAAAGAAACCTACCATAGAGCCCACTGAATCCGATATTGAAGAATTCAATATAGGCAGCGAAGACAAGCCTAAAATGATCAAATTGTCTAAGTCTTTGCCTGCACGTATCAAACAGAAATTCATTGATTTATTTAAAGAGTTTGTAGATGTTTTTGCTTGGGGTTATGAAGATTTGAAAGCCTATGACACAAATATCATCCAGCATAAGATTCCATTGAAAGAAAACTACAAACCTTTTAGGCAAAAGCTGCGTAGAATAAACCCTTCACAACTACCTCTGGTAGAAAAGGAGAGTAAGAAAATCTACAAAGCCGGAATCATAGTGCCTATGATGTTTTCAGATTGGGTGTCTAACCTTGTGGCCGTGAGGAAGAAGACAGGAGAAATTAAGCTGTGCATTGATTTTAGAAACTTAAACAGAGCCTACTTAAAGGACAATTACCCCTTGCCCAAAATGGAACACATCCTACAAAGGGTAGTTGGGTCTAAGAGGATTTCTTTGTTAGATGGATTTTTAGGGTATAACCAGGTCTTAGTACTCCCAGCAGATCAACTTAAAACAACTTTCACCACTCCTTGGGGCACTTTCATGTATGTGAAAATGCCTTTTGGATTAATGAATGTTGGGGCCACTTTTCAAAGGGCCCTAGACATTGCATTTTCTGAAGAAATAGGTCACTTCATCACAATATACCTTGATGACATAACAGTCTATTCCAAAACTGATGAAGAGCACCTTGAACATCTGAGGAAAGTTTTTGAGAAATGCAGAAGGTTTGGGCTATCTTTAAATCCCAAAAATGCAGTGTTTGGTCTCCAAGAAGGTAAACTTATTGGTCACATTATATCTGAAAAGGGGATTAAAATAGACCCAAAAAGGGTTGAGGGAATATTGCAGATTAGCTACCCAAGAATTATCAAGGAGTTGCAGTCCTTTATTAGGAATATTAACTTCTTGAGGAGATTTATACCCAACCTAGCAGAACTCCTAAGAAACATGACAAACATGCTTAAGAAAGAGGTAGGAGTTAAATGGACTCTAGAAGCCAAGCAATCTTTTGAATTGGTAAAACATGCACTCACTCGGGCACCAGTTCTCATCAGCCCAGACTTTACTAAAGATTTCCTCATATTCTCATTTGCATTGGAACACACTATGGCTGCTGTCTTATTGCAGAAAAATTGAGAGGGACAGGAACAACCAATAACATTTTTTAGCAAAGCATTAAGAGATGCACCCTTGAAATATAACATCATGGAAAAACAGGCCTATGCTTTGGTAAAGGCCTTAAAATATTTCAGGGTGTATATCTGACATTCCCCTATTATTGCCTTTGTTCCTAACATAGTGGTAAAAGACATTCTGTCACAAGATCCATATGGAAAATGAGGCAAGTGGATTGCTGTAATATTAGAATATGATTTGGAAATAAAACCCACCAAGCTCATCAAGGGCCAAGGATTAGCACAACTAATGGTTGAATCTAACTTACAAGCCCTTGAAATTAATATGGTAGATGCTTTGGATGAACAGGAAGAATTACCAGCTCCCACTGTAGAAGAAAAGTTCCAAAACTCACCGTGGTATGCTGATATCTTGTATGTTCTTGTAAATCTTAATGCCCCTCCTGATTTATCTAAGACAAAGGCAAGGTTTTTAAAGTTCAAAGCTAGAAATTATTGCATTTTAAATGAATGTTTATATTGGAAAAATGTTAATGGTTTATTGCTTAAATGTTTGCCTGAAGTGGATGCAGAGAGAATCAAGCATGAGTTTCATGAGGGAGAGTGTGGAGGCCATCTCTACTGGAAAACCACTGCCAATAAAATCCTTAGAGAAGGCTATTAATAGCCCACCCTCTTCCAAGATTTCCATAAGATGATAGTTTCTTGCCACAAATGCTAGATCTTTGAGGGCAAAAGAAAACTCCTTCGAAGCCCCTTTTCAACAGTGGGGCCTAGACTTCATCGGAGAGATCCATCCTGCTTCATCTGCCCAACATAAATGGATTCTCACAGGCACTGAATATTTCACCAAATGGATAGAGGCCATCCCACCTAGGAATGCCACAGATTTAGTCATCATTAAATTCCTTGAAGACCATATCCTATCTAGATTTGGCTGCCCTAGGAATATTATAACTGACAATGCTGCTGCATTTGGCTCCAAAAAGATGATTGATTTTTGTCACAGGTGTCAGATTTCTCTTGGTCATTCTACTGCTTACTACCCTCAGGGTAATGGACTAGTAGAATCATCAAATAAGAGTTTGGTGACAATCATCAAGAAGTTTTTGGAAGAGAACAAAAAATCATGGCATAACAAGTTAGTGCATGCTTTGTGGGCAGACAGGTTGACAACAAAGAAGTCCATCGGAATGTCTCCATATCAACTTGTCTATGGGGCAGATGCAGTATTCCCTACTAGCTTGGGAGTACCAGTGATAAAATTGGTCCAGGAAATATAGTCAGAAGAAGACAACATGGTAAGGAGGATCAATCAGACCATACATCTCTAGCAGACAAGGGAAGAAATCTACAACAGAGCTCTGAAAGTACAAGAGAACATCAAAACGTTGTTTGAAAAAAGAACAAAGGCCTATGATTTCAAGATTGGGGAAAAGGTGCTCAAGTGGGACTCTAGAAGAGAAGATAAGGGTAAGCATGGTAAGTTTGACAATTTGTGGCAAGGCCCTTACATTATTCAGTCTGCAATAGGTCCCAATGCATTCTTTCTGCAAGAATTGGATAGTACAGATCTGTTTGGGGGTCCTGTCAATGGCATGATGCTCAAACATTATTACTGCTAAAGTTAAAAGTTTAAATATTTCACCTTCCATTATAAATACCATTTCTTTGTTTAGTTTTAAAGAAAAAGGAAAAATACAAAAAAAGAGAAAGAAAGGGTTCAGACAAGCTCAAAACTTGAACCTATGAAGCTACAAAAGAATGGCTCAAACCAGCTCAAACCTAAGTCAAAGAAAGGGAAAGGCTAGTTCTAACATGCTCAAAACCTGAACCAGCAAAGAAAGAAGAAGAATCAGCTTTGAAAAACTCAAAACCAAAGCTAAAATGAAGAAGAAAAGTGACTCTAACAAGCTCAAAATCTGAGTCACAAGAGAAATAAGGATGCTTTAAAATTTCAAAGTTTCAAGCCTTCAAATTTTGTTTTCAATTTCCTACAAAGTTCAGTTTATGTGTGGCTGTCTTTATGCCATGGACCCACAACAAACCAGATAGTATAATCCTGGTTTGACTATTTAAATTTTTTTTTTTTAGAATGTAGAGAAAATAAATATGCTAGATAGTTTAATCCTAGCAGATATTAGTGTAGGTAGAGAAGCTATGAGTCCAACAGTTTAATCTGGTCTCATGGAGAAATAAGGGTAGAATCAGATTAGTTTTTTCTTTCAATAAAAAGAATGATGAAGAAGTTCTGCAAATCTAAATGCACCTTGAAGAAAAAATGTTAGGACAATAGGATGGGTAGGTAGTTGTTTGGGGAAATATTACTACTGATATAATACTTTCATGTTTGTAGCAGCTGATCAAAGAAGAGAAATATGTGTCAAGTACCAGGCATCTGGCCTACTTCCAAAGATTATTTTCTGAGATTCTTGACACCTTCAAGAAGGTGCCATCCCCAAGTGGAGCCACTATTAGACACCTATAAAATTTTGTCAAGAAAACAGGTGGCTAAATATGTTTTTGAGCCTTCAAGAGAAACATTTCCTGTGTAAATATGTCATTCTTGAAGCCTCCATAGTGTCCTTATCCTTCAAGCGATCTTCACTGCTATTCCCAGTAAAAAACCCTACTGTTTTGTGAAAGAAACTATCTTCAAAAGGCTTCCATTTTCCCATTTTTCATTCCCACAAAATTCCCATTTTCACCTTTGTTTCCTTCAAAGGATCCCTCAGAAAAATCCCCATTTAACCTCTAAACCATCCTAAATCCCCCTTAAACCTCATAATTTCCCTTTGTTTGGTTTAAAAATCCGTTTTTCTTCTTACCGAAACCCCTTATTTGGCTTTAAAAACACTAATTTTAGGCCTAAAATAGCCATTTATACACTAAGGCCTTAAGCCCCTTTCGGCCTAAGCCCTAGCCCCTTTTCTGCATAGGACCAAAGCCATAACCAAGCGCCAATCACAAATCGCAATCGGAGATTTCGGTTAACATGCTCCCTTTTCCTTTTTCCCCGATGCCGATCCTGCGATTAGATCCTGACTGTTGAATCCACAAGAACCAACAGCCAGATCTAAATTGCGCTCCCTCATAGCCCTCATCGCAAATCGTAATCGGAGCTTTCCTTTTGGTTTTTTCCTTTGTTCATTGAAATTTTCTGATGCGATGAGGTTTCCTTTGCCGATTGCCGATTCAATATGAGTCGTCGATCTCTCCCGATCCAACGGCAAAGATCACAATGCACTCCATCGCTAGCCTTCCACCTTTCCCCTTCCAACTTAATCCCGACTGATGATCCTTTCCATATTCGACGGCCAGTGCTCAATCGCACATCACAAGTCCAAAGTCCTATCCACCTTGCCTCCTCCGATGATGATCATGCGATTTAATCTCCGCCGTTGAATCCACAAGAACCAACGGTCAGGATTTAATCGCGCCTTGTCCACAACCCCCCGTCATCGCATCCGACAATTAGATCTGGACCGTTGAATCCACAAGAACCAATGGCTAGGATCGCATCACGCTCCGCTCATGACTGTTCACCATTCCGACCTTCGGTTAAATCTCCGTCGTTGATCAAGTTTGATCCAACGGTCCACATTGCTTCTAATCACCAAACCCTGCCAGTCTCATTTCTCCCCTATCGATAGATCTCGACCGTCCATTCCTGAGATCCAACAGTCAGGATTTAAACCGCCATTGACCCTACCCACCTTTTCTACCCATGCATCTTGCTTCCTATCGCACTTTCCCACAATCGTCCAATCTAGTGCTCCACATCCGATGGAAAAAAATGCATATCGCGTAATTTTTGTGCCCGAGAGTTAATGTTTCAAATTTACGTGATATGGGCGGTTTTAAAAGGATAGGTGTCAGAAAGTGAATGATATCGTGTTTTTTGGCTAGATTCTGAAACCACTTGAAAGCTGCGCGAAAACCATTCCGGTTTTCCGCCTTACTGCCCTCCGCTGTGTATCTCCTAATTTAATCCTAACCGTCGATCTTTGAGATTAGACGGTCATGACTTAATTTCAACCCATTCATTTGTTTTCCTCCTATTTTCCCAAATGTTTCCTCCGAAATATCTGGACTGTCAATTATTCTGATCTAACGGCCCACATGATATCGCATTTCATTTCTTCCTCCATTCATCTAACCCCTCCAAAGACTTCATCAGACAACCTCCACCATAGATCATCCTGATCTAACAGTCTCAGTTCATCCTCGCACCCAAGCTTCCAACAACTGGTTAGCTTCTCTGCCAGTGTTTTTCCCCATTTTTCCACTGCGCCCACTATTTCCATCATTATTCTTCCATCTCCACAAGCCTCCAAAGCAGTCTTTCCCCACTCTCACCGGTTTTTATAACATGTTTATCGTATTTTGTAGGGTTTACAGGCAGTGGATTCACTCTGTTTTCACAGTTGCAGTCATGGTCAAGACCATCACAGAGCCGAAGATCCCTGAAGAAGAGATCAAATATGTCAAAGGATTAAAGCATAAGATTGAAGATTAAGAGCATAATCCATAGTTCGCACAGATTAAATACAATCATTGATCGTAGCAGCGTAGAGGACATATCAACAGGACAGTCCTTCTACTGAAAAAAGGACCAATATTACTACCGCCCATTCTCTATTCTGCATTGAGCCCCAATACAGTTATTATTCTTGCAGAAAGTCCTAAAGAACTGACAGTGCATTAGTTACAAAGCATGGAAGACCCCAATTCATCTGAAATGTACCTAAAGTCAACGTGAAGCTATTAAGACAGAATGGGCTTTGAAAGACTTTCCTCCCTCTGTTTTAAATGAATCATTTATGTTCTATCCACGTCTATTATCACTCTTCACCTATAATAACTGATGAAAAAGACATTGTAAGGGGTTGGTTGGTCGATTATTGAAAAAACACTGATTGTAAGCAGTTTCACTGAGTTAGAGTTCTGTGAGTAGTAGTTGTGAATAGGCTGGGAGATGATTTTTGACTGATATCAATCCATTGGACAAGGATGTATGTGATTGGTTTTGTTCTTCCAATATGACAAGCATGTTCATCGGATCCTGATCTAAATCAGTGGTGATGTGTTCTATCTTTGTTATTGTTTTCTCTGTTTTACATCATGTTTCAATTTATCTGATAAGAAGATAATAAATTTAGCTTATGACATACTCCTAAAAATACCCTAATGCTCGCTTCATTTTATTATGTTTATGTTTTCTGCTAATTGTGTATGTAAAGAAAAATTCAATATAATTTAACCAGTCAAAGACGTTGGCTTGCCCATGCTTACTGATGTATGAATTTGGAATTTGTTTCTTAGATGTTCTTGTTTGGTTCAGCTGAAAGAATTGGGAAACTGGGGATTTAGAGTTAGCCCTGTCCACTAGGGTCCTTTTCTAACAGTGAACCTTTCTAAGATCTCTTTGAGTAGGTGTCAAAGCAGTGAATGTTAAAAGTCTTTCTCTGATCTCAGGCCTCGCTCTGTGTTAAAATTAAATGTTTTCTATTGTCTAAAAGTGGTCAGCAGGACTACTAGATCGTTGTCTTTCAGAGTTAGCCTTGTTAGGAGTTTGAATCATAGAGGTTAAGGCATGTCCTGTCCCTAGATTTACTCCAAATTGGTCACCTTGGAAAGTTTTCCTTGTTGTTCTCATTCACTTCCTTATTGTTTCATTCCACACTAGCATCTTAAGAGATCCTCTGTTTTAGATGACTAGCCCTTTGAACGTTTTGGATATTTGAATTGCAAGTAAATCCTTTTATGACCCCATCGCCCAATGGACTTGTGTTCTCTTTGAATTATCTCCCCATTGCCCAAACATCCTTCTCTCCTCATTCCTTTACCTTATACTGAACCCTTCTTTCATGTTTCCCAACCAAACAAACAAAGAAAACAAAAACCTTGTGCCCTATAACTAGCCTAATACCTAAAATTGAACTTCAAAGATACATATTTCTTTTCCTTTATAGAGAGATACCTCTCTGGATCCAGGAGGGCTAGATCCTGAGATCCCAAAGTGGTTTGATGTTGCCTTGTCTTTTGGTATTGCCAAATCTGCCAAAACACAGGAACCACAACAAGATGGACCAAAGTACACCATGTAAGACCAATTTTACCCTAAGTAAAATTGCTTTCACTATGAAATATAATTTAGTAATCCATAATTTATTAATTTTTTTATGGTCTAAACAGGAAACCCCATGAGGAAATATTGAATAAGTCCATATTTGTTTGACTCTCCTCAAGGAATAATTCGTTTAAAAATAGTTTAATTAATATTCTTGGTCATATTTAACCCAAATCAGGAAAATTACTGAGATAAATCATTATTTATCTTATTATTTTCTAGGAATAATTATTTAAACATTATTTATATAATATTCCTTGTTAAATTTGACTGAATAATTTATAAATAATTGAATGAATCACTATTATTTAATTGAATATTCCAATGCTTTCCATTCCAATGGGAGGTGTTGATGTTGTACAAGGAGTACAATGGTTACAATCTTTGGGGACGATAGCTTTTAATTTTCAAGAAATTTTCTTGAAATTTTTTTCGGAAGGAAAGGAAATCAAATTACGAGGTATCGCAGGGAAGCCAGAAAATATAATAATCTCTAATTTCATGAAAAATATTCTGAAGAAAGAACAACAAGGCGTAATTGCAAAATTATGCTCACTAGAAGTTCCAAAATCAAAATCATCTATTTAGCCAGATCTCCGAAAAGTCTTGGAAAATCATTAGAAGGTGTTTGAAACTCCCAAAGGAATCCCACCTATTCGTGATCATGATCATGCTATTCATTTTATTACAGGAAGTGTTCCTCCAAACATCAGGCCTTACAGATATCCTTATGTCCAAAAGAGCGAAATTGAACGTATGATTGCAGAAATTTTAGAGGCTGGTATAATTCAACCTAGTTAAAGTTCTTTCTCTGCTCCAGTAGTACTGGTGGACAAGAAGGACGGATCATGGCGCATGTATCCTGATTATAGGGAACTCAATAAGCTCACTATTAAAGATAAATTTCCCATTCCTATGATTGATGAATTATTGTATGAATTACATGGAGCAATTTATTTTAGCAAGTTGGATCTTCATTCAGGATATCATCAAATTAGAATGAATATTGAAGGTATTCCAAAAACAACATTTTGAACTCAGGAGGGTCATTATGAAATGTTGGTCATGCCTTTTTGCCTTACCAATGCACCTTATACATTTCAAGTGTTGATGAATTCCATTTTCAAAGCCTTCCTTTGAAAATTTGTGCTAGTATTTTTTGATGCATACTAATTTACAACAGGTCTTGGAAGGATCATGTTCAACATGTTCACAGGGTGCTCAAACTATTGGAGGAGAAAAAATTATATGCAAAAACATCCAAATGTTTCTTTGGAGTAAAAGAGGTGGAATATCTGGGTCATATTGTATCTCACGAGGGTGTTAAGGTAGACCCTAACAAAATTAAATCCATTAAGGAATGGAAAGGTCCCACAACCATAAATCAGTTGCGAGGATTTCTTGGGTTAACAGGGTATTATCGCAAGTTTGTTAATAATTATGGGAGAATAGCAGAACCTCTAACAACATTATTGAAGAAAGATGCATTTTCATGGACTCATGAAGAAACTAAGGCCTTTGAACATCTTAAAGAGGCAATGTTCCTGGAACTGGTCTTAGCTACGCCAGACTTCACAAATTTTTTTATTGTGGAATGTGATGCCTCAGGAAATGGAATTGGTGTTGTTTTAATGCAAGAAGGAAGACCCATTGCTTTTGAAAACCGTCCAATCAAAGTAAAGTATTTACAAAAATCCATTTATGAGAAGGAAATGTTTGCAATACTACATGCACTAAAGAAATGGAGACCTTACCTAATGGGAAGACACTTCAAGGTAAAAACTGATCATGATAGTCTTAAACACTTTTTGGAACAAAGATTATCTTCAGAAGAGAAGAAAAAATGTGTCACAAAGATGTAGGGTTATGACTTTGAAATCATCTACAAAAAAGGGAAACTAAATGTTGTTGCAGATGCATTCTCAAGAAAGAATGAAGAGGTGGAAGCATTGCTTTGTGCCATTTCTATTATCCAACCAGATTGGATAACCGAAGCAAGGGATGAATGGAAGAAGGATGAAGAAGTGTGGACACTAATTCAAAATTTTCAGCAAGATCCTAGTACACCTGATACATTTAGTTGGAAAAATGATTCCTTATGGTACAGAGATCACTTATATATTTGCAAGAATTCCCAACTAAAACAAAAGATTCTTTTGGAATTGAACACTTCTCCTTTATGAGGACACTCTGGATTTTTAAAAAATTACCACAGAGTGAAGAAAGAATTTTTTGGGATAGCCTTAAATCTGATATTCAAAAGTTTGTAGTAGAATGTTTGGTTTTCCAGCAAAATAAAGTTGAGAGAATTAAGACCCCAGGTTTTCTACAACCTTTATCCATTCCAAGTCAATGTTGGGAGGATATTTCAATGGATTTTATCATAGGTTTACCTAAGTCAGAAGGAAAGAGTGTCCTCATGGTTGTAGTTGATAGATCCACACTTTTGTGCATTATCTCATCCATTTAAAGCAAGTACAGTTGCTACTACATTTATGGAAAAAATTCAAAAGATACATGGAAACCCAAAGATTATTGTAAGTGATAGAGATCCCATTTTTACTGGGAATTTTTGGATGGAATTATTTTCTTGTTTGGGTACTCAACTAGCTCATAGCTCATCTTATCATCCTCAATCTGATGGTCAAACTGAGATAGTGAATAAATGTTTGGAAGGATATCTTCGTTGTTTTGTATCTGATAAGAAAACACAATGGGTCAAGTGGTTACCTCTCGCTGAATGGTGGTAAACACTGTTGGGAAAAATACTGAGAGGGGGGGGGGGTGAATCAGTATTTAGGGCATACTCAAAACTTTATACTTTTTCTTCCTTTAAAACCCATACACAACTTTCCTGAAACCAACTTGCGTATACATGCGTATATCCTTTATAAAACTTGCGTATACACAGAGATCTTATTATGTGCTTAATTCTTTACTTAGATCTATACATAATTTATTCATCAGATGTTTAGTAAGCATGTGCAGTAATAAAAAAATAAACCATCGCACATAAACAACACACATGAAAACCAGGATTTAAGGTGGAAACCGAAGTCGGGAGAAAACCACATTTGTATCATCCTGGGTCATTCAATGACTGTTAAAAAAACATTGCTTTGTGTAAGCGGCGGAACTCATACCGACGCGGGGCGCACACCGCGACACAACCTTCTGAATGTGCAAACCTCTCTGGAAGGAGAGCACTACAACTTCTGTACTCTGCGTTTGCAGGCCTCTCCTGGAAGAAACCACTACCCACTCTCGTTTCGGCCTCTCTGAGAGAGCCACTACCCCCCACTCGTTTGAGCTACCCGCGGAAGAGCTACAACCCCCTCATAAAAACGACCTTCGACACCACCTGAGGACACGTTCATCAATTTTCATGTTGGATCAAAAAAATTATACAACACGTCTTGTGACCTTCTTCATCATATTTTCGGTACGACCCACTCCACATTTAAGCTCAACATTCATCAAACTGAAACTTATAACCCCATCAATTCATTCATTGAATCATCAACCAATCAACCAACAACTTGATCTTCAATTAACATAATCGGCAGCATATTCATCATTCAAACAACTAGTTACTGCAATTTTTAAACCAGTTGACGGAATGAGGTAAAACAACAAAACGGATAGGACATTCATTCCCTTGGCAGCGAAGCCCACTAGATTATCTGTGCTCTTGCTTGTTCAACTTTGTGTGTGTGCGCTCATGCATACCAACCGCGTATACTTGTGCATTCTTCGGAAAACCACCATCGCACATATAAGCACACACGCCCAATAATACCCGTGTATACACGCGCTTTGCTGATGAACCTGCGTATCTGTCTTGTAAATTTTCATTCTTGTCGACTCTTGGATGGATAAACAACTCAGATTTCATCCTTTACTTCAGAAAGTATTTCGCCTCATCTCAGATCTAAGCATTCCATAAACAGATCTAGAAAATACATATACATTTCAGATCTAGAGATCCTTCTTCATCATTTTCTTCATAGGTGCATCATAGATTCAGATCTATCAATCAAGAACAGAGTTCATCCATGCAGATATTCCTCAGAGAGATTTATTCATTCACAACCCTTACTCATGCACACCCTTGCACAATGATCTTCTTCTCCTTATATAGATTTAGCCTTTATCAATACCATGAGTTAAAACCACACCACTTCCGATGGTATTCATGGACGGGATCAAATAGATAATCAAGCGCTCAATACAATGGGTCAATACAATGGTAACACCCCAGATTTATAAATTTAGAGCACAAATAGCCATACGCGACTTGGCACATATTTTTCCACGTGCATACGCTACTTCGCCTTAACAAACCTGCGTATGCCTTGTAACATAATTTGTTCAACATTATTCTGGCACTTTCTGAATTCCTTTCTTCTGCTACTTCTGAACTGATTTGTAGATACATTAGAGTTACATCATTAACAACTCATCAAGTTAGTTTCCATCAAGGACAACTTCATCAAGTAGGTTCCATCAAAATCAACACATTGTATCACATTGCCAACAATCTCCCCCTTAATTCATCAAGTAGGTTTCCATCAAGGACAACTTCATCAAGTATGTTTCCATCAAGTACAATACATTTCCATCAAGAATAACTTCATCAAATAGGTTGCCATCAAGGACAACACATTGCATCATATCGCCAACAGTATTATTTCATCAAGTAGGTTGCCATCAAGGAAAACACATGCCAACAAACACTTCCTTCCATACTGCAACAAAAATGATCCCATTTATGGCAGTTTATGGATACCATCCACCGTCCATCACATCTTCTTTAAGAGAAAATTCTAAGGTTTAAGCAGTGGAAGATAACATTGAGCATCAACAAGAAGTTCTCCAACTATTAAAGGATAACCTATATTTGGCACAAAATCGAATGACACAACAGGTAGATGTAATATTCCTAAAATTAGCATGGAGCTAATAGGAATATTAAATTTTGATCTTTACACCTAGTAGATGAATAAGTGGGGGAAAAAGACCCATACTTGTCTTGTATTAGCCTAAAAACCCTCTTGGTGTGAAAATGGGGTATTCTAGTGGTTGGATTTTTCACTTACCATGTATGAATAGAAGAGGCTCATGTTGATTCAGTCAAGTTGACCAAGTCAATAGCGTAGTGTGGATGAGTAGCCTAGCTAGAGCTACAACGCAATTTTGGAGGGAAGGTAACCATGTGGTGTTGGAAACCATAATGGGTGGGACCCAAGGTGAGGAGGCTCACAAAATTTATAAGGAGGAAGATAGCAGACATTTTGGGTTAGCTTATGGATTATTGATTTTGGTTTTCTTAGACTCTTGAGCATTATTCAGCTGTTGAGTTGAGTATACAATGCTGTTCAGCACAAGGAATTCCTGCTTAGGGATTCCTTCTCCTTCATTGAGTGATCACTTGGAGGAGTTATGTTCTTCATGTCTCACATCCGAGCTTGAGGCCTAGCATCCTCCTTCAGTCGTAGTGTTATTCCTGTAGCAGGGGATGTTATGTTGCAGGGTGTTGCAGTGGGAGACTTACAACACCAACTCCTTAGCTTATCTTTTAGAGGAGGGAGCTCCCTTTGATTTGCAAGATCTGTACAGGAGATTCTAGAGCATATTTTACATCTTGGCATGTGGAAAAATCACTTCTCATCTTCTACAGCATAGTTAGCTTAAAAAAATGCGTCATTTTCTAGAGTGTTGCAGTAGCAGGGTTTGATCCCTAGTTTGTGAGCTTATTCCTAGGAGGAAGCGCCAACCCTTCTCCTGGAGAGCTCTATATTACATTCCTCTTATGTTACTTGTATATTACAGCCATAATTATACATATTTCTAGCCTAACTATGTTCTTCAGATCCAGATCTACAGTTCTGTACTTTTATACATTGTACTTTCATGAACCCCTTGCCGGGTTATTCTTATTGTGTATAAAAAGGAAGGAATCTCCATTTTCTCAGCCATTGATTCAATGTATACTCTAGTTCTATTTTTTCTCATCAATTTCTACATAAAACCTCACTAAAATAGCGTTTTCATATGCTTCAGTCTTTTCTGTTGATGTCAGTCATGGGGTTTGGGCTTATTTGAGGTGATTTGACTTGGGGAGATCTGTTTAAGGTGGCTAGAGTGATTTGTTTAATCTCTAATTCTGCATGTGATTTGTATATGACATATTATAAGGGATCCCAGTCCCATTCCTCACAGGTATAGTGTTATTTTCTAAATACAGCTGTTTTATGCCCTATATTGCTGCATTTCCCCACTCGGGAAGGAGGATATAGGCCATATTCTTGTTGAGGTTATTTCATATGCTGATGAGATGTTATTTTACATCTAGTGAGCTGATTTACATTGCCAAGCTCATGATTTTTTGAAGCTCAAACTTTAGAATATCTTTAGATATTCTATTTGTTGTAGAAAATCCCTCTTTTGGGATATTACAGTGGTATCAAAGTTTCCATCTTGTCTCAGTCTGTGGATTTCAGATCCAATCAGAATATAATAAGAAGAGGAGAAAAAAATTATGGAGAGGATGAGATTACTCTCATCAATTTTCAGATCTAAGAAGAAAGGAGAGAGATACAGTGAGACTCCAAAAGGGTTTCAAGGAGGAGAGAGTTGTAGTGAGACCTCTAGAAGGTTTCAAGGGCAAGAAGAAGACCCAAGAACTTCCTATTCTCATAGAGGGAGTAAAGAGCAAGAAGACCACTTGGAATCTTGAGTGGATATTTGGTAGAGTACAAGTGCCAACCTAGAGCTTTCAAAGAGACTCTAGATCTTCATTAGTTTATCCGACTGAAAGAAGAGAGGAGGCCATGCAGCAATAGGATGATAAGGGGAAATATATTCCTATTGTCTACCTTTTATGGATCACCCTTATGTACAACAGAATCTTGGGTTATGAAGTAAGAAGCATTTTTCCTACTACATCTAGTGGTGGAAAAAGAAGCTGTGGAGATCTCAGCGCTGCACTTGGAGGGCAAGGCAAGCACTTGGTAGTTCAGCCATGTGAGTCATGCAAGAGTTTCCACTTTTGCATATTTCACTCACCAGGTAATCATAAGATTTAAAAATAGAAGATCAGAGGAGGAGGAGTCCTCTTCTCCACTTGAGGAGCCTTGTACCAATGCTGTCACAATCATGGAGGGGTAGCCATGTGTAGCAGTAGTTGGATCAGCCAAAACAATGGAGGAAGTAACTATTGCATCCATACAAGATGTTCCTGGGGCTGACCAAGGTATGCATGGATTTCCATTTTTTATCTTTTCAAGAAATCTTATGGTGAATCTTAGGGAGTTGTCTCCACATGGTCAAGGATCAAAACATATTGCTAATGTGGAGCAAAAAGATTGGACAACGTTGTGCAACTTTGGTTTGGTCCAAGAGGGGATAAAAATTCATTCCTTTGCACCTTTATTGAGTTGCATGCAGCATGAGGGGTTAGGGTGCAAGATTTTGGAGGGCATAATGTGTGTTGTGCCACTTTCTGATGATGTTTTCCTCCAGCACAGTTGGATTCTTTTGGATTCAAGAGGATTATTGGTGAGAGGTATTCTCTAGGAGATCTCCAAGGAGTGACATCTCAACTTCTCATGAGGTGTAAGGAGAAAGATCTACTTTTGGAGATTGGTAGTCTTCATTGGGAAGATACCAAGGGGGAGAATGAATGGAGACATCCACATTTGGATGAATGTAGGTGGATGGAGAGCAAGAGGTTGGTGAGACACTTGCAGATCTATGACACAGGGCAGCAAGAATCAAAGTTGCGTTGGCTACTCTTGAGAGAGTTTGGCTATCTTGGGTCATACCCTTTGTCAGGAGGTATGTGGTGGATGGATGGATTTGGCATATGGAATATCAAAGGGAGAGGTCATGGAGTGACAAGAGCCTTATCACTAAGGCCTACAACGCTGTCACTTGGGAGTATTCTTTTATTGATGGAGTGTTCCAAGAGGAGTATGCATCCTCTCATTCTTCAGATTTTTGTGAGGAGGTTCTCATGGGAGGGATCATTCATGGACCTCACTTTCAACTTACTCACCATGCATGGTAAGAAATACATTTCTTTACTTGTTGATTACTACATTGAGTATTTGTATCTTCTCACCATATATGAACAGTACATTGCTCCACAAGAGAGCAAGAGTATTTTTGGGTTTCATGGTCACTTTAGGGCCAATAATTGTAATGCTAGTAGCCCATCTATACATGACCTTGGGCAAGTGTATTGTCATTTTGATTATGTACAGCTGATATACATTGATGCTTACTTCCCCATGGTGGAGGAGTAAACATGCACAACTTATAACTTGTTGCAGAACCACTTGCCACATGAATTTCTCAAAGAACAGTTGGGGAGACTGCGTGATATTTACTTGGAGAACCATTTGTACCATCCAGCTTGCACATAACCTGCAACATTGTTCTGATTTGGATGCCATATGGTGATGGGGTTCCATTCATCTTGAATGGGATAGTTTTGGTGAGCATGGTTCATGTCATTGGAGAGAGGATCCTTGGAGATTCAATCTTCTTCTTGCCACTTGAGGGAAACCATGTTGCAGCCCAAGATCATCATTCCCTCTACACTTACCACAAGTGGAGAGGTGGAAAGCATGGGATAAGCCCTCTTTCCTATCATGTTCATTTATTCATCCCACCTACATTTTAGGAGCCAAAGGTGGAGGGAATTGTGCATGAGTTTCCATGTTGGAGGGTAACTCATTTTATATGGATGATAGCTTGGGGTGGAGGTTTCACTTGGGAATGAGAGTTTCCCATGCACTTCAAACTCCATGCCTTGAGAGGACCTCTAGACAACACATAGTTGTCTCCTTGAGTATGTTACTTTTGCATAATGATAGCCATTTGGGATGTACAACAAATGCTAATTTTTTTTCTTGGGAGAGGCACTATGGAGTTTCATTGTTGAGACAACATCTTATTATTTTGGGGAGCTCACCATATGAGGATGCTACAGGAGGAGGGAAGGAGACTTTCCAGTTATATCCTTGCAGTTGCTTAAGGAAAAGCAACATTTGGGAGGGGAGGAATGTAATATTCCTAAAATGAGCATGAAGCTAATAAGAATATTAAATTTTGATCTTTACACCTAGTAGATGAATAAGTGGGGGAAAAAGACCCATACTTGTCTTGTATTAGCCTAAAAACCCTCTTGGTGTGAAAAGGGGGCATTCTAGTTGTTGGATTTTTCACTTACCATGTATGAATAGGAAGAGGCTCATGTTGATTCAGTCAAGTTGACCAAGTCATCAACGCAGTGTGGATGAGTAGCCTAGCTAGAGCTACAACGTAGTTTTGGAGGGAAGGTAACCATGTGGTGTTGGAAATCCTAATGGGTGGGACCCAAGGTGAGGAGGCTCACAAAATTTATAAGGAGGAAGATAGCAGACATTTGGGGTTAGCTTATGGATTATTTATTTTGGTCTGCTTAGACTCTTGAGCATTCTTCAGCTGTTGATTTGAGTATGCAGTGTTGTTCAGCACAAGGCATTCCTGCTTAGGGATTCCTTCTCCTTCATTGAGTGATCACTTGGAGGAGTTATGTTCTTCATTTCCCACATCCGAGCTTGAGGCCTAGCATCCTCCTTGAGTCACAGTGTTATTCTTGTAGCAGGGGACATTGTGTTGCAGGGTGTTGCAGTGGGAGACTTACAACACCAGCTCCTTAGCTTATCTTTTAGAGGAGGGAGCTCCCCTTGCTTTGCAAGATATGTACAGGAGATTCCAGAGCATATTTTACATCTTGTAATGTGGCCAAATCACTTCTCATATTCTACAGCGCAGTTAGCTTCAGAAACTGCGTCATTTTCCAGAGTGTTGCAGTAGCGGGGTTTGATCCCTGGCTTGTGAGCTTATTCCTAGGAGGAAGGGCCAACCCTTCTCCCGGAGAGCTCTATATTTAATTCCTCTTCTGTTACTTGTATATTGCAGCCATAATTATATAAATTTTCATTCTAACTATGTTCTTCAGATCCAGATCTGCAGATTTGTACTTTTATACATTGTACTTTCATGAACCCCTTGACCGGTTATTCTTATTGTGTATAAAAAGGAAGGAATCTCCATTTTCTCAACCATTGATTCAATGTATAATCTAGATCTATTTTGTATCATCATTTTCTACATAAAACCTCACTAAAATAACACTGTCATATGCTTCAGTCTTTTCTGTTGATGTCAGTCATGGGGTTTGGGCTTATTTGAGGTGATTTGACTTGGGGAGATCTGTTTAAAGTGGCTAAAGTGATTTTTTTCATCTCTAATTCTGCATGTGAGTTTTATATGACATATTATAAGGGATCCCAGTCCCATTCCTCATAGGTATAGCGTTATTTTTTGAAGACAGTTGTTTTATGCCCTATATTGCTACATTTCCCCACTCGGGAAGGAGGATATAAGAAATATTCTTGCTGAGGTTCTTTCATATGCTGGTGAGATGTTATTTTACATCTAGTGAGATGATTTACATTGCCAAGCTCATGATTTTTTGAAGCTCCAACTTTAGAATATCTTTAGATATTCTATTTGTTGTAGAAAATCCCTCTTTTGGGATATTACAGTGGATCAACATCGCAACGAGAGTAATTTTTATGTAGGAGACGGGGTATTTTTATGGCCAAAACCATACAAAAAAATTTCCCTCAAGCAATCTAAGAAGGATAATAAATTATCGCCAAAGTACTATGGTCCTTACAAGGTGTTGCAAAAGATTGGTACTATGGCATACAAATTGGAGCTTCCTAGTTCTTCACAAGTGCATCCACTTTTCCATGTTTCATGCTTAAATAAGGTTATAGGGGACAAAATTCCAATTCAAACAATATTTACAGAACTTGATGAGGAGGGAAAATCATATTGGAACTTGAAGCAGTCACGAAAACAAGAACTCGACAGTTACGAAATCGATCAATTCAGAGTATCTCATCAAGTGGAAGAACTTACCCACTAAATATTCTACATGGGAGGATGAGAATTTTATACAAAAGCATCCAGATCTACTCAAGAGTTGAGGACAACACTTTTTTGAAGGAGAGGGGCATGTTATGTCCCTATATTACTAGTATAGTCCCTTATCGTTGTTAGTGTAACCCCCTTATTGTTATTTTTGTACCCCTCTAACCTCAATATTGTTATTATTGTGTCCTTAAATTATTATTGTTAGGTCATCTAGCATTATATTGTGCTTGCATGGACTCCTATATATAAAAGGAGGTTTTTGTCATATGGTTGACTCTGACTGGACTTTGAGCTTACTAATACCACATGGGAGATGAATGGTCTTGTATTATATATTAATATTTTAAGTTTAGTTGGGGTCGGGATTGCACCCCCAAAAATAAAAAATATGTCCCAACAAAGGGGACTAACCCTAACTATGTCAGAGGTCGGGGGTTGGGCATAGAAATAACAAAACTGTGTGCGCGAATGGATACGACTGACTCCGATTGGCCTTTGAGATGACTACTGCTACTTGGACCACTGAATTGCTACCACGTGGGAGATGAACGATGTTTTTAAAATGATATACTATCATGTGGGTGCCTGAAAAGATGACATGTGTTGTGTGTGTGTGTGTGTGTGTGTGTATTCAAAATATTATATATTAATATTTTAAATTTAGTCAGGGTCAGGACTACGCCTAAGTAAAGAAACTTATAATAACAATGAATGGGATCGATCCAAACAAGGTTGGAGGTTGAAGGTCTAGCCCAGAAATAAAAAAAGTTGGGTGCATTGATGGATACTACCGAACCCAACTAGCCTTTGAGTTGACTACTCGCACCTAGCTGTAACCACATCCTCCCACATTTACCCACTTTTATAATCTCTCCAAGGTAAGAATGAGTTGAGCATCACTGTGATATGACTCAAACTCCAAGTTTCAATTATGGAAGTGGGTCTGACTAATTGATAAATTACATCCATCCCTCAGGGACTACAGACCACTCAAGGGTCTACAAACCATAATATGTGATCAGTCCCTCAGCTGGAACACTTTTTCAGAATTTTTACTCTCCAACTGCACCCATAACACCTCATGCATGCAATTGGGAGGCTCGAACTTCACCCACAAGCCTAATTGTGTGTGGTTATGACCCACAATTGGGAGGCTCAAACTTACTTGGTCATGTTTAGTGCATGCAGTCACGAGATCTACGAGGATTCAGGAAAGCCTCTATACAACTACCCAGAACTGCCTGTAAGTTTCTAGAAGAATAACTAACATGATAACAAGTATTACCATTCAAAACTAGAACAAGATCTTGACTAGAACATGCCTAGTGCAAGATCGACATTTCTTCAAACATATGGTAAACATATAAGCTACAGGTCATGAATGCATATATGATCATATACTTCTAAAATTCATCTAGAAATCTCCAAGAAGGCTCACTTCCCTCTCTATCTAGATGAAAAAACACTTGTTAGCCCATGCATTCATCGACCATTCAATAACTTATCAAATCATGAAAAATATCCCTAGCTAGAGCACATCATATAACCAGGTATATAATGAATATATAAACAAAATATAACCCATGTAAAATAAGCCATAAGATCAACATAATAACCAATACAAGTGCCCATTTCTTATAATAAGAAAATTACTCTTATTAACATATGAAAATGCCAACTAAGTCAGGGACTTCCATGTACCACCAAAACATAGATTGGGCTGAACCAAATATAGGATTTTAGCCAATCACCCCTATGCCATATTATAAGCATGAATGTGGGATCATAAGTGTCAAACCAAAACAACACCAATCCATGGATTTGAGAGGGAAAAATACCTCCAACCTCAACAATAGTGAGCTCACCTATACACTCCATAAATCACTAACATCAACCAGATTGGTCTCTATCCAAGCTGTCTAGGGGTCTAGGAACTAGTAACTCAACCCATAGACTCTAGGTAACCTGAGTTTTTCCAAGGCTCCAGAGCGTTTTTCCCAACCTGTAGGCTTTTAGGATTAGTAACTCAACCCATAACCTCTAAGGAACCCAAGTTTTTTCAAGGATCCATAGTGTTTATTCCAACCCACAACCATAGGAAACCTGAGAACCAATCAGAAAAATCAAGTGGGGAACCTACTACACCATGTTTATATAGGAAATGGCAAGGAAAGGTTGATGCCAATGTCACTCTAGGAAAATGTTATGCGGAATTATGGATTACGGATAAAACACATTCCCTAAATGTGGTGCTATGCATTTAGAAAAACAGATCAAAGACTTTGCAGAAAATTTTCCTAAGAGCAAATAGACACACAGAAATATGGAGAAACTTACTTGGAGTCCAAGCGCTTCCTATTCTCCTTCTGTCACTGTTGTTGTAGCTTCCAATAAAAATTTGATTGCCAGACTAGTTCCTGCAATTATGAACACTAAAAAACAAAGAGATTGCAATATACAGATGGCTATTTATCTTAAACTGTTAAATCAATGAAACATGAAACATATACATCAACTAAGAATCCATAATATGAAAGATAAAAGCTTATACAGATACATATGTGGGAAAATGACCAACAATATTTATTAATGGATAGAAGGGGGAGGTTACAACCAAAAATTGATTTGATGTCACCAACTCCAGCATTATCCCATCCTCATCACATTGAACATCTCTCCAGCAATATATCTCTCAAATCAAATATTCAATTAAGAATTCAACAACATTTCTTTACCAAATTTTGTCCTTCTAAAGCACCAGGATATATGCTCAATTTATAGATCAACTGAATGTATTTTCACAATCAATGACTTTCTAATAATAGTAAAGACATGTTCCCAAGCTCAGAGGTGTTAGATGGACACATGGATTCGAAGTTTGACACATATGGACTCTTCTAGAAGGCACTGGCCATGTGGAGATTTCAGAACAATGAGAATTTCGCTCCCAATTGACCAATGCACACTTGAATGTCAAGAAGTGCTTTGCAAAGAACCCTTGAATGGAGGTCACTACATGTGAAAATCAGTTAGTCCCTTGAGAGGCTGCGTTGGTGAGCTCATAGGTGATATAACATGTACTTCAAATCTTGGAAACCTTGCAATGGAAGTCATGGATGATTTGTTCTTGTTCTTTGTCTTAGGGCATGTAGCAACTGAAATGATAGGGGACGATAGACCCTATTCATTGGTTATGGGGATGATGTCTAGTTTAACCAAGTCATTGGGAATGGTGCCCAAATTGACCTATAACAGAATCCCCCCTAAAGCATGAAGTCAGAATAATAATAACAATATTTTTTGAATGAGATGCTTTACACTGTGATGGGCTGGAACTGAAGCGGAGTGGCGACCTGCATCAATATTACAATAATTTACATCATGATATATCCTCTTGATCACTAATTGCTAAGGGAAGGCATTCCCATGCTCAGCACATAAACTATCTAATAACATGTACATAGTGTAGAAAGTCGTCTACATTGGAATGTTGCCCAATACATACATGCCTACAAATATAGGCCCATGTTCGGATGATGATCTATATGTAAGGTCACCATATAGATGATGTGTAAAATAATCCTGAAATTGTAGCTCAGATGGCTGAAACTAGATACGGGTTCTTCTTATCTCGTTCACTCGATCATTCAGGTACAAGTCTATCCATGTGAATATATGATTTGTAGTTGAACATGGTAAGACATTGTTTGATTACTAGCCAATGATGTGAGCTGTTAACAAACACAGGAGAACCACCATTGATGTTAATGGCCCTCAAGGTACTGTAGTACATTTCATAAAGCATGAATAGATGATTTGATGTCGAACGCCAAACAAAATATTTTGGTCAAAAATCCATAAGCAAGGATCTTTTCGATGTTGTAACAGACCTCATGGTACTGGAAGATGATGTTTCTAAGTAAACTTCCTGGATGATGATTTGACGTCGACAGGAAGCCACTTTGTTGCCGAATGAGAGTTATTTATTTAGAAGACAAAATGTGACTTGATATAGCAATTTTGAGGGAAGACTATCATTAGAATGAAGGTTTATGAGTATTTCAAAAGGATAAGTATCCACTGGATGACTTCTCTTGAACATATCAATGACACTAAGATGAGTTGGCATCATTGACCCAAAATCTAAGTGGAGGTATGTTTAACCATAGGTATGAATGAACTATCAAAAATATTACCCAACCCAAATAGTCACAGTGATGGAGTGAAGTGTCATGTTCAAGAGCGACTTGCTACCGTAAAAAGTTCTGTTCACTTTCCCAAATTTTCCCCAGTCATTTTTTGACCATTACCTCTTTATCTTTTAACAAGATTGAGGAGGATAACATATGCTTGATCTATAATTCAACCCTTCGGGTGAATAATGTATCACTATTTAATAATTTAACGAGTCTAGCGATGATTTAAACTCAATTATTGCCATGATCGACAAGCCCGTCGCTATTTTATGTTTTAATGAGCCTAATGACAGTGACAACCTGATCCTTTTTCATATTTAGAGAGTTTGAAAAAGAGGACGAAAGAAAACTCCATAAGTACTTTTTCGTAAAGTTTTCACTCAAATCCGAAAAAGTGTAAAATAATATCTGAGAGAACCTCCTAGCCATGTTCGACTAAGGCATTCCTTTTTTGTAAATAATCTATCTCAGTCCGGAAAAGGGTTAAACTTATACTGAGTAGATATCAATTCATTTGCTTTTACGAGCTCAAAAATACAAGTGCTTGGCAATCTTTTCACATTATTGGAGTATGAAAAGAGCTAAAAGAAGACTAAGGGGTTCCTTTTTTCCGTTATCGTAGCTCAAAAAAGAGATAAAAGTGCGCTTCAAGTCCTTTTGTTCAAATCATTCTTGAAATAAATGTGCACGACTAATATTCTCATCAGTTTCAAACCCGCTTAGAACAAGAACAAATGGATTAAAAATACCCATTTCATGATAAAAATTGAATAAAACCATAGTCACAGCAACAAATATTATTTGAAAATAATCAATTGACTAATTAAAAGAGTTTTACTATTCATTTTTACCATTTTAAAGTTACCATTTTCATTTTAGAGCTCTGAACCTGTTTTTGCCTGCAAACTTCAGCAGTTGATTGGGTGCAATTTGTAAGAATGTTTTGAATCCCCCCTGCAAGAGCATATGTCGAATGCCCCCTGCAAGAGAAGATGCCCCCCAAGCTTCATTTCATTCACCTAAGTAGAATACTAGTTACTAATAAATGGATGGAATGAAGGTTCATTATAAGGGAGGATTTGTTTCATTTTTTAACGAGCTTGACATGGGAAAAGAACTATTCTCATGACCTGTTTCATTTTTTAATGAGGTTGAAATAGTAAAAGAACCATCCTTATCACTCTGTTTCATTTTTTAACAAGGTTGAAATAGAAAAAGAACCATCCTCATTGTGCAGTTGGATTAGTGAGTGTGTGCTAGAAAAGACATAGTCTAACAGAGTGAGCATTTAAGGAGTTTGATGAGCACCATAAATGATAAGTTATAACATGTGTCGACGGGTCTTCTCTATGATTTTCAATGAATTTTTGAATTTCTAAGGGTAATTTTTGTGGTATCACCGACCACGAAAGAGAATAACTGATGGAATCAACTTGATATTGCACTCAAGATGGGATTAAAAAATAAATCCATTCAATACTCATATGGGAGGAACTAGATAGGATTACAAATGATGACATAGGTAAAGTCAATGGAAAAAACATCAAAGGTGAAGCAATAGTAGATGATGTTGCAACTAAAATAGATGGTTCAGTCTGGGATGTTATCTCAGCCATGGTCAAATGGCTCAGTGTATACCCTATAGAATCTATGGGAACTCGAAGTAAAACAGGATCAACAAAATCAGAGGAAGGTGATTGAGGAAAGGACTCGTACACGTAAAGCTCCTCCCTAAAATGAGTTACAGTTAAAGGTGTCTCGTCTTGTGATATTTATTCAATCAAAATCAAACCAGGTGGAATAACTTTTCTGTTAGGCCCAAATTATATTTCAGGTGGTTTACTGCGTGATATGGGAGACTTAATGGATACAATAGATTGTGGAGCGATCAATATAGGAACAAATTCTAGTTGTTCAACTTCCGGATCTAGATTTTCTTTACTTAGGGTATATAGAAACTAAAATATAAGGGGATGATAGACCCTATTTCATTGGTCCTGGGGATGATGCCAAATTTGACCAATAACATCTACCCCCTAAAGCACGATGGGATCTAGATCAACTTCCAATTGAACAACATTGGGTTCGGGAGGTATAGTCTCACTGATTGGATGGATCGTGACCATAGGTAGTTGTGTGGACACCATCTTGACAATAGTAGATGAACTAATATTTATAGAAACAACTTGTGCCAAATCTGGTATATGTGAATATGATGCTTCACTAGAGGTACTAATGGTACTGGTTTCGGTAGAGCGATGTCACCTTCGTCAACCAAAAGTGACTTCCGGTGGTAAAGGTGGTTTCAATGCAAGTCTATGCGAACGATGGGGAAAGGGATTTTCATCTTCCACGATGACTGATTTATTTTATGACCAAAAACAAATAAACGAAAGGCTAGGCAAAAGGCTTACGCAGAAACTGTGAACTGCAGAATACCTCCTAGCGAACCAAGAAGTACAGGCAGGAAATCTCCCCAAATGTTGTGTTCGGTGTATCACAATTTACAAGGCGACCGACTTGGCTCACTATGGATGGATAGCAACCTAAATTTTTCCTCCCAAATATACCTGAAGGTACGTGTAGACCCAAGCTTGTATTAGTGTTGTATAATGCGAAACTGCATAGTGAGAGAACCCCTTTATACTTTTTGTACTATAACACCGCCCGATATACCCAAAGGTACATGGACGAGCTACGATATACTTACGTACGTGGAGTGATGTATCACACTCGAAATTTATCTTAGACAATTAATGATAGCTGCTATGTTTTACGACGCCAGAACACATCTCTATCTTAGACCTTCTAAATGCTATCATTATGGTTCCAATGCTTTTTTAGGTAAATTGATGTAAATTTTAAGTTGATCTTGCTTATCAATTTTCCTTTCAAGGTTCACCGTGATGATGTGATGGAAATTCCTAAAATGAAAATCTAAAATGATAAGCAAAATTTTCAATTTTAGCTTTTTCAATGAAAATCCTAGCTACTAAAGGGAAAGAGCAATTAGTTTTGAGAGCAAACAACAAAGAGCACAAAATAATATGAAGATTTCCTAATTTGTTCCTATGCAAAACACACAATTCACTATATGCAAATGTAGGTTTTTCTTTTCAGTCCCCTTAATGTGAATGCAAAAAGGGAACTATACGCATCAAATAAAAAAAAACAAATGCTTTCTTCTTTGAGAAACGATAAATTTAACAACAATTTCTCTTTTAGGAAAAATGAAGAATAGAACTACAATTTTTCCTACATGAAATGAAGAATTTAACGACAATTTCCTTTACGAAAACAAATGGATCTAATGCAGAAATAAAATACTTTGAATTTGATTTTTCAATGATAAAGAAAAACACTTAAAGAGACATTGAACAAACTTACTTTTCAAAGGAGGAAGATTCAAGAAAATTTATTGCTCTCTATGAGGCATTAGATAGTTGAAAAAACAATAAAAAAAAGGTTGAAAGTGATGACAATGACAAATTCAGAGGGAATTTCGTTGGCTTAGGGGGCAACGCAGTTTCTAAGGGGAGACAATGTGTTATAAAGCACCCCTGAGTAGGGGACAGTGCTATGCAAAGCACTGTGCCTTGAACAACAATGCATTGGGCGCATCAGAGAAAAAAATTCAAGCTACTAAACACACTTCTAATGAAATTCTTTGTTTCAAAGGTCTAATAATTGAGAGTAGATGCTTTTGGGTGGATAAGTAGAGGCAAAAACACCAAGGATGAAGGTAAAATCCCCAGCAGAGTCACCAATTTGTTATGCAGAATTATGGATTACGGATAAAACAAATTCCCTAAATGCGGTGCTATGAATTTAGAACAACAGATCAAAGACTTTGCAGACACTTTTCCTAAGAGTAAATAAACACACATAAAGATGGAGAAACTTACTTGGAGTCTAAGTGCTTCCTATTCTCCTTCTGTCTCTCTTTTTGTAGCTTCCAATCAAACTTTGATTGCCAGACTAGTTCCTACAAGTATGAACACTAAACATAAAAGAGATTTCAATATACAAATGGCTATTCATCTTAATGAGTAAAATCAATTAAACATGAAACATATACATCAGCTAAGAATCCATAATATGAAAGATAGAAGCTTATACAGATACTTATGTGGGAAAATGAGTAGCAATCTTTATTAATGGATAGAAGGGGGAGGTTACAACCAACGATTGATTTGATGTCACCAACTCCAACATCATCCCAGCCTCATCACAATGAACATGTCTCCAAAAATATATTTCTCAAATCAAATACTCAATTGAGAATTCAACAACATTTCTTTACCAAATTTCTTCCTTCTCAAGCACTAGGATCTATGCTAAATTTATAGATCAGCTGAAGGTAGTTTCACAATAAATGAATTTCTAATAATAGGAAAGACATGTTCCCAAGCTCAGAGGTGTTAGATGGACACATGGATTCAAATTTTGACACATATGGACTCTTCTAGAAGGCACTGGCCATGTGGATATTCTGGAACAATGAGAATTTCGCTCCCAATTGACCAACACACTCTTGAATGTCGGGAAGTTCTTTGCAAAGCACCCTTGAATGGAGGTAGATGCATAGGCAAAGAAATTAGTCCCTTGAGAGGTTGCGTTGGTGAGCTCATAGGTGATATAACATGTACTTCAAATCTTGGAAACCTTGCAATGGAAGTCATGGATGATTTGTTCTTGTTCTTTGTCTTAGGGCATGTAGCAACTGAAATGATAGGGGATTATAGATCCTATTCATTGGTTCTAGGGATGATGTCCAGTTTAATCAGGTCATTGGTAATGGTTCCCAAATTTACCTATAATATAAAATATCTATTTCAATGATAGCACATATCCAAGGAACCATATGCATATACCATGCATCTAAAAACCAACAAGGAAATCACACATGCAACCTGTTACCTACAAAGTATCATTGTTGTAGTTGTTGATCCAACTGTCTCCTTGTGCTTCCTTGCTTTCCTTTTATTTCTTCAATCAAGTCAATTCTAGAGTGCTTCAAGAATGCTCTAAGTGTGCAAGAGTGTATGAGAGAGATAATGAAAGAAGAGAGGAAAAATTGAACTGACAAAAGTTGTGAACTAATTCTCTGATGCCTTTTTATCATTGATGTATCCTTTTTTCTTCAGTTTCCTTCATTTTTCTTCTAATTTACCTTGCATGAAAATACATGTCTCTTCACCTTCCTTTTCTCATATTTTCCTTTATTTTCATAATTAAATGCCAATTATTGCTTCTTTTCCTTTCACAATTCCTTTGCCAATTTCCATAACCATTATTAATCCGCAAGTGACGCCCACTATAATTTTTACCCAACATTCAACTTGGAATACATGTCCCATGACCTTGGTATTATTTTATTTACATGGAAAATCATTCAGCGGTTGTTACACTGGTCCATTGAGGAACTTCCACATGAAAGAATGTTTATTGGGCTTTGAGTTGACTACTGCCACTTGGGCCACTGAGTTGTTACCATGTGGAATATAAACAATGTTGTTACAATGCTATATCACAACATGTAAGAGAAACGATGTTGTTACAATGCTATATTTCCTTGTGGGCTGAGTCATTTCCACATGGTATATATATATACCTCTCCCTTATAGTCAAGCAATCAATTTATCTCCACTATATTAGAGCTTTCTTGCTATATATATTTCAAAATATTATATATTAATATTTTAAGTTTAGTTGGGGTTGGGATTGCGCCAGGCTAAACCATGTTGATGTACCAACAAAGGGACCTACCCTGACTAGGTCAGAGGTCAGGGGTCAGGCTGTTACACAACATTTTTTCACTATCCCTACAATCCCCATAACTGCACATTGGAGGCTCATTTTTGTGATCAAAATAAAGTGTCATGCCTTGCAAATACCATCATCGCATCCCTTACCATGAGGCTAGCATTCCTTCTGTTGACCATTTCCTGAACAAACCACCAAAAACACCTGTTTTTTCCTTGGAACTAGTAGCCAGTTATGCCCTCATGCCAATGAGGCAGATTAACACTGGCCCCCATGCCAGCTGGTGCTTTGTCTCAGTTAGCTGCTTGCGCCAATCTGTTTATGGAATTTTTTTTTAAAATAGGGGCCAATTTTCTATGATAACTACTTCGTGGATGAGTCATGGGGAGTGGTTCAACTGAATAACCACAACCATCCTCCTTTGGACTCTTTTTTTCACCTTTTGGGGAAACCTCGCAAGGGATAAGGCCTCCCTTCCACCATAGTAGGGATCCCAACCTCCTCCTCTCCCTCTATAAATATATCCATCCTCCATTGATGAAGCTAGCTAAATTGAAGAAAATATAGTAGAAACATTGGAGATATTTCTATTCAAGATAGAAAGGAAGAGTCCCTTATTGAGAGAGCTTAGGCTTGTGCCTTTATCCCGTCCGAATTCCCTGACATTCGTCAAGACGCACTTCAACTGAACCCCGCAGAAGGAGGCAATGACATCAAGGCTTGGTTGTAACTCTTTCTTTTATTAATACATATGTATAACTATTGTCTGGTTCCCATTTTACGTTGATGTGATTTATTTGATGCAATATGCTTAACCCTCCTTGACTAGGCAGTTGAGTCCCGAATTTGTTATGAAGGTAAATCCTCTCTGCAGACAGAGATGATCCCTCTAGCCCTAGAGTGGGTATAGTAACAAAATGACAAAATAGAGTGTAGGCTCCTAATTACTGAATGAAATAGAGGAGGCAGATCAACCTACCTATAGTCCAATACTGTCGTCGTGGCTGTTGTAGTGGTGGCCTCTCGATTCCTATCTCGGAAAATCACAATACTTTCGCAACGATGCTTGGATACCTGCACAAGATCAAGAAACAAGAGCAACATATGAAACAAAAATCTCATTCATAATTACTAAACAGTCAAGGAGGGTTAAGCATATTGCAACTAATAAAACACATCAACACAAAATGGGAACTAGACAATAGGTATACATATGTATTAATAGAAGAAAGAGTTACAAACAATCCTTGATGTCACAAGGTCCTTCAGTGGGGTTTAGTTGAAGAGCGTCTCGATGAATGTCAGGGAATTCAGACGGGCTAAAGGCACAAGCCTAAGTTCTCTCAATAAGGGACTCTTCCGTTCTATCTTGAATATAAATCACTCCAGCATTTCTGCTATATTATCTTCAGTTCATCTAGCTTCATCAATGGAGGATGGCTATATTTATAGAGGGAGAGGAGGAGGTTGGGATCCCTACTATGGTCAAAGGGAGGCCTTATCCCTTGGGAGGTTTCCCAAAATGGTGGAAACAAGAGGCCAAAGGAGGAAGGCCATGGATATTCAGTTGAACCACTCCCCATGACTCATCCACGATGTTGTTATGATCGAAACTTTGCCCCTATTTTTTAAAAAATTTCCATAAATAGATTGCGTGGGAAGATAACTGAGAGAGACGGCCAGCTGGTGCGGGGGCCAGTGTTAATCTACCCCATCAGCATGAGGGCATAACTGGCTACCAGCTCCAAGGCAAAAACAGGTGTTTTTGGTGGTTTGTTTAGGAAATGGTCAACATAAGGAATGTTAGACTCATGGTAAGGGATGCAATGATGGTATTTGTAAGGCATGACACTTTATTTTGATCACATAAATGAGACTCCAATGTGCGGTTATGGAGATTGCAGGGACAATGAAAAAATGTTGTGTAACAGATGCCCCCTAAAGCATGAGGTATGAGAGAGAGGAAGGGGTGAAATGTTTTACGAGAACACATTCGAACCAAACATTGCTGTCAGAATACCTGCAATTACAAGTATGACAGATATCTCTAGGACATGATTATGTGGCATAGGTGAAAACATCCATAATAGAGTACATATAAAATGAGATCCATGGTATGGACGCAGCCATCCAGCAGTAAGGATCAACAAATAGACTCAGGTATGGCTGCAGCCATCCAATTAAAAGAGTCATGTAATAAAGTCATGATAAATCATAATATCCTGCAAACTGGATCATATCAGACAAAATCCATGGTCTTGCACTTCATCTCCACCCGTACAAGTACAAATTCAAGCATGCAAATATATGAGCTGAAGTCAAACATGCAAGAAAATCACCTGATTACCAGCCAATGATGAAAGCTATTAATAGGTGCGAGAGAAACCACCAATAATGACAATGGTTCTCAAGGTACAATAGGTATAATCCATGGAATGTGAACAGTGAGCTATCATTGAATACCCGTAGAATCACTCGATCGATGGCCAATGATGTGGGCCTATTGTCGAATGAGAAGAACCTTCCATTGAGGCATGCAGGCTCCAAGGTACCGAAAGGGAGTCTCTAGATCAATTTCTTGGATAATGAGCTGAAGTCGATAGGAAGTGACCTGGTCGAAGGAGGGACACAATTTTTTCTGCATCATTGACATGAGACAGAGGAACATGATGATAGTGAATCAAGACCAATAGAGAATAAGAGGGAGGTCGAAAAATGCAGAGGCAAACTTCTCTTGAACATATCAGTGACACGACTATGGATTTGGCAGTATTTTACATCAAGGGATCTGAGGTCATGATGACGTGGCAAAGAGAAGATGAGAGGTTAAAATGGATTACCCAAACCCAGAGAGGCAAAAAATGATGAAATGAGATGTCCCCAACCCGACACGAATGCAAACGAGTGTCATGTTCAAGAGTGACATACTGCTAACATAACTAAAGACTGGTTCAATTTTCCCCCACCATTTATGGCGAGTACCCCAATTATTTTTTTAAAACAAGCTTGAAGGGGATATCATATGCTTGTGTTGTAAGTTCGTCCTTCGGAAAAATCCAACCTAGTACATTTTACGAGCCCTAGGAAGGAGGAACTCGATGAACGTCATGGTATGTCCTTCAGACAAATCCCTTATGGAGTCGCCAATTTGTTATGAAGGTAAATCCTCTTTGCGGATAGAGATGATCCCTCTAGCCCTAGATTAGGTCTAGTAAAAAAAGGGCAAACTAGAGTGTAGGATGCTAATTACTGAATGAAATAGACAAGGTAGATCAACCTACTTGGAGTCTAATACTATCGTCATGGCTGTTGTAGTGGTCGCCTCTCAATTCCTGTCTCGGAAAGTCACGATCCTTTCGTAGCAATGCTCAGATACCTGCACAAGATCAACAAACAAGAGAAACATATGAGACAACAATCTCATTCATAATTACTAACCATGGCAAAGAAGGTTAAGTGTATTGCATCAAATAAAACACATCAATGGAAAATGGGAACCAGACAATAGTAATACATATGTATTAATAGAAGGAGTTACAACGAAGCCTTGACGTCGCAACCTCCCTCAGCGGGGTTCAGTTGAAGCGTGTCTCGATGAATTTCAGGGAATTCAGGCGGGATAAAGGCACAAGCCTAAGCTCTCTCAATAAGGGACTCTTCCATTCTATCTTGAATAAAAATCTCTCTAGCATTTCTGCTATATTATCTTCAGTTCAGCTAGCTTCATCAATGGAGGATGGCTATATTTATAGAGGGAGAGGAGTAGTTTGGGATCCCTACTATGGTGGAAGGGAGGCCTTATCCCTTGGTAGGTTTCCCCAAAAGGTGGAAACAAGAGGGCAAAGGAGGAAGGCCGTGGTTATTCAGTCAAACCACTCCCTATGACTCATCCACAAAGTTGTTATGATCAAAACTTCACCCCTATTTTTAAAAAAATTTCCATAAACAGATTGCCATGGGAAGCTAGTAGAGACAGAGTGCCAGCTAGCACAGGGGTCCGTGGTAATCTGCCTCATCAGCGTGAGGGCATAACTGGCTACCAGCGTCAAGGCAAAAATAGGTGTTTTTGGTGGTCAGTTCAGGAAATGGTCAACAAAAGGAATGTTAGACTCATGGTAAGGGATGCAATGATGGTATTTGCAGGGCATGACACTTTATTTTGATCATAGAAATGAACCTCCAATGTGCGGTTATGGGAATTTCAGGGACAATGATAAAATTTTGTGTAACAGAGATAAAGGAAATATTTTTACTGTTGATCAATTGTCATTCTTCACTTCTTCTTCCGAGAACAATGTTCCGTATGTGGATAAGATCCCTACTCCCTATGAGAGGATTGGGCCGAGTCTCTTCAAAGATCCTGCCCTCATGGGTATTTTTCCTCTTCCTCCACCTAACATTGTTCAGATCAATATGATCTCTCGGTCTGATGATCCATGGACCATCCCTTCGCTTGAACAGGTCGATTCTTTTGGAGATTCGATGCCTTTAATTTTGATTGAGATTGATTATTGTGAAATTCTTGCGGCTTCAAATCTTCTTCCTTATAATCATGCTCCTTTAAGCAAGTCTCTCGATGCTTGTTCTCAATCCCCTTGGCTCGACGATTCGGATTCATCCTATCCGTTGCAAGAAATATTTCCTTCTGATGAAGCCATCGTGGAAACTATGTCTCTCAAGGATTTGCCATGGGATGATGGCCATCATCGTTCCTTGTTCCTTTTGGCTTGAAAAATGCTGGAGCCACATTTCAGCGAGCGATGTTGTATTCTTTTCACGATATTAAGCACATCATTTAGCCTTATCTAGATGACCTCCCGGATCATTCAGCTAAGCGTAAGGACCATACTGACCATCTTTGTCAGATTTTTCTTCATTGCCGAAGCTGCAACATTCGGTTAAATCCACACAAATGCGTCTTCTGCGTCAATTCTGATAGAATCTTAGGGTTTATCATGTCCAATGACGGGATTCGCCTTGATCCTCTCACAGTCGAGGCTATTATCAATCTCCCCTCTCCATCTTCACTACATCAGCTACAGTGTCCGCAAGGGAAGGCTAATTTTCTACGACGCTTTATCCCTAGCTATGCCAAAGTGGCTAAACGATTTATGTGATTACTGAAGTAGGGTGTTCCATTCCTCTGGGATGATATTTCTCAGAAGTCTTTCGACACATTGAAGATGTTTCTCGTCAATGCTCCTCTTTTGCGTCCTATGAATTATCATTGTGATTTTTCTCTCTATTTAGCTACCACTTTCAGCACCATTACCATGGTTCTGGTTTAAGACGATGATGACTGTGATGAGCATGTTATTTACTACCTCTCTCATAACCTTCTTGATCCCGAAACACGCTATGCCCATGTTGAGAAGTTAGCATTAGCTGTGGTTCAAGTAGTTCAACGTTTTCGTCATTATATCATGTTGTGTACTACGACTATGATTTCATAATGCAATCCCATGTCTTACATATTGTCTCGACAATTCCTGGGGGGGAAATCCTTAAAGTGGATTGTTATCCTCCAAGAGTTTGATTTGGATTTTACTACGGCCAACTCAAAGAAGTCATTAGTCTTTGCTTATTTTCTCTGCTCCCTTCCTTCTGAGTCTACTCCATCTGGTTCTGAAGAACACATTCCAGATGATATGCTTTTTCTGATCTCCACCCTCAATCCTTGGTACGATGATATCATCGTATATCTTCAGACTTCTAATTTTAGATCTGAGTTGATGAAGGATGCTCGCTGACACATCCATCATCAGTCACAACATTATCGTATAGTCAGAGATACACTCTACCGTGTTCGAGTAGATTCCATTCTCTGTCGGTGTTTGACCCTCAAGGAGGTTGAGAAAGTTATGAATGATTTCCACAGTGGCACCAGTGGTGTTCACATGTCTGGTTATGTCACTACACATAAGATTATTCGTGCTAGGTATTTTTGGCCCTCTATATTCAAGGATTTCATTGTTGTTGTCCGTAAATGTCATGATTTCCAAATCTATCAACGCCAGATGTGCGCACCACCTGCACATATCCACCCTGTCATTACCGTTGGTCCCTTTGCAAAGTGGGGCATCGATTTTATGATGTTCAACCCTCACTCAGCCAGGGGGCATGCTTATATTATCGTACCATTGACTACTTCATCAAATGGGCCGAAGCAATGCCTACACTTGCCGCAGACAGTAAGATGATAGCTCAGTTCATATTCAATCACATCATTTCTAGGTTTGGTGTCCCTCAAGCCATCGTTACCGATCATGGTTCCCATTTTTGGCATTATATGGTGGCAGAGTTGACTTCTAGGTTGGGCTTGCGTCACGACAGCTTAACGCTGTACTATCCCACGGCCAATGGCTAGGTTGAAGCTGTGAACAAAGTTCTAGTCACTATGCTTCAACGTATGATTGGGATCCACAAATCTAATTGGCATCTCATGTTATTTTCGGCTCTCTGGGCATACCAAACCTCGGTCAAGGATGCAACTGGATTCACTCCATTCCATCTTGTTTACGGTCTGGAAGCTACCCTTCCGATTGATTGTGAAATACCTTCGTTCAAATTAGCTGTTGAATTACTGCCCAACACTTCACCTGAAGAAGAGTGTCTTCTCTACTTAGAGAGGCTGGATGAAACTCACCGCTTTTCTGCTTTGGTCATCGAGGCACAGAAGAAGCGGGTCAAAGCCCATTCTGACCAGTCGGTTTCCTCTCGCTCCTTTGTAGAAGGAGACCTCATCCTCCTATACGACCAAGCTCATGATAAGCTGGGGGCAGGCAAATTTCAACCCATGTGGAATGGGCCTTACATCGTTAAACACATTTTGAAGAACACGGCCTATGATCTCATTGATTACGAAGGTCATCCTTTAGATCATCCCAGAAATGGGTTGTATCTCAAGAAGTATTATGCATGAGTCATTCATGCATGTTTTGTGTACATAAGTGTTTTTTTCATTTTTGTACATTTTTTGGCTTGGTGTGTTTTGCGAGCATTTTCCTACTTATTGGGTCATTGCTTATTGTGCAGATGTCTATTACCCCTTATGTCAGTTTCACGGATGGTGCTTCTTGCAGTACCCGGAACTTGTCTTCGACTGCCTGGGTGATTTATGATCCTACTAGTGACTTGATATACCTGAAAGGTATTTGTCTAGGACGAACTACAAACAATGTTGCTAAATATAGTGCTGTCATTGAAATGTTAACCGAGGAAATTACCCTCAGCATTAGTGCATTGGTTGTAAATCTAGACTCACAGCTTGTTGTTCTTTAGCTTAATGGGCGTTATTCAGTTAGAAACCCACACATTTTAAGATTTTATTTATGTGTTCATTTACTGGAAAGACATTTTGATTATATCACATATCAACATATTCCTAGACAAATGAATGCATTAACTGATACAGTGGCTAACATTGTATTAGATAGACATTTGCGCAATCTATAAAATCATTATCACAGGAGAGACTCATATAAAATAGGAAAATAGATGTATATATATATATATATATATATATATATATATATATATATAGATATATCAAAGGTTTGCATCAGTTTGCACCATAAGTTTCAAAAAATAGGTGTGTTTCTATTACATCCTGAGACACCATGTCTCTCAAAATACAGAAATAAAAGCCTAGGTGTCTAATCAACATGATGATCATGATAGCATGTCATTGCCCAGACAAGCCACCTCAACAAGCGGTGAACTCGGTTTGACACCCCTATAGTATGTATTTTATATGCACGAGGAACATCATTGAACCACGCATATTCTAGGACCCCACGGGTGATTCCCTCCAAGTTGTGCATGATCTATTCCTCCTCACCTTGAGGGGTAACATCAAAATCGCGAGGTATTCGCCTCGCTATCGGAGACATCCCTGTAGGTCTCTTTTGACCTACATCTGCAAATGTATGGATAAAATGTCAGAACATACATACCAAAAAATCATAATACTCATAAAAATTAAAAAAATGAGTCTTACCAAGTGTTTCATCCCAATCCTCTCCTTCCGGGAGTGGAAGATCCAGATCACCAGTAAAATTTGTGCCAGAGTAGGGCCAGTCCTCCATGACAATCAAATGTTGGTAGAGCCAATCAAATAACTCCGGTCTCCAGGACATCTGCTGACCACCCGCTGACCTTGGCATCAGAGCTGCCCATCGGGCCATCCGTGGTTCTAGTGCTGGTGGTGTTGGGACTATCACCTCCTAACGCTGAAAGATTGGTAGTCGTTCCAGAATGAATAATACCAAGATAGACCCATGTTTCAATTTGGTCTTCTTGCACTTTGTCAGCTGATTTTTTATATTGATTGTTACTGCCTCTGCCCAGTTGTAGATGGTCGGTGACAAACAGTCTACAGCAAGAAGTAGCTATGTTTTTGTTGCTTCGTGTGGTGCTTGTGTTCCTACAAATCGTGTGATAATGTGTAGCACTACCCTTAGTGTTAAATCCAGGATAGTCTAGATGTCCACCTTCCTGATTTTTGATCCTTTCCGTGCTCCCAGGCATACCCTGTCAATTACCATGCCCATGCTCTCCATGGTGGGCCAGGTGCCAGTCAATATTGGTGCTACCCCCCTCCATGACAATCTTGTTATGAAATAGACATCAGAAACATCAATCTCGAGCTCTTGATCTCAAAGAATGAATTTTTCTTGATCCTCATCCTAGATACTAATCAAGTATTGTAGTAGCTTCGGTTGAGCTCTGAGATACGGTGTCATGAAGAACTTTTTCAGTCCAAAGTCTCTGAGAGCTTCCATGCATCTCACATTTCCCATGAAAAGCTCATCATCTTCGCTGTGTTCCTGTTCCTTCCACTCAATCACCATTTTGTCCCTCTTTCACCTGTAAACATGCTCATATGGAAATTATTAGTCAAATCCAAAGCTGAAATTTGTGAAATTTAGGACTTCTTTCTTGCATTAATTTTTTTTTGAGAGGTCTGTGCGGTTGGCGCGATTGTTTTAGAAATAGTCATGCCAATGGGTGTGGCCTAGTTTAAAAAATTGGGTAATTGGCGCGAATCCGTGGCTGAAACCCACGCCGACCATCGTGCCCTAATTTTCACAATTTCCCCCTCAAAAATCAAAACTGAAGGTTGTAAGTAATGAAAGAATGATTAAAATGTGGGGAAGGATGTCGGATCTTACCTGGAACTGATGGGTTGAAGATTGGTCTGCTGGATTGCCTGCTATCATCGCCACAAAATCACAAGCGACAGGTCTTTAATGCGATACATGATGAAGTCACGAGTTGTATTTTATACTTTTTCAGATTCGGTAAAAACACGAAAAATTCACAACTGGATTCATCTTTCAGCTCTTTTCTGACTCTCTAAAACTGAAAATATTTCTGAGATTCTTGTCGTTTTGAACTCATTAAATGGCCACGAAACGATATTTACCCAGTATACATTTACCCATTTTTCGGGCTGGGATAGATTATTTACGAAAAATGAATACCTTAGCCAATCACGACTAAGAGGTTCTTTCAGATATTGTTTTCTACCTTTTTGGATCTGAGAGACTACTTACGAAAAGGGACATGCTGGAGTTTTATTTTCCGCTTCTTTTCAAACTCTCTAAACATGAAAAGACGCCGATTTCTTCCTTTTTCAGACTCATTAAACCCTGATGGCATCAGACATCGTCACCATGACGTTCATCGAGTTCCTCCTTCATAGGGTTCGTAAAATGTACTAAGTTGGATTTTTCCGAAGGACAAACTTACAACACAAGAATATGCTATCCCCTTCAAGCTTGTTTTAAAAAAATAATTGGGGTACTCGCCAGAATTGGTGGGGGAAAATTGAACCAATCTTTAGTTATGTTGGCAATATGTTTCTCTTGAACATGACACTCGTCTGCATTCGTGTCAGGTTGGGGACATCTCATTTTGTCAGTTTTTGCCTCTGTGGGTTTGGGTAATTTGTTTTGACCTCTCATCTACTCTTTGCCACGTCATCATGACCTTAGATCCCTTGATGTCAAATACTACCAAATCCAGAGTCATGTCGTTGATATGTTCAAGAGAAATTTTCCTCTGCAGTTTTCAACCTCCCTCTGATTCTCTATTGGTCATGATTCACTATCATCATGTTCCTCTGTCTCGTGTTGATGATGTGGGAAACATTATGGCCCTCCTTCGACCAGGCCACTTCCTATCAACTTCAGTTCATTACCTAGGAAGTTGATCTAGAGACTCCCTTTCAGTACCTTGGAGCCTTCATGCTTCAATGGAAAGTTCTTCGCATTCGACGAGAGGTCCAAATCATTGGCCCTCGATTGAGTGATTCTGTGGGTGTTTAACGCTAGCTCACTATTCACATTCCGTGGATTGTACCTACTGTACCTTGAGAACCATTGTCATTATTGATGGTTTCTCTTGCACCTATTAACAACTTTCATCATTGGCTGGTAATTAGGTGATTTTTTTGCATGTTCGACTTCAGCTCATATATTCGCATGCTTGAATTTGTACTTGTACGGGTCGAGATGGAGCGCAAGACCCTAGATTTTGTCTGATAAGATATAGGTTGCGAGATATTATGATTTGTCATGACTTTATTACATGACTCTTTTGATTGGACAACTGCAACCAGACCTGAGTCTATATGTTGATCCTTACTGCTGGATGGCTGTGTCCATACCATGGATCTCAGTTTATATGTACTCTATTATGGATGGCTGCGCCCATGCCACATAATCATGTCTCAGAGATATCTGTCGTACTTGTAATTGCAGGTCTTTCGATAGCGGTGTTTGGTTCAAACACATTCTCATAAAGCATTTCACCCCTTCCTCTCTCTCGGACCTCATGCTTTAGGGGGCATCCGTTACACAACATTTTTTCACTATCCCTGCAATCCCCATAACCGCACATTGGAGGCTCATTTCTGTGATCAAAATAAAGTGTCATGCCTTACCAATACCATCATTGCATCCCATACCATGAGTCTAACATTCCTTCTGTTGACCATTTCTTGAACAAACCACCAAAAACACCTGTTTTTGCCTTGGCACTGGTAGCCAGTTACGCCCTTGCACCGATGAGGCATATTAACACTGCCCCCCACACCATCTAGCACTCTTTTTCAGTTAGCTGCCCACACCAATCTGTTTATGGAAGTTTTTTAAAAATAGGGGTGAAGTTTCGATCATAACCACTTCGTGGATGAGTCATGGGGAATGGTTCGATTGAATAACCATGACCTTCCTCCTTTGGCCTCTTGTTTCCACCTTTTGGGGAAACCTCCCAAGGGATAAGGCCTCCCTTCCACCATAGTAGGGATCCCAACCTCCTCCCCTCCCTCTATAAATATAGCCTTCCTCCATTGATGAAGCTAGCTGAACTAAAGATAATATAGCAGAAACGCTAGAGAGATTTCTATTCAAGATAAAATGAAAGAGTCCCTTATTAAGAGATCTTAGGCTTGTGCCTTTATCCTATCCGAATTCCCTAATATTCCTCGAGACACACTTCAACTGAACCCCGCTGAAGGAGGGTGTGACGTCAAGGCTTGGTTGTAACTCTTTCTTCTATTAATACATATCTATAACTATTGTCTGGTTCCCATTTTGCGTTGATGTGTTTTATTTGATGCAATATGCTTAACCCTCCTTGATTGGTTAGTAATTATGAATGAGATTGTTGTTTTGTATGCTGCTCTTTTTTGTTGATCTTGTGCAGGTATCTAAGCATCGCTGCGAAAGGATCGTGACTTTCCAAGACAGGAATTGAGAGGCCACGACTACAACAACCATGACGACAGTATTGGACTCCAGGTAGGTTGATCTACCTCGTCTGTTTCATTCAGTAATTAGGAGCCTACACTCTAGTTTGTACTTTTGTTACTAGACCCACTCTAGGGCTAGAGGGATTGTCTCTATCTGCAGAGAGGATTTACCTTCATAACACGGGCCCAAAAATTAAAAAAATTGCATGTGCAGATGGATAGGGTCAACCCTGACTAGCCTTTCAACTGACTACTGCCACCTGGCCCACTGAATTGCTGCCACGAGGAATATGGATGACATTGCTACAATGTTTCACTGCCACGTGCACCACTGAGTCACTCCCACAAAAATAGAAATATAAAAAATAATTAATAATAATAATAATAACTGCAACAGAGGTCAGGTCCAACCAAAGCCGACCGTGAGATCGATACCCGTTCACCCATAATAAAGGTCCTGTGCAAGAGGAAGCTCAACCATAGTGGGCTCCGACTTATTGTTGGCGAACAACATCTTGGTGGACCAAAGAAAATCCCGATCACGCAAAATGTGGGCCCATAAAATAGTCAGTATTTAACGGAATGTGGGCCCATCCTATAGTCATTAGTCGTCCATCCAGAGTAAACATCATGTGATAGAGGAAGGCCGACCATAATTAGGTCTGACTTCTAGTACGGGAACAATGTGTTGCTCGATATAAATTGGAACATATATATAGAGCATCATCAAATCATCTGTTTGTAGGGGAATTGCGCTAATGTATTGTACGATAGAGTGACATTTCAATAAATAAGCGTTAGTCACCAGTCTATACCTTGATTTTTTTACTAACGCTTATTTATTGAACTATCACTCTATCGTACAATACATTAGCGCAATTCCCCTACAAACATATGATTTGATGATGCTCTACCTTGCTCATCGTACATTGTATATGATTGCAAAATAAGATTCAAGGGATCTCAACCAATGAGAATGTAAATAAATATAATTGAAATTATTAAAAATATATATATTTTTATTCTCTAATGTTTACTTTATAAATTTCCCATTTAACTTTTCTAAATTGACAATTCATTGAAGGGTCAATGCATATCAATGTTATGTATCCTACCAATGATAGAGATAATATATAATCTATATATTCCTTTTTAAAAGTTTATTAAATTTAAGCTCATAAAATAATTAAATTAGTAATAGCCATATTACAAAGTATAATGTAAACCACAAAATTCAACGTTCAAATCCTTATGAGTTAAACCAACCAAAAAAAATTATTACATTTAAATTTATTATCCAATCTAAAAATCAAACATCAGCAAATTCTTTATAAACAAATCACATTATATATCCCTTTCATAAAAAACACGCTTCTTTGAGATCTCAATGCCACCAAGCTCCAATAATAAAGTGAATTAGAATGTTACATTTTACATCATTAGAACTTTAAAATACTCCTCAAGCTATGAGGTCCTTTGGAAGCATTCTTGATCATTGAAAACAATATTCACATTTTCACTTAATTATAACTCAAAAAAAATCATCTCCCTTAAAAAAAAAATGATAATTTAAATAATTATTTATTAATAATAATAATAATAATAACTATTGTTTATTTTATTTTTTTAATAAATATAATGATGATGATTAGTGTTCATTAAAAATGAAATGATTTATCAAAATTTAAAAATATAAGAGATTACTCAAAATTATTTAACATTTTATTCCTATGCTAAAAAATACTAAAGGAAACGAATCTAAGGTCACTATAGTTTTGATATCTTAAAAGGTCAAGATGGTTCTTAGTGTGACAAATATTTTGAGATTAGATATAATGTGAGTATAAACTCGCAATCTAAGAGAAAGTGTTTTTCATCTTCAACCTCCTTAGTATTGCAAAGGTGACAAACTCTTTCAATACCATCATGTTTTAAGAATTGGCCAATGCCTAGTTTCACTATAAAGCTCATGTGAATTTGTTCTTATTTTAGTAGGGTTTATTCTCATATTTACTCTAGTCAAGACATAGAGAGAAATTTTTATTTTCAACATTTGGGTTGAGCACCTCCTTATAATATCTTAGTTTCCTTTTTCCCTCTAACTTTTTATCACCCACAATTTTACCTTAAATTTTGATGTAATAATATTTTAAATATTATCCTTATTTTACAAAATGATCTTCTCCTTTATCACTCAATGGTCTACCTAGGATTAGTTATCCTTATGTCATCCATGCTTGAGCCAAAGGTAGTGGTTTTGGCTTAGAGTTAGAATCAATTTTAGGAAACCCCTTGTCTTCCACATTGTTTAACTTATTATACATAATATACCTAGTCACATTCAATCTTTCATTGGGGGAAATGATAACTTTAATAAAGAGGATATGATAGGGTTCATTTCCTCTAATCACCCAACGATTTACCTAGGATTGGATAGAACTATTGTTAAAATATGAAACTGTAGAAAGATACCATTTTGGATAGCTCATTTTATGGATATGATGATTACATTGAATTCTTATTTTTTAGAGTACCAAAATCAAACCAAATATCACTCAAATCGGATAAGGGAAAGTGTACTTATGAAGAAAATCCAACATATGCACATTTGGACCGGTCGTCCCTAAGGAAAAATGGACACCCTTGGAAGGCTATAAATACAAGTGTCCTATACCTTATTTGGACATAATCATGAGACATTCATCTTTTCTCTTTCTTGGTTTTGGCTCACACAGGTTTGAGGCTCGTCTGTGCGGAATGGTTTCACATGAAGGAGAAATTGCAGGGTCTGAAGCTCATATTTCTATTTTAGGGTTTTGGGCCTTGGTCGCAGCCACAAAATGGAGAGATATTGACTACAATCACTTGTTGAGCAACTCATACATGCGACTGAAGCCTTTCAATCACATGCAAAACATGTCCTCTATGTGACTGGCATCTAAAGTTTCTGATTCATAGTTGCAGACTCTAGTCACTCACATATAGGACCAAGGGAGTGATTGGAACCTCCAAGTCACACACATGGCTCCTCCTCCATGCGACCAAGACCTAAATATGGAAACATCATTTATCCGAAGATTTATCTCATTGACCACAGTGTTCGATAGTTGACCGCAGACAATGTTGGTTTATTATAGGCTTCAGAATCAGGGTTTTGAGTATAAGCATGATTGGGTTCATATCATAGATATTGTTTAGTTGAATTTTGTTGAATGGTTGTATGGATGAAGATACATATCATTGTAATATCTTTTCTTGAATCATTAAATGACAATATAATAAGAATATGAATTTGAAATGGTTTTCCCCATATTGGATTTTTCCCTCGTCTCTGACCAATTCTATTGTCTCTATGTGTGAATGATTTTCTTGTATTGTTCCTTTATGTTCCGCTCCATTGATGATGATGATATTTTACTTTCTACATAGTTGTATATGTTGCTAAATAATGATGAAAAGGTGAATAATGTAATGATGTTATGGGGTGAAATTAATGTGTTAATGAAGAAATTAAATTACCAAAGAAAAGAACAATATAGACCTAAGAAAAATTAACACTTATGCCATCCCTGCTTGAGCCAAAGGTAGTGGTTTTGGCTCGAGTTAGAAGAAATTTTAGGAAACCTATTTTCTTCCATGTTGGTTAACTTCATAGACATAAGATAACTAGTCATAACCATTCTTTCAATGGGGCAAAGGATAGCTTCAATTAGGAGGATATCATAGGGTTTATTTCTTCTAATGTTGATATTATAGTGTATACATTCCTTTTGGATCTATTCTATCTTACTTCATGAATCTCTAGAGATATTGCAACACCAAACCTCACATGCATATAAAATAACAAGACTGATGAGCATTTCTTACAGAAGTTTCCAAACCCCATTTATTATTTTTTCAATGCTATAATTTCAATCAAGTTTGTGATGGATATCGATTCCAATGTTAATTGTATGAAGGAAATTCCTCCAGGTTGTTGTTTTCATATTTGAAAGTATCATGTGATCTTTCTGGATTTAATTATATTTTATTTTGTTTTATTGATATTAATAGTTGTACCCATATTGGAATTGAACTGTTGGAGGATCCTTAGTTACTTTCAAAATTCATAAAGAAACATTTCTAAAAGAAAAATATCGTGAAGAAAAAGGAGAAGAATTATTACTATACCAGTAAGCGTGGGATGAACAAAACCTGCATCTTCCAAACACTCTTCTATATTATCAATGTATATACCAAAAATGGTAGGGGATAAAGGGCAACCTTGCCTCAATCATATATTGCATTTAATTTCTTCCAACCAACCCTCAATGGTCATAAAATTGAAAAGTAACATTCTCATAAAACCTTGTCAAAAAAACCCTCAACTTGAGAGTAACCATTACCTTTTCAACTTGTTCCACACATTTTTCTTGAGAACAATGTCAAAAATATTTTCTAAATTCAATGAAACAACATAAGAGATTGGTTTTATTATTGTGAAATTCCTCCTCAATAACCCGAAGATTAACAATATGGTCCAAAGTTTAATTATATCTCCTAAAATCATCATTGCTGTTATAGGCCATTTTGTCAGTTTTTCAATAGGCCTGCAAATCGGATCAATTTGCATCCGTGAACACCTTGTCATCATCCCTATACAAAGCCCTAAGAAGGACTCTCCCAAATTCCTGATTTTTTTATTCTAACTGCTTCATTTCAGTTCTTTTCAGTACCAACACACCTTTCCCTTTAGGGACTTGCATTTAGTAGTAGGTTTCTCCATTCTGTACCAATGTTGATCAACAATAGGTTGTCCCTTGTTAGGGGTGCGCTAATTCTAGAAATTTGGGAAAATTAAAAAGAATCTTGAAGCTTCCTCTTCCATAAGCTTCTAGGATTTGTTTTAACCATTTTCCTTGGATAAGAAGCTCGATACCTATTGAATCCTACCTTGGAGATTTAACCTCTTATCCATTGAGCTCATCTTCCCCTCTTAAATGTATCTCAATCCTAGATTGTTAAATGGATAATAATTGATAAAATACCACACTCTCCTATATATATACTGCCATCCACAATATCATGGTTTGATTTTGGAGACAGATCATGCCCTCATGCTACTACTTTGAATATAAAGGATACATCATCTTCATGCATTAGCGTGACACTAAGGCGTGCTTTGTGACAAGGAAGGACACGTAAATTTGGGGAGATTTCTACAATATCAACACTATCTTTGGTTGTAAATTCTCTCCTATTTTTATTAATACAAATAATATACCATTTTCCTATATGTGTTATGTTATGTTTACATTCATATTTCAATGCTTAATTGATCCATTAAATAGAGTAATTGAATCATGCTACATAGATGTTTTATATATTTGGCTTGTTTTTATTGAATTTGCATGTTCTAATTATAGCAATCAAAGCTACAATTGGAGCTTACAAGCTGAGAGGAAAGTAAATCTCACAACTAATCTCAAGTAGTCCTCCTTCCATCTTTCAATTTCTCTAAGGAAAAAATTATATTCTTTTCTCTTTTTGTTCTAGACGAGTCCACTTGGTCTAGGGGAGATACTTTTGTCCATAATCGTAAATCCCTTATAAAAAATTGGAGACTCCCTTGGGGATTGTTTCATTCCCTGAGTGGTTTCCTTGTTCCTAATACTTGTTTCATCTCTTGAACAAACCATCATTGCCTCACTCAGCTCTAAATTGACCCTAGGAAGACATTTCATTGAGCTTCATTTAATTTTTTGTGTCGAAACTTGGCCTATCTTGATCAACACTCCCCCTGGTATGGAGAGAGAGCGTTGTAGTGCTCCCCATACTGCTATGCACCTGTGCTACAGAGCACTCGTGCCCTTTCCGCACCTGCATTAACCCCTATTTGATGCAAAAAATTTACTTTTTGTGCTTTTCTCTCAGAATTTCTTTATTCCAGTTGTTTATACTTGTGTATTTGTGTGTATCTTGGTCTCTTAGAAGCCTTAATCTTGTTTGATTTTGGTTTTAAGTGCCTTTGATAAGAATTAGTTTCCATTTTCCTTTGTTCTTGTCAATTAGGTAATTAGCAAATGTATTTCTTAATCGTTGATTGCTTGAAATAATTGGTGTTTTATTCATCATTATGAATAGTTTCTTTTATCAGTGATTAAGCTAATATATTAGTTTTAATCTCAAAATAAAGTGTAAATTAAAAGAAAAATCTCATGCATCTTGCATTGAATTTAGGGTTTTGTGTGGGAAATTTCAATTGGAACAATTGCATTAGGGGAAGTGCATTTAGAAAACTTATTTGTTGTGTTGGCTCCCTGTGATTTGGAAGATTGGAAATAAAAAATCTACAGGGAACCACATCAAACCACTTTGGAGTCCAAGGACCTAGCCTTCCTAGACTCAGAGAGGGCTCTCTCTATATTTGTGTTTGTAAATGATTTATCTTTATGCTTATGTTTTCTAATTTTAGGCTGATTATGAAGTTTAGGACTATTTGTTTTGTTTTGATTGGTTGATAGATTAATGGTGTGATTAATTAATGGAGTGTTTTAGTTGAATAGATAGACTGTGAGAAGCATTTATTCCATTGGGCTATGGAGTCATAAAAGGATTTAATTGTTCATCAACTCTGCAAGGATTTTCATAGGGAAAACTAACTATATCAAGTGGACCTCTTAGATTATATGAAATATGAAATGACAGTAAGTTGTGAAATCAGTAAAACTAAAGAGAAATTAAGAATCCCTTAACCATACTTTAACACGAAAAAGCCATTTAGGTAACTGTTTAAGACAAGCCAAAGGACTTGGCAAACCATATACTTCTTTGGCCAGACTCTACTAGGTAAACCTTTAAGACAACAATCTAGCGATCTTGGACATCATTTAAGAAATATCTAGTTATTTCTTTTAGACAAAGAAAACATTCAAGATAACAATGAGTGAAACTAAAGAGAAAGATACACCTGACTTCTTTAATAAAACTTCTAAAAGACCTTCAAAGCAACAGTTTAAGATAAACCAAAGGACAAGGAAAACCATAGAATTCTTTGGATGGACTCTACTAAGTAAACTTTAAAGAAGACCTTAAAAATAACATTTCAAGAAAAACCAAAGGATAGGGAAAACCATAGACTTCTTTGGCTGGAATCTACTGAGTAAATTCAAGGCAACAAGCTAGGTGGAATTAAAGAGCAAAATGACCCTAAATTCTCTAATCAGACCTTGCATAAGAAAACATTAAGATGAAATAAAGCAGACATAATTAAGGTGCCAAGCCAACATATATTAATCTAAATTATGTTTTTTTATCAGAGAAATAATGGAAAATATGGAAAACAGAAGGGAAACATTGAAAAAGAAGGATAAATTCATCATCAACATAGCTCAAGAATCTTGTGAACGTGCTTATATTACTGATGTCCAAAATAGTTACAATACTCCAGTGCAAAAAATCTTTGTAGCTCAGAGTCTGATCAAATCCAGCCTAGCAGCTCAGCCAGCTAACTAGCAACCAACAACTTATCAACCAACACTAAAAATGAATAATACATGCAATATTTATCTACAAAATGAGGAGGTTTCCCTAGCCTAGGGTGACATATTTGTATTAATTACAGAGTTAATGTATTTTGAACTTTGAGACCATGCAAGGCCCAAGGAAATATATCTGTGACTGACTCACTGTAATAATAACTTCTAACTTAACTGTTGAGCTAAATTTTAGGATATTTTTGACTTTTAAGACTTTCCATTAATTCTTTCAATAACTTTTAAGTAGCTGGGAAATATCTCTGATTATTACAATAACTATTGTTGCCTTTATTTAAGTGAAATGAGGTTGTAAGTGTCCCAGGTGTTTATGAGAATTAATTCTTGTTTTTCTTTAGAATTCAGATCTTTCTTCTGCATTAATCTTCCCTTGATTTGTCCTTTAAACCCCTGATTTAGCTTTTAAACTTGGATTTTTCTTCATTGACTATTTTACTGTCTTCTCCTTAATTCTACTTCTTTTGTTTAATTCTTCTAATATTCTTTTGTCTCTAATATCTATCTTTTAATCATGTTTGTTCATTTTTAACTTTTGATTTGATCTTTAATCCTTTAACCTCTCACTGTCATGGTCTCTTTGGCTGTGCTATTCCTTGGCCCTTTATCTCTGCATTATTTGTAACATTTCTTGCTGCTTTGGTGTGTTTTGAATGACAATAAATGGTCATGATCCATTGATGTTCATGCAATTACCTGTAGTTCTTCTTCCCTTTGATGGACAAAACTTGTTGAATCGTCACCGAGGGAGTCTGTTTGGACGTTTTTAGGACCTTAAAAATGCAAACCATGTAATTCTACTTTGATCACCTACACATTAAATCGATTTATTAATTGAAAACCCACGTTTGCGGATTTCTGTATTTTTTTGGGACTTATCGGACTTTTTGGAGGATTTGTAGAGGATTTGGTGGCGGATTGGGGTTTATCGAAAAGACACAGGGGTTAATACATTTGAATGGGTCGGTAGTTTTAAATCCATGGCGGAGAGGCAGAGTGGTCGTTTTTGCATGGAGTGGGGGCGGTAAAAGGTATTCAGAGGAGGGATGCGATGCCATAGAAAGGGTGATGTGTGTCAGGGAGGGCTGGCGATAATACCACTCATTTCACGGGGTTTGGGGGTTTTAACCCTGGCGCACTTATGTTTGTGATAATGATCGTGGGTCGTTCGATCGTGAGGGGTGGATCTGACGGTGGTTGGTGATGGTGGGTTGTGGGTAGGTCTAGGTGGTGGGGTCTAGGAGTAATACGAAGCATAGGGTTTAATGTATGGTGTGGGCCAAGGTATAAAATAAAGCGGCATGGTTTTATTTATATGCAGGGCTTTGATAAGGTGGGACCCGGGGTTAAATAATAAGCGGAGGCGCTTATTATAAAGTGGAGGTGAAGGTTATATGGGAGCGGAGGATCCATGTTTCTAAAGACGGGGGCTAAAAAACCTATAAGGGCTGGGTTTTTAAACAAAATAGAGTTTTATAAAAGGGTGGGTCCTAAATTGTTTTAACTTTATCATAAAACAATGTAAAAAGGATTTTTACATTGTTTTGTAGGGAAAGGGTTGAAAGAATGGAAAAAGGGGTTTAAATGGGTAAAATGGAGTGTTAGGTGGGGATAAGGGGTGATAAGAGGGTTTTAGGATCAAAACATGAAGTTTCAGTAGCATGAGGGTATATTGAAAGAGGCAAAATGAGAGATAGTGGATAGGTAAAATAAAGATAATGAAAGCAGTGATATTTCTGAGAATAGCTGATAGTCAAGGAATGTTATTTTTAGAAGATTGTAGAAAATCCATAGTCACCTAGTGATACTGTGAATACATTATACTAACAATGGCTCCAGCTGGGGAGGGCATCTCCTTTAGGAGGTATCAAGAACCTCAGAGTTCAGATCTCTGGAATTTGTAGACCAGTGCCTTGTTTGCACTAGGAAGATTTTTTTTTTTTTTTTTTTGCTGATCTACTGCAATCCTTCGTACCTATGACCTCTTAATATTGAAAATCATGCTTTCTTCAACTCAGTTCTACCCATCATTCTATTTGTAAGGTTCCTACTTAGCCTTAGCTAAGAGGAACATTCAATTTTGTTTTAATTTATGTTTCATGAATAAATGAATAAAGGAGGACATGTAAAACTCCTAAAAAGTCTGAATAAATCAATGCCCATGTGAAAAATGAAAAATCAGGGCTATGCAAATAATCACTTGCAGGTGTGAAAGAGGTTTGAGCTAAAGACTGGGTCAACCTTGACCAAATCAACAACATTGTCTAGGTTCATTGCATCTCCAAAAGGGACAACACAGTTCTAGAAGGGAGCCTCTAATGTGAAAAGGGCTAACTCATCAAAGTGGTTTAGGGTTTGCAAGAGCTTTCTCATCTTATAAAAGGAAAAAGGAGAGCAGAAAGAGAAGGTTGTTGATAGATTATATTTCTAAGTATTTTTCTACTTAGACAAATACCATTCTCTGCTGTTGAGTGGAGGATTGTATCTGGAATTCCTGTGTAGGAGTTTCACCTATTCCTTTGATGATTCAAGGAGGAAAGTTTTCTGAAATGAACCACTATTAGGTTGGAGGCAAAGCTCCTACTTACATTGGCAGCGCTGATCCATTAAGGGCTTTGCTATCTCTGCAAGCTGCAGCAAGTGGTGATCTAGATCTGTAGAGATCTAGTGTATTTTGAGAGCCTCTCTCCATGGATTGGGTCCTTTGACCTCCTGGAAGAGTGTATCATTTCTTGTACTTCTGATCTGAAATTATTCAGTAGTTTTCTGTGTCTTTTGAGCTACAACACTGACCCACTAGGAAATCTGTGTTATTTATGTATGAGGGTTTGCAAGTTGTCTTGCTCATAGTTTAGATCAGAGATCTCTTATGTTGGGCTTGCCTTCCACTTGGTGATTCATGGATTGGCTTGCTGATATATGTTATATTCAGATCTGGTCCATGGTAATGAAATTTCATATTCAATAATTTACTGCAGTAGTTTCCAGATCTGCAACTTGTTTCTCAGATATACTCTTATTCATGCATGCTTTTGTCAAAATTCCAAGTGGATCATATAGAGAAAACTATAGAGTTTCCAGATCTGATATAGATCTAATATTTTGTCCATAGATCTACTCTAGATCTAATTTGTAACTCACATCTACTCAACCCCCTGAAAAATAACGCTGTTGAAGCATTTTTGCAAATATATATGTGCTTCTGCTCTCTTTTCTGAAGATTTACTGTTGTATTGTCTCATGCTTTCTACTGTATAATGAAAGGGATTTATCATAATGATTACTTGCTACTGTAATATTGAGATATAATTTCTCTATCATATCTCCACTGAACATTAGCTAAATCTGCGCAATTCCTAAAGTAGTGCTTGCATTTGACTGCAGCCTTCCCCTTTGGGTGCTTTTTAGCTAGTCTACTTTTTGGGAGATTTGTTTAATGTGACTAAACTGATTTTTTTATGATTAAATTACACATATAAGTCACATATAGAATAAATGAGGGGAACCCAGCCCTGATCTACATTATTTTTTCTCAGTTTTACTTATACAACGTTTTCCTTGAACACCTTGTTGAAATTCCTCAAAAGGGGTTATTCCAAGTTCTATAGACAGAGTCTACAATTGGCCAGGTAGCCTCTGGATCTCACCCTTTCTCTGAAAGGTGACATATCTAGTAAATGCCTCTGTATTCCATCTCTGAAATAGAATCTTGAGGATCCTGAAAAAGGAATATTATAGTGGTATCGGAGCTCCACTCTTGGCACAATCTGTGCTAGCATTGGAGCACCAGTCATGCTGCATTCTGAAGATGAAGATCCCCTTTCTGATAGGGATAGGAGATATCAGAATAGAAGTCATAAAAATTATGACTATACTACTGTTGACCTTGACAAGGGTCAAGACAAGGGGAAAGCCCATGAATATGTGAATGATAAAGATAAGGAAGCAGAGCAGTTTGCAAAAACTCTCTTGGAGTCTATGCAAGATCTGTCCAAGGAGATAAAGGAGATGAGGATAGATAGAATGAGGGAATCCCTTGGGATATTCCATCAAGGAGAAATTTCTTATATGTCTCAATTCGGGGCTGGTCGACCTGTGATCTTGCCACAAGCTCCACAAGCCTCACAATGCTCTACAATGCCTACCTTCTTGGGTATAGAGAATGAAGGGCTGCAAGAGCCAACCTCTTTTTAAGGTTACTTTGTAGAATATGACTCACAAAGTCATAGGTTCAAGGATAACTTGAGCTTTCAAGACTTTTTCCATCTCAAGGACCAGAGGAGGCCATGGCAGCAGTACAGAGATGGAGGTTTCCTTCATGGAAGACACCACACTATGGGCATGTTCTTCTTGCCTAAGTTCAATGGATCACCCTCTTGTTCTGCCAAAGCATGGGTGGAGAATTTGGACATATATTTCCAGTTGAATAAAGCATCCGAAGTAGAAGCCATCATGATTGTTGCGCTGCATTTTGAGGGAGAAGCCCACAACTGGTGGTTTCATGTACTATCTACATTGGGCCACAACAATGTGTCCACATATGCTGAGTTCACTATGAGAATAGTGGAGAGATTTGATCAGAAATATTTGGAGGCCTCTTTCATAAGCTTGGAAAAGCTTAAATAGACAGGAGATGCAAAGGCCTATATCTCTGAATTTCTGAGGTTGTCTGTAATGGTCCTTGATCTATCAGTAGCAAGGAGAGTCTACATGTTCATTGATGGCCCTGAGGAACCTTTACATGGGTTGGTTAAGTCTACCAAGCCCATCACTTTGCATGATGCCATTGAGAGAGCTAGGGATCTCCAAGATGCCTTGCCAAGAGCAAAGGCAACTTTCCAAAGCAGAACCCCTCACTCTTCTAAGGGGAAATAAGGGAAAGCAGCTCCATCCAAGGAAATATCACTGAAGAAACCTCTTGACATTCTCTGATTTTGAGGAGGAAGAGGGAAATGATGGGCCTAGGAGAGGTCACAACGCTGGTGATGATGAGGAGGAGGATCAATCACCATCCAGAGAGGAAGAAGGAGCCTTTGCTCCAACAAGTGGGGCCCTTGCTTCTTTGAGAGGAGTGCCCAAGTACTTTACCGTTAGAGTGCAAGGTTCAGTTATGAACCAAAGAGTGTCTATTCTGATTGACATTGGGGCAACCCATAACTTTATTGATGCTCACCTTGTGCAGAGGAGAGGGATCCCCACTGATACTTTTGATGGGTTCTCTATTTTGGTTCCGGGAGATAGAACTATGCAGTGCATGCAGTATGTTCTATCACTTTCTGCGACTATGGGGACCTACACCTTGGTGAACCATTTCTTTGTAGTTGACATACCAAACACCAACATCATCTTGGGTGTCCAGTGGTTGATTACCTTGGGAAAGGTCACCACTAATTGGAAGGCCTTACAGATGGAGTGGGTGGATTTGAAGAGTGGGAAACAACAAATCATTCAAGGCATGCACACCTATCCTTCACCTGAAGTTTCCACCCAAACAAAAAAGATGGAATTGCGCAGTGGGGGCAAGGACCTCACAGTTCCTTCTCTCATGTTTATGAGAATTCTGCAAGGAACATTCCTGCATCATGGCAAGACACCTGGAATGCCAATAGATTCTGATCATGTGGGGGAAGTCTGACCAAGTGCTGAAACAATGGAAGAGAAAGCCACAACGCTGTGGAAGGAAGAAAAGGGGAGGATCAACCTTCCCACAAATAATTTTGGCATGTGTAATGTCAAAGAAACAATCAGCAACAAGGCAAGCACCACCATAGATGCATTAACAACGCTATCCTTGTTGAGATGTGTAGATCCATATTGGAGGTCTCAACTCATTGTGGAATACTCCAAAGATCTGCACACTGGGATGATATTAGATGGCATGAAGCAAGGAGGAGGCTATTTGGTCCATGAAGGGGTCATCTATCATATTAATAAAGTATTCTTGTCTCAAGCCTCCAAGCTTAAGAAAGGGATACTACAAAGAGCACACAAAGAGTTCCATTCCAACTATATGCAGTCAGAAAAGATCTACTCCTTAATCTTGGGGAGTTTTGATTGGGAGGGAATGAAGGAAGAACTACATCAGCACTATGATTGGGAGGAACTACATCAGCACTTACAAGAGTGCAATAGTTATGAGGAGATGGGGTAGCCAAAGGATCCTATTTAGGAGACATTTCAGCCATCTCTTCCTCCTCTTAAAAGAGTAGAAATTCCCATGCCTAACTCCATGTGTGTGGGAGACTTAAATGGTAAAGAATCTGATCTTATGGAGCATGTTTATTTTTCTGATTTGACACATTCTCTTACCATATGCATGTAGGCCATGGCTCCTACAAGGAGTGATATTACATGCAAATCTCATGGCATTGATGAGGCCAATAAAAATTCCAAATCTGGCCACTCCCTTGAGGTGCAAAGGGAGATTATCTATCATGATGGGTGCTTCCCAAAGGAACCTAACTTGGGCCTCACTTTCAGCCATGTAAAAGTGACCCATGCAGCAAAGATGTGGTGGGAGTACCACCTAACACACTCAGATCTACTCAAAACAAGGAGTGCACTGCGTTGGTACCTTATGTGGGATTGTGACCCACCTCCTCAAGTGCAAATTTCAATTTGCATATATGTGATTTTGCTTCCATACATAGATGATATATTGGCATTATTTATGGGTTTGTATGGACAAAAAGTGGGCAGTGCATATGTACCACATGGGATGGAACTTTATCCTGTACTTCATGATACATGTTTTAGATGTGTCATTGCTTCACCCATGTTTATTTCTGTTGAGTTTTACACTCATGAAGGGATAGACTATGCCCCTATCATGTTAGCATCGGAGGAGCAGTTTCTGATGTATTGGCTTGGTGAGCACTTAGTCCATGATGAAATCTTGATCCTTGATGGTGCCATCAATGGAGAAGGAGAATAACTATAGCTCTTACCCTGTCAGTTGCTTGAGGAAAAAAAACATTTTTGAGGGGAGGACTGTAAGGTGCCTACTTAGCCTTAGCTAAGAGGAACATTCAATTTTGTTTTAATTTATGTTTCATGAATAAATGAATAAAGGAGGACATGTAAAACTCCTAAAAAGTCTGAATAAATCAATTCCCATGTGAACAAAGACAAATCAGGGCTATGTAAATAATCGCTTGCAGGTGTGAAAGAGGTTTGAGCTAAAGACTGGGTCAACCTTGACCAAATCAACAACACTGTCTAGGTTCATTACATCTCCAAAAGGAGAGCATAGTTCTAGAAGGGAGCCTCTAATGTTAAAAGGGCTAACTCATCAAAGTGGTTTAGGGTTTGAAATATCTTTCTCATCTTATAAAAGGAAAAGGAAAGCAACAAGAGAAGGTTGTTGATAGATTATATTTCTGAGTATTTGTCTGCTTAGACAAATACCATTCTCTGCTGTTGAGTGGAGGATTGTATCTGGAATTCCTGTGCAGGAGTTTCACCTCTTCCTTTAATGATTCAAGGAGGAATTTTTTCTGAAATGAACCACTATTAGGCTTGAGGCAAAGCTCCTACTTACATTGGCAGCACTGATCCATTGATGGCTTTGTTGTCTCTGCAAGCTACAGCAAGTGGTGATCTAGATCTGCAGAGATCTAGTGTATTTTGAGAGCCTCTCTCCATGGAGTGGGTCCTTTGACCTCCTGGAAGAGTGTATCATTTATTGTACTTAAGATATCAATTATTTAGTAGTTTTCTGTGTCTTTTGAGCTATAGCGCTGTCCCACTGGGAAAAATGTGTTATTTAGGTATGAGGGTTTGCAGGTTGTCTTGCTCATAGTTTAGATCAGAGATCTCTTATGCTGGGCTTGCCTTCCACTTGGTGATCCATGGATTGGCTTGCTGATATATGTTATGTTCATATCTGATCCATTGTAATGAAATTTCATATTCATAATTTTACTGTAGCAGTTTCCATATCTGCAACTTGTTTCTCAGATCTACTCTTATTCATGCATGCTTTTGTCAAAATTCCAAGTGGATCACATAGTGAAAAATATAGAGTTTCCAGATATGATATAGATCTGATATTTTGTCCATATATCTGCTATAGATCTAAGTTGTAACTCACATCTACTGAACCCCCTGAAAAATAACGCTGTTGAAGCATTTCTGCAAATATATATGTGCTTCTGCTATCTTTTCTGAAGATTTACTGCTCTATTGGCTCATGCTTTCTACTGTATAATGAAAGGGTTGTATCATAATGATTACTTGCTACTGTAATACTGAGATATAATTTTTCTTTCTGATCTCCACTGAGCATTAGCTAAAACTGCACAATTCCCGAAGCAGTGCTTGCATTTGACTACAACCTTCCCCTTTGGGTGCTTTTTAGCTAGTCTACTTTTTGGGAGATCTGTTTAATGTGCCTAAAATGATTTTTTTCTGATAAAATTCCATATATAAGTCAAATATAGCATAAATGAGGGGAAAATAGCCCTGATCTACGTTATTTTTTCTCATTTTTACTTATATAGCGTTTTCCTTGAACACCTTGTTGAAATTCTTCAAAAGGGGTTATTCCAAGTTCTATAGATAGAGTCTACAGTTGGCCAGGTAGCCTCTGGATCTCACCCTTTCTCTAAAAGGTGACATATCCAGTAAATTCCTCTGTATTCCATCTCTGAAATAGAATCTTGAGAATCCTAAAAATGGAATATTACACTATTCTAGCATTTTTTCTTCATTTGAGTGCATTTAGACTGGCAAACCCTTGACATCATTTTTCTTTTGAAGGCAAAAAATATCTATTTCTACCCTTATATCATCCAAAGGCTCAAATTAGACTCATGAGCTCTTTTATTCTCTACCTAATCTACCTATCTGTCAAGATTAAATAGTTTGACAGATTTTCATTCTCTAATCTATCAACATGAAATTCAAAGTATGACCAAATCAAGATTAAGCAGTTTGATTGTCATGAAATTGTGGCATTTTGGACAAGATGCACAAAATTTTTATTTTTCAAAAAGTAAAACTAACTAAGGGCTTTGGTTTTGAATCTATCATTTATCCCTTTCTTCTCTTTTTTGGTTCATATTTAGACCTTGGAACAAATATCTTTTCCTGCTGATAAACCAAGTTTAAACAATTTCGAAAATCTTCATTTTATAACTTATAAAAAAAAATTCAAAATTTGTTCAATCATGATTAGGCTGTATGACTGAAAAATACCCTTTCAAAAAGCAGTGGCATTTGGACTTGCACACTTTCAGAAATATTATTTTTTGGTATGAGGCTTACCTTTTTCTTTTATCTGCCCTCTTTTCTTTTTTTCTTTCTTTCATTTTGCATCATTTTTCTAAGTTTTGTTTCAACAATGTTATATACAATGAAGAAAACTTTAAATTGAGATTCTCCACTGAAATAGTCCTTGAGCATCCTGCCATTGGCAGGACCTCCAAATAATTTTGTTCCATCTATTTCTTGTAGAAAAAATGCATTGTTACCTCTTGCAGAATGGATGATGTATGGACCTTTCCATAAGTTATCAAATTTTCCATGCTTGCCTTTGTCCTCCCTCCTTGAATCACACTTCAACACTTTGTCTCCAATGTTGAAATAATTCTCCTAGGTCCTCTTGTCAAATAGTTTCTTGATGTTTTCTTGCACTTGATGTGTTCTGTAGTATACTTCTTCTCTGGTTTGTTGTAGTTGGACAATTTGGTTTATTCTCCTTTGCATATCATTTTCTCTATATGGTACCTCTTGAATGAGTTTCATCACTTGCACTCCCAAACTTGCCGGGAAGACTGCATCTACTCCATACACTAGCTGATAGGGAGGCATACCAATTGATTTTTTATTTGTTAATCTTTCTACCCATAGTGCATGTACTAGTTTGTTGTTCCATGATTTCCTGTTCTCTTCCAACAAATTTTTAATGATGTTCACCAAAATTTTATTTTAGGATTCAACCAACGCATTACCTTGAGGGTAATAAGCTATAGAATGTCCCAATTTAATCTGATATTTGTGAAACAATTCCACCATTTTCTTGGATCTAAAAGCAACAAGCTATGATTTTCCTTGGACAACCAAATCTAGATAAAATGTGGTTTTCAAGGAATTTGATATTTACTGAGTCTGTGGTAGTCCTGGAAGGGATGGATTCTATCCACTTTGTAAAATAGTCAGTTGCAGTGAGGATCCATTTGTGCTGGGTAGAGGAGGCAGGGTGGATTTCTCCAATGAAATCTAGGCCCCATTGTTGAAAAGGAGCTTCAACAGAGATAGGCTATAATGGAAAAGGCAACAGTTTTCTTTTACCCTCAAAGATCTGCCATTTATGATAGGCAACTACCATTTTATGGATGTCTTGAAAGAGGGTGGGCCAATAGTAACCAGCTCTAAGGATTTTATTGACAGTGGTTTTCCAATAGAGGTGGCCTCTACATTCTCCTTCATGAAACTCATGCATAACCCTATCTGCATCTTCCTCTGGAAAACATTTAAGCAATACACCACCAGAGTTTTTCCAATATAAAACTTTATCTAGAATGAAAAAATTCATAGCTTTTAACTTCAATAATATAGCCTTTGTTTTGGACAAACCAGGAGGAACATTTAGATTAAAAGACACATATAATATATCAGCATACCAAGATGAGTTCAAAAATTTTTCTTCAATAGGTGGAGTTGCTAGCTCCTCTTGTTCATCCAATGCATGAATCATATTGATGTCCAATGCTTGAAAATTTATTTCATCCATGAGTTTAGCCAATCATTGCCCTTTGATTAGCTTGGTGGTCTTGATTTCTAGATCATATTCTAAAATGACAGCAATCCACTCACCTCTTTTTCCATTAGGATCTTGTGTTAAGATGTGTTTTACTATTGTGTGAGGCACAAATGCAATGATGTGCGAGTGCATAATGTATATTCTAAAATATTTTAATGCCTTGATTAAGGAAAAAGCCTATTTTTACATTATGTCATATTTCAAAGGTGCATCTCTTAATGCCTTGCTGAAAAATGCTATGGGTTGCTCCTGTCCTTTTATATTTTTCTGCAGTAGGACAGCAGCAACTGTGTGTTCTAATGCAAAAGAGAAAATAAAGAAGTCTTTGGTGAAATCAGGGTTGATCAGAACTGGGGTTTGGGTAAGTGATTTATTCACCAAATCAAAATATTTGTTTTCTTATATGGTCCATTTAACTCATGTTTCTCTTTTTAGCATGTTAGTGATGTTTCTAAGGAGTTCTGCAAGGTTTGGTATGAACCTTCTTAAGAAATTTATCCTTCCAATGAAAGATTGCAGCTCTTTGATGTTTCTTGCATGGCTAATTTGCAATATTCCTTCAATCCTCTTTGGGTCAATCTTGATCCCTTCTTCAGATATGATGTGGCCTAAAATATTCCCTTCTTGAAGGCCAAACAAAGTTTTGTTGGGATTTAAGGACAAACCATATTTTCTGCACTTTTCAAAGACTTTTCTTAAGTGAGCTAGGTGTTCTTCATCAGATTTGGAGTAGACGGTGATGTCATCAAGATATATTACAGTGAAGTAACCTATTTCTTCTAAGAAAGAAATATCCATTACTCTTTGAAAAGTGGCACCAACATTCATTAACCCAAAAGGAATTTTAACACACATGAAGGTGCCCCAGGGTGTGGTGAAAGTTGTCTTGTGTTGATCATCTGGATGTAACAACACCTGATTGTACCCTAAAAATCCATAAAGTAGAGAAATTATTTTGGAGCCTACTACCATTTGTAAAATGTGATCCATTTTTGGTAAAGGGTAATTGTCTTTTAAGGAGGCTTTGTTTAAATTTCTGAAGTCTATGCATCGCCTAATTTCTCTTGTTTTCTTCCTCACTGATACAAGATTTGAAACCCATTCTGAGTATCTCAGAGGGAGTATTGTTATAGCATCATACATTTTCTTTATTTCTTTCTCAACCACTGGCAGTTGTATAGGGTTTATTCTGTGCAATATTTGTTTAAAGGGCTTCTGGTTTTCTTTGAGAGTAATCTTGTGCTGGATTATCTCAGTATCATATGACTTTAAATCTTCATAGCTCCAAGCAAGCACATCACTAAATTCTTTGAATAGCTCAAGATATTTCTTTTTTATATGATCTGGTAGTGTTTTGGATAGTTTTATCATTTTGGGCTCTTGTTCACGACCTATATTGCATTCTTATACTTCAGCTTCAGTAGATTCTATATTTGGCTTCTTAGCAACATCATTAAAATCAAGCAACTCTTCTAGAGGAACCAATCCCTTTGGAAAAGTATCATCTATGGATTGCAACACTTCAAAATCTTCTTTTTCTCAATCTGTGCATAGTTCTGTCTCATGTGGGTGTCATTTTTCTAACATATTTATGTCAGCCTGATTAGGAGGTTCTTCTTTGTAAGTTTGTTCCTTAACAGAGTAGTCTTCTTCATGATCTGAGTCTGAATTTGGCATTTCAAAATCATTTCTAGACTGCAGGAAGTCTTCAATCTGTTTATCTCCTTCAAAAACTTGCCAATATTTAATATTATCAAGGACTTTTGGTTTGTATTTGACTTGTACTATGTACTGTTGGTTATGATAAATTTTTTGACAGGTACTCGCTGCAAAGGCTAGACTGTTGGCAATGATGTTTCGATTTCTTGGGACAAAGGTAAGGTCATATTATTTGAATTTTTTTAAGAGGTCAAGGTCATCATTCATATATTCTCTTAATCTAGGATGCCTAGCTGAATAACCTCGCTTAATTTGCCTAATAACTAGCTCAGAATCCCCATGGATAGAAATCCTTTTGGCTCCTAATTTATTGAGTAATTGTAGCCCTAGGAGGAGTGCCTCATATTCTGCTATGTTATTTTTACATTGAAATTTCAACTTATATGAGTGGCCTTCTACATGGTTATTTTCAGTGTTATGTACCCGAACACCTTCTCTTGAACCAGTTTTGCCACAAGAACCATCAAAGCTCATACTCCAAAGAGGTTCAATTTCAGATTTATCATTGTGTTGGTCATTGTGGCTACCACTATGTTGTTTATTGTGATGTTCATTCTCTATTTGGGATAACTATTCTGACTGTTCCTCCTCTTTCTTGGTTGTTTGCTCATTTTCCACCATTTTTTCATTAATGTTTTCATCATTGTAAAGGATAAATGAATCAAGGTCTGTGTGAATAGAATAAAGAGGGGAGTTATCTAGTTTCCCTATATAGTCTTCTTGGTTGACTAAAGACATGTATGGTAGCATAGGTCATGTCCATTTGGAGGGTACCTTGGAGTTTATCTCCCCATGAGCATGAAAGGAGCATGCCATATTTAGGGGGAATGTCAGCCACTACAATATCCATTACTAGGCTCTTGGCTGGTATTTGTGCTGAATTAACACAAAGATCTTTGATTAGGCCTAGACATTTAACCCTATTGGAATCAAAAGAGTATAAATATTTGTATGGTCTAGTTATCTCAAGGCCTAGTCTTTCCGTTACTACCTTTGGCATGATGTTATGTGAAGCTCCTGAGTCTAACATGGAATTATGGATGATTTTATCATGAATGTTTAAACTGACATAAATGGAGGGACACCTCCTTCTTGAAATTTACCTTCTACTTTTGGTCCAAACAAAAATTCAGGTCTGTCATCATTTAAATTTACAGAATCAACATTTTCTCCTATGTTTAAATCTTTCAAAACTTGGGATCTATATATATCTTCGGTAACTAATTCAATAAGAGGTATGGAGATTTTTATCTTGGCAATTTCATTCTCAATACTGAAAGGTGTATGTTTTTTGAAAGGTTCAAATCAGTCTTATCAGACACTGTTTTTACAGGAATTTTAGCTTATTGATTTTTATTTGTAAACTCATTTAAATCAGTTTTTTTAGGGCCACTAGCTAGATTTATAAAGCTGCTTTGGTCACCACTATATTGGTTTTTTTTTTTTTACCTTTATCATAACTTTCAGCCACTATGTTTGGATTTTCTGTTGCCTGTTTAGGAACATTTCCAAGGATATTTTTAGTAGAAATTTCAGAGTTCTTTCTCTTGGGAGTATCTTAGGTTTTCTTGCTTCTGAGGTCATACTGTTTATGTACTTCCATGATGTCATTTTCAAAGCCTTGTTTATAGTCTTCAGATTCTAGGATTTCTTCCTCATTTGGTGCAAATATGTCTTGTTCTTCCTTAGTGAGGAAAACAATATCCTCAGTATTTACTCCCATTAGATTGATGTGACTTTCCTCTGTTTCATCAATCACCCCCTCATCCTCATCAACATAGTTTTCTTGGAAAGGAGGCCTGATTTTTTGGTCAGGACCTCTCTGCCTTATTTGAGGGGGATTTCTCCTAAAGTTTTTGTTTTGGTTCTGGTTTTGATTTTTGTTTTGAGGATCTGTTTGGTTTTCTCTGGGGGAAGCTCTCTCATTCATGTTTATTTTCTACATCATCCTCTCCATGGTTCTAACTAGGTTATCAATCTTGGTATTAGATGATGAAGGTGCAAATGTTTCCCTATATTTGACTCTCTTCTCATTTTTCATTCTAGCTCTTTTGATAATCAGATTTGCCTCTACACTTACTGCACCCCTCTGCATATCTTCTAATGTGAGAGGGTATATTTCTCTTAGTTGATAAGCCATTTCTGGGTCAAACCCATCTGGAAATTTCATTAGAGCTAGACCTTGTGGAGGTTTCATGTGGATAGGGAGGGAATTATATACACTATTAAACCTAGTGCAGTACTCGTGGATGCCCTCTCCAACGTTTCTCTTAATGTTTTCATTCTCTGATAAGATTTGGAGAGGGTTCTTCTTGACTTCCCATTTGTTTAAGAATAACTGATGAAAAGCAGGGAGGTCATGTATACTCTTAGGGGTTAAGAATTTAAACCATTTTCTTGCTTCTCCCCCTAATATTTGAGCAAACATTCTTAGTTTAGCGATTTCATCATCTATTTCTTATCTATCAAAATAGTCATTCATTCTATCCACATGTTGTTGAGCAGTAGTAGAACTACTTGCATCATATAAAGGAATGCTGGACTGATAGTCTTATGGTAGAATAGCTAAAGGAAATGGTAGAATTAATGGGGCATACCATGTGGCCATGGCTGGGAGTTGGGGAAACAAAGGAGGGTTAACAAGTGGAGGGTTTACAAAAGGAGGTAAAGGGTTAAATGGAGGAAGGTGTACAGTGGGGGATGAGGTTAGTACAATAGGATCATGCTATAAGGTGGATGGGTCTAAAACTATGTGGGTTATCCAACTCTAAGATCTAGTCCTAGACAAGCTTTGTTCTAAGGGTGAGTCAGATAGGATATTTTGCAAGTCTTTAAGGTTTTAAGGTAGGGAACTTGCTTTCTGGATAAATTTGCTAACAGTTGGATTTTTAGATCTAGGAGATTTCCTAAGGATGCTTTCAGGATTGTCAACTATTGTAGGAGGGTTTGGCTTAGGATGGGATTTGGTATAGGTTCTTCTAGAAGCCAGAATTTGGATCCAAAATTCAGAGCGGTTGAGAGTTTTATAATAGTTTAAAAAATAAACCAATCTATGGAAGAAATACTTAATCCAAAAAGTATTCTTTATTGGGTTCTGTTGGGGTTTAATGATATCAGGATTTCTCAATAATTTCCCAGTGGAGTCTATAGAAAACCAGTGGAGTCAGCAGGCCTACTGAAAACTAGTGGAGTCGCCAGGTGGAGGATTTTTAACTGTCTTTAGGCTAGTTGTTGTCCACCATAAGCAACCAGATACAATTCTTGGCTAACACTTGATTCATCTAAGTTTAAATGAGGTTTTCTAAGTTTCTTGAGGAAATGTTAAGTTTTTTAATAACTCAGTTCCATTATATGGTCGCCACTATGTTGGCTCCCCATGATTTGCAAGATTGGAAAGAAAAACTCTACAAGGAACCACATAAAACCACTTTGGAGTCTAAGGACCTAGCCTTCCTAGACTCAGACAGGGCTCTCTCTATGTTTTTGTTTGTAAATGATTTATATTTATGCTTATGTTTTCTGATTTTAGGCTAGCTATGAAGTTTAGGACGATTTGTTTTGTTTTGATTGGTTCATATATTAATGGTGTGATTAATTGATGGAGTGTTTCAGTTTGAATAGATAGACTATGAGAAGAATTTAATACATTGGGATATGGAGTCGTAAAAGGATTTAATTTTTCATCAAATCTGCAAGGGTTTTCATAGGGAAAGCTAACTATATCAAGTGGATCTCTCAAATGAGATGAAATATGAAATGACAGTAAGTTGTGAAATCAATAAAACTAAAGGGAAACTAAGAATCCTTTAACCATAATTTAACAATAAAATATTTTTAGGTAACTGTTTAAGGCAAGCCAAAGGACAAGGAAAACCATAGCCTTATTTAGCTAGACTCTACTAGGTAAACATTTAAGACAAAAATTCAACAATCATGGATATCGGTTAAGAATTCTCTAGTTATTGCTTTCAGAAAAAGAAAACATTCAAGATAACAATGGGTGAAACTAAAGAGAAAGATACACATGACTTCTTTAATCAAACTTCTAAAAGACCTTCAAAGCAACAGTTTAAGACAGACCAAAGGACAGGGAAAACCGTAGACTTCTTTGGCTGGACTCTACTAAGTAAACTTCAAAGAAGACCTTAAAAGTAACATTTGAAGCAAAACCAAAGGACATGGCAAACAATAGAATTCTTTGGCTGGAATATACTAATTAAATTTCAAGGAAACAAGATAGGTGGAACTAAAGAGCAGGACGACAGTGAATTCTCTAATAAGACCTTGTAGAAGAAAACATTAAGATGAAAGAAAGTAGACAGAATTAAGGTGCCAAGACAACATATCTTATTCTAATTTTTTTGTTCTTTTATCAAAGAAATAATGGCCAATATGGAAAATAGAAGGGAAACATTGAAAAAGAAGGATAACTTCACCATTAACATAGCTCAAGAATCCTGTGAACGTGCTTTTATTACTGATGTCCAAAACAGTTACAATACTCTAGTGCAACATATCTCTGCAGCTCAGAGTTTGATCAAATCCATCCTAGCAGCTCAGACAACTAACCAGCAACCAACAACTTATCAACCAACACTAAAAATTAATAATACATGCAGTATTTATCTGCAAAATGAGGAGGTTTCCCTAACCAAGGGTTACATATTTGTATTAATTACAGAGTTAATGTATTTTGACCTTTGAGACCATGCAAGGCCCAAGGCAAAATATCTGTGACCAACACACTGTAATAATAACTTCTAACTTAATTGCTCAGCTAACTTTTAGGATGTTTTTGAATTTTAAGGTTTTCCATTAACTCTTTCAATAACTTTTAAGTAGCTAGAAAATATCTCTGACTGTTACAATAATTTTTGTTGCCTTTATTTAAGTGAAATGAGGTTGTAGGTGTCTTAGGTGTTTATGAGAAGTAATTTCTGTTTTTCTTTAGCATTCAGATCTGTCTTCTACGTTAATCTGCCCTTGAATAGTCCTTTAAACCCCTGATTTAGCTTTTAAACTTGGATTTGTATTCACTGACTATTTTACTATCTTCTCCTTAACTCTGCTTCTTCTTTTTAATTCTTCTAATCTGTTTTTGTCTCTAATCTCTGTCTTTTAATCATGTTTCTTCATTTTTAACCTTTGATTTGATCTTTAATCCTTTAACCTCTCACTTTCATGGTCTCTTTGATTGTGTTCTTCCTTGGCCCTTTATGTCTGTGTTATTTGAAACATTTATTGCTACTTTGGTGTGTTTTGAATGACCATCAATGGTCATGATCCATTGATGTTCATGCATTGACCTGTTGTTCCTGGTCCCTTTGATGGACAAAAATTACTGGATTGTCACCCAAGGAGTCTATTTAGACATTTTTAGGACCTTAAAAATGCAAACCATGCATTTCTACCTTGATCACCTGCATATTAAAATCGATTTATTATTTAAAAACCCGTGTTTGCGAATTTCTACATTTGTTTGGGACTTATCGAACTTTTTGGATTATTTGAAGAGGATTTGGTAGCGGATCAAGGTTTATAGAAAAGGCACAGGGGTTTATACATTTGAATGGGTCAGTGGTTTTAAATTCATGGAGGGGAGGCAGAGTGGTGGTTTTCGCATGGAGTGGGGGCAGTAAATGGTATTCAGAGGAGGGATGTGATGCCATAGAAAGGGTGATGGGTGGCAGGGAGGGCTGGCGGTAATATTGCCCATTTCGCAGGGTTTGGAGGTTTTAACCCTGACGCACTTATGTTTTCGATAACAATCATGGGTTGTTGGATTGTGACGGGTGAGATCTAATGGCAGTCGGGTGATGATGGGTTGCGGGTAGGTCTAGGTGGTGGGTTCTGGGAGTAATACAGAGCATAGGGTTTAATGTATGATGTGGGCCAGGGTATAAAAAAAAGCGGTGGGGTTTTATTTATATGTGGGGCTTTGATAAGGTGGGACCGGGGGTTAAATAATAAGCGGAGGTGGTTATTATAAAGTTGAGGTGAAGGTTATATGGGAGAGGAGGATCCATGTTTTTAAAGCTGCGGGAAAAAAAACTTATAAGGGTCGAGTTTTTAAACAAAACATAGTTTTATTAAAGGGTGGGTCCCAAATTGTTTTAAATTTATCATAAACAATGTAAAAAGGATATTTACATTATTTTGTAGGGAAAGGGTGGAAAGAATGGAAAAATGGGTTTAGATGGGTAAAATGGGGTTTGAGGAAGGTAAAAGGGGTGATAAGAGGGGTTTTAGAATCAAAACATGGAATTTCAGTAGCATGAGGGTATTTTGAAAGAGGCAAAATGAGAGATAGTGGATAGGTAAAATAAAGATAATGAAGGCAGTGAGATTTCTGAGAATAGCTAATAGTCAAGTAATGTTATTTTCAGCAGATTGTAGAAAATCCATAGTCACCTAGTGATACTGTGAATACAGGAGGCTAACATGTTGCAACTTGTATGTTGCATAATTTTGTGTTCCCTTCCCTCCCATACATAGATTTTCATTGAAAACAAAGTTTCATTTTGTCATGCTAGATTTGCATATTTAGGATTTTCAGGTGAAATTCGTAATGAGCCTTGAAAATTTAAACATAATTAAATATGAAATTTAAAATTTACTGAATCAACCTAAGGAGAATTTGTCACATTGACACAAACATCTATATGTATAGGCTAGAAATGTGTTTCAGCGTCTTTAAACGTATCAGCTGTTTTTATTTTCCAGTGTTTCATTATGGGGGTGATATCTTGTTCCACGTATGAAAGTGTATTAGAACATTCTACATGAACCTATAGGTATATTGAATATCACTCCACACATGAAACGTATATGGGAATGCTCTCATTTTATGATTACACATTAAATAACACTACCATGGCATGCACTTCCACATACCGTCAATTTTATTTTTGGAATTCCACACTAGGTTGCTTTCCTCACCTTAGGTAACTGATTCAGTCTCCTTGTACACTATGATCCATCAAACACAACATTCAGGGAGATTTCCTGCCTGTACATAAATCCTTGGTTCTCGAAGGTGGTATATCACAGTTCACAGTTTCTTGGTAAATCCTTCTTCCTAGTGACCCCTTTGATTTATTTTGCTTCTTTAATTTCTAAAATCAGTTAGTTAACTGAGGAATAACATCCTTACCTTGGAAAGAATCCTTATTAGATCTTAGGTTGAAACTAATGGAAACAATTCCCAAGTCTACAAGTCAAGGAAATCCCTCTGATGGGAATCCTATTTCTTTTACTTCTTTTGGAAATATTGGTGCTCCTTATATGGAAACCAAGCAACCATTGCTACCAATGCAACTAGTATGGACAAATCTTCTAATCAACCCCACAAAGTTAAATTCCCTTGAAATTTATGTAAGGGTGATCACTTTATTAGATGTTGTACTTATATTCCCAAGGTGTTAGAAGCGTGGTCCATAGGCTCACATCAACCTTTGTCATCAACTTTTGGAGATAATGCTAGTGACAAACTATCAACGATTGATAGTAAGGTCCATGTGAAGAAGGGGAAAGTAAAATTTACCTGTAAGGTATGTGAAGGGAATAATCCCATTCACCTTTTTCCTTATCTGGATGAAGCTTCAAAAGTGTTGGAAAACCTTACAACTTCTCAGACCTCGTCTTCTGACTAGTTATCGAAAGCTTTCTTCCAATCCTCCACTAGTTGATGAAGTGATTGATAAAAAAATCCATCTCAAGTAAATTCCACTCTCTCTAAACGTGGATACCATGAGTCCATTACATACCAACCATTAGTTGAGAAAATGGTTGACTCAATTCCACCTTCAGTTTATCATACCATTACCATAGAGTGTGAGTCTGATACCGCTCAAGTTCTTCTCATTTCTTCAGGTTCTAATGAAATGAGGGGTAGTCCTCCCATTCCCATGACACAATGTGTAAATCCTCCCATTCCAACAAAATTGGGGTGGAATCCTCTTGTTCCCATAACACAAGAAGGTATTTCTCCCATTCCAACAACACCCCCTCCAGGTAGTGTGAGTAGTGTCATCACTTCCTTTAATTGGAGTCGATTAGTAGGATATCGTCTTCCTCCTTACTTGCCCTTCCAGATCATAGTACATAATTATGGTATGCATGTACCTTTCATAGTCATATATGAAGGGACATATGTTATTATTTTTTCCTCAACTAATTTCTAAGCTTTCAGATCTCTGCAACTTATGCTCATTACCCAAACTCTATTGGCTTTTAACAAAGGAACCAATCGACCATTAGGGATCCTTCCTTAGTTTCATATTACTTTGGGAGTAAACACTATAAATATCGATGTGATGGTAGTCCAAGGATATTTGGATTTTAAATTACTCCTTGGGCATGTAATATTCCCAAATGTGGAATGCAGTAATACAATGCACTAAAAACACATTTTTCAGAAATGTATGCAATAATAGTTAAATGCATCCCATGGATCCATTCATTTATACATTATAACAGCCAAATATAAAAGGATATCTGAAAAAAATCATGGTAGCTTAGTTAAACAAGCCTCCCAAGCCATAATAGCCCAAAAATCATGCAAAAAGAGGGGGTGCAACAAATTATAAAAGATGGAATACCCTTACAGCGTTATTTTATTAATCCTGCAACAACAGTAGCTTGTACATTAGATATAGAGCTACAATGTGCATAAAAAATTTAGATCTATATCAGATCCATGCACTATATAAGCTCCTCTAATGAACCCCCATGGGGTTTTAAGCAAAACACCAAGTACAAAGTGTAGATATGAGATCTACACTACAAGAAAAAAGGACATTGGTGAGGGGCGGAAATGGTCGTCATAGGCTCATTGGTGAGGGTCAAAAGAGCCTTCGTCACCAAAAATTGAACGCCACGAAAGGTGGCGTCGCCGAAAGTATAGGTGTTGTGGTGACATTCAAGGTCCGTCACCAATAATGATTTATAGTGATGCATAGTGACCATCACCATTTCATATGAGCAATGGTGATGGAAAATAGTCTCCGTCACCAAAAAACTGAACGTCACCAAAGGTGGTGTCGCCGAAAGTATGTGTTGTGGTGACATTCAAGGTCCATCACGAATATTGATTATAATGACGGATAGTGACCGTCACCATTTCATATGAACAAAAATGATTTTTTTTGATGGACCTTTCATCGCCATCACTATTGGTGCATATATATGGTGATGTTCATTGACCGTCACCATAAAATCATTGGTGACATCAAGGTCCATCATGAATAATGACTATAATGACAAACAATGACCCTCACCATTTCATATCAACAACAAAGATTTATGATGATGGACCTTTAATGGTCGTCACTATTGATGCGTATGTATGGTTGCGTTCGTTGACCATCACCATTTCATATTTTGGTGAGGGTCAAAAATTTTCACCATAAGCTCATTAGTGATGGTAAAAAGAGCATCCGTCACCAAAAACTGATCGTCATCATTCCCTATGAATATGAGGGCATGATGGAATCGAACCACCAACCTCTTTCTTGTAAAGAAGATGCTCTTCCATTGAGCTAGCACCCTTTAAAGAATTAGGCTTTAAACTAGCAATTGCCCCTAAAGGTGCAAATATACACTAAAGGAATAGAAAATATAGGAAGATAAAAAGTTGCTAGAAATAATATGTTCAATATACATAATAAAAAGACAATAAGAATAACTTTTGATATAATCTAACAAAGCATGTACTACGTAGGAGAATAACTAGAAAGCACAACTAGAAATTTGAATCACAACGTAACAATATGAAAGAACATGCAATAGGAAAGGAGCAACTCCACAGTTTGAGAAATATGAACAATCCATGGGCATGTTCTTATATATTGATATAGATAACGAAATAGAAATCTAGATTTATGAAATTCAAGTATCACACAAGAATGTCTTGAACAAATATCAATATGTAAAATAGTATTTTTTGCATTTGGATTTACCTTGCAGAACCTCAGGAAAATGTTTCCACAGAAACAACCAATAAACATAAAAACATGGAATTCAGGAGAAATTGTGCAGGGGACAAAATATGAAGGTAAAGCACTAGAGAAGTATTCAAAGAAAATGATGAAAAACATATCTAGAAATAATTGAGAACCCTCTGAAGTAAACCACACATTTATGATCGTGACTGGTACACTTGCAAAAAAAGATCAGAATAAAATATGAACTATTCCACCAAAAAACAGTGAATTTTTCCACTAAAATATAGTTTCAAATTAATCACTAGCATGAAGCTAACTTCTCTGCAAAAATGGGCAAGTTTCAAGACAATGTATAATAGCTTGCATGGCAATCGTGTTGATAAAACCTTCCAAGGAATAAGACCACATCAGTCAACAAGAGTGCCATCATACTTAATACTATCAAAGAGTGGTCAATAGAAAAAGTGAATTGACAGACCTTCATAACTTGCATTGGTTCCTTATCCTTAATCCAACCCTAAAATTTTATACCAAGGTTAACATTTTGAAGGAAAATTAAGAGAAGCCACATGATCTTGTGAAATAATATTTTTATCACTAACATTAACTATAATGCAACTGTGTTGCACAAACAAAGAATCCTTGTCTAAAGTGAAGTAGTTAGTGATGATTAAGACTAATTGTGGGCTTATAATTGTTTTTCCATTTTTTTTTTTGAATTGTTATAATTACTGTACTTAGTAACAGAGGCATTCCCACCATGGATTGGAAAGTCCACAACAACCACTTATGTAACTGGGATTTTTGACTATAATCATTTTAACCTTCTCCTTCCATTTGCTCAGCCACTGAAATATGTGTTGAGAAATATTTGCTTAAGACATCCCTCATGAGAATGTGCAGACCATCAGTGATAATAACAATATTCTCATAACATTTCCACTATCATTACAATTGCTTTTGGGCTAGAATTTAGACTTATGGGTATCTTTTTCATGCCTTGTAAACAAATGAAGATGACAAGGGAAAGGAGAAAAAGAAGAGGGATTAGAAAACATCCACTGAGAGGAGCTTGAATTGTTGTCAATGATGATCCATATTTAGGGATCGCTTCTGTAACTTGCTTTCAATATTCAGGGCAAGCTAGAAAGCCTTGCTCCAATGAACTGAGTGCATGCAAAGTCCAGCTTGTGCTGAATATGAAACAGGAGACACTTTATCAAATTGAAACATTAATCCCCGACGATGAATTTTTCAATATACTAATGAACAATCAATACCAGCAATTGTCAGAGAGGAAACCACCGCTAAGTAGCTTCTTCCTAAGAGGTTAGAAACATTGTCTAATAACTAGTTCTTAGAATCCATCAAAATCACCCAACATGCACCACATTGCACACAAACATGTTGAGTTGTGGGAGAAAGAATCTTAAATTAGAATGCACCCTTTTGCAAGTAACGAAATTGTGGAGAAAAAAAATGCCTATGATAAGTGATATACCTACTGTAGGTATAGAAATTTTTCCAGGAGATCAGGAGGTTGGTCCAGACCCCAAGAGATATCTAGGGAACAACCTCAAACTCAAGTAGCTCTGAGGTTATGGCAGAAACATTGAGAAGGAATGTGAAGGAAAAAGTCTTGCAATCAGACTAAAATCATAGGATAACTACGAACCAAGAGTGACAAAGTTTTGGACAGTTCCTTAGTATAAAGAGGATAGAAGCTCATGCAACACTAGAAGGTTATTTTATTGGGCAAAGAGAATGCTATGTGCATCTTGCAGATGCAAACTGCTGTTGCACATGATGGGAAAAAGGGCTTGCAAAAATATGCGTTGTGTGCAGCATCAACACACACAAAATTCTCTTTTTCCCAATGCACTAACCTTCTAGTTGTGGCCAAATAGCATTTGGGTCACAGTGGCAAGGCTTTCAGTAGAAGGCACTTACCAAATCTTCCACAATTTGCGCTATTGTACGAGAACTAGATCTTGGACCTATGCTAATATGTGAGGTGTTTCCAGTGCAAGACATCAAGCATCGTGTTTAGCATTCAGAGCTGGCAAACTTGAGAAACACCTTGACCAGGGAGAAACAGTCAGAAAGAAATGAACAAATAATAATAATAATAACTCTAGAATATTATAAATAAGAAACCCTGCTATCACTACACTGGAGGTGCAGGCCTTCACTTTTTTATTTTTCATTATAATTTGCACAAAATCCCTCCAATCCTAGCTTGTCACATTTTTGGATTTAGCAATAGCTAAAGCCTTTTTCATTTGGGCAAGTATGAATCCCAATGGACAACTGGTATTATATATGCCATACATAACAATTAGGAAGCCAAAACAAGTAAATGCAATGTTTCAAATATAAATTCTTATTAGGAAATTTTAGTTACAGTAACAGTAATGGTATCTCCTGTGGAAAGGCTAATTGTAATCCCCGTGTAAGCCAAAATCTCAATAAATAGCAACATAAAGAACTAATATGCATCAAAATTGTTGTAGAAAGTATTTTATAAATGGGAAAGATAGTAAATTATGGAATGGAACATCATGCATACTACCTATTTAGTTTCTTACCCTACAATATACTACTATCATTTTCAGTTTCTTTATTATTTGGTTACACTGCTCATTTTATCTAGAATTACAGTGAGATAGTTGTCTGATAGTTGGTCATATTACAGTAGGAACGTCATCAATATAGGAAATCTAGTTTTTGACTGAAAATGAGAGCAAGGCATAAGGAAAATCATTGCCACAAGGTAAAAATATGATTGACAACTTCTTATTGGAATGTATATTATTTGGAGTTAAATACAAACTATGATTATTTGTGGTAATGCTATGGATGTTAGAGAATAGACATTCAAGAAAGTATTGTCACTGTAACATGTCTAGAATGTAGTTGTAGATCCTTTTTCACCTTGGTTTCTATTTTCTGCAATGGCTTGTAGTGGTAGCATGATGTGTGCATTAGATATTTTATTCCAATGTTATAGTGAACTTGGTATGTTCAAGAGGGTCATAACCTATTAGGAAAGAACATATTTTTTCATAAGAGGCATTCCTAGAAAAATTGGTCAAGAGGCCAACCTGCAAGAAAAAATTATAATATATATTGTGACTTCTCCAAAGCTTGAAACTTATTCGCTAGTTGATACTTCACTAGTCAGTCGATAATGCAGCAGCCTTCAGAAACCAAAACACAGTGGTGACTTGCAGGTCATGTTTGCATTATGCTAGTACAAGCTTAGTCTATTCAGAGGCCTACCATATGCAACAAAAGAGATTTTCAAAGAAGATTTCCATGTGCACTATTGGAATTGTAGGACAAATGAAATAGTTATTTTATATAGCTTCAACAATTTTGAATTAGGAAAGAAGCCCTTAAAATGTACATGCATCATAAAACTAGGCCGAGTTCAATCTAGTCAAGTGTGTTACTGCTAGCACACACTTGTTATTTATTTTTCCCGTCTTAGGCCTTAGCAAACTGACATAGTAAATGTATAAGAGTTCCCAAAATAAGTGTCTAAGTGAGATGTAAGACATGTGAGAAAATTCAAGCTGGCCTATCCATGCTCACCGATTATTGGGCTTCTTTAGGATTAATAGTTGAGGAACGTTTTTCACCACTCTAGGACTAAGAAAGTATGCCAAATTGTAAGATTAAATAACATTGCAACACCATGAGAGCCATATAGAATTGTTTAACTGATGCTGACCAGTTTAACATATTAGTAGAAGACAACTTAGCAACTTCTTAGTATCATGTTGCATGAAGAATTGACTAGAACCTAAGTTTTTGAGGCAACTGATATAATACCCAAATCATGTCCTTTAGGAGACAAAGTATGCACATTGAGTGTGTGAGAGAGAAAATGGGTATCGTTTTCACATGGATTGATACATTAGTCCAATTTATATTTTCTTATCTTTTCCTAAACGCTAATATCAGTAAATTTGAACATGAGAGTGGGTGCCCTCACATTTGAAGAGACAAATCTAGAGGGATTGTGTTAAAGACCATTTAAGTTAATCATTATACCCTCATGCTTAATGGAAATACAGATTTCATATGATTCATGTCATATGTTTTCAAGGTTTGAAAACACTAAAGTTTAAACTCCCAACATGTCCTTTATGAGAGTGGGTGCCCTCACATTTGAAGAGACAAATCTAGAGGGATTGTGTTAAGTACCGTTTAAGTTAATCATTCTACCCTCATGGTTAATGGAAATAAACATTTCATATGATTCATGCCATATGTTCCCAAGTTTTGAAAACACTAAATTTTAAACTCCTAGGATCTCATCATTCCCTCTAGTTGAAGGAAGAAGAAATTTGAAAAGAAACATTGATCTCCTATAGTGACTCGTACCTTTCTTATTTCACCTATGCACTTGAGAATTTGATGGCTTAGGATTTGAACCTCAAATTGAGTGGTAGGTTCAACATATAATTGAGGTGATTTGACCTTTTTGGAAACTATGCAACGATGAGTGCTTTCTATGTCCAAGATTATAATGATCCATTTTAGATGAATCTCTTTGCTTTCATTGTCTTAAGATTTTTGAATATTGATCTTATTAGAAATTGTAAGTTAAAGGTAATTGTTATTTCAAAATCTAGCACCCCTATGGCATCATATGTATGGGCACCTCAACTTGAAATATCTCTCTCAGTTGGCATGAGAGAAACTCTTAGATGGACTTTCGAACATTCTGTAGAAGATCCACAGAGTTTGCAGAGCTTGTCAGGCAAGGAAGCTACATTGAATACCATTTTATGAAGGAAAATCTTGGAGAGAGTAAAGGGTCCTTCAGTTGGTACTTTCAAACATATGTGGACCAATGAACATGACATCAACCACTGGTGCTAGGTACTTCCTTCCATTTGTTGATTATTTCAGTAGAAAATTGTGGGTATATTTTCTATAATTAAAATATGATGTGTTTAATGAAGTTCAAAAGGTCAAAGAATTAATAGAGAAACAATTAGGTTGTCATATTTCCTCTCTTAGATATGATACTGGTGTGGAATTATACTTAAAATATTTCAATAAATTTTGTGCTAAACATGGGATCCAAAGACAATATACTACACCTTACACTCCACAACAACATGTATTGTTTGAGAGGAAAAACTGTACTATCACAAAGATGGCTAGGTGTAAGTTGTAGAGGAAGTCTATTCCCAATAGGTTTTGAGCTGAGTCAATGTTCACAATAGTACACCAATTGAATAGATCTCCCACGATGGCGATGAAGTAGAATGTCACAAAGAACCATGGTTTGGAAGAAAGTCCAAGTAAGTCATCTTAAAGTTTTTGGTTGTATTTCCTACACTTGGATTCTAGCTAAGAAGATAACCAAATTAGATCCAAAGAGCAAAGCTAATGATTATAGGGTACAAAAAAACTATAAGGTTTATAGGTTGATTGATATTGACACTGATAGGGTAAGCTTCAATAGTGAAGTTGTTGTTGATGAGGAGGTTGGACCTTTCTAAACTTATTACTTAGAAGTTGGAAGGGGTTGAGGATTCAGGGGTCAAGCTTCACGTAGCTGCACTTGAAGAGGGTTGGAATATTTTTAGCATGATGAGTCTCCTAGACTAGTAATTTATGATCTAGATATAGGTGGTCCAGGTCATGGTGACAATACTGACTTAGATGAGGAATATCACAATAAGAGACCCAAGTAATGGCACAACACCATTAGATATGTTTGAGTAAGCAAAATGATCAAGGGATAATTATTGAGTGGAAAGAGAAAACAGAGAACATAGTCAAATTTTATCTCATGGTCAATATTAAGGAAATCTATGAGTCAATTTGTTTGAGGAAGCACAAGGGAGACCGAATTGGGAAGGAGCCATGGTAGTCAAATATGAGGGTTTGATGAAAAATAAGACTTGTGGTCTCACATCACTTCCATTAGGGAAGAAACCTATTGGCTGCAAAGGGATGTACAATATCAAGTACAAGGAAAATGATACATTTGACAAGTACAAAGTATGGTTGGTTGCATAATGGTTTTCTTATCAATAGGGCATTGAATATGAGGATACCTTTTCTCCTACAACAAATATGAGCACCATCCAACTAGTTCTAGCCACGCTAGCACAATTTGGCTGGAAGGTCCATTGTATGGACATGAAAAGTGCCTTTCTTAATGGAGATTTGCGAGAAGAAGTCTACATGTATCAACCATATTGTTTTCAGGTTTCAAGGAAGGAGAATCTGGTCTGTAGACTGAAGAAGGCTTTGTATGGTTTGAAATAGGCACCTAGGGCATCTTCATCTTTCAATAGTTTAACATTGTATTTTCCTTTAGGAAAATGCTGCTTACTGTATATGTTTTTTTCCCATCAAAAATAATTTTAGCATTACCAATGGATGCACGATTTTGTATGAACAGCTTATTTTTAACTTCGATTCTATCTTCTTTGGAAACCCTACCTACTTTCACTTCCTTTTCTGCTTTCCCAAGTTTCTTCTCCTTTTCCTTCTTCCTAGATCCATTACTGATTCTATGTATATCTAAGTCATAGTGGAATTTTTTCATAGATAATGAATGTTAATCCATTACCATTTAAAAGGAAAATGTTGGCTGGAAAAATTATGCACATGGTTGACAATTAAACCAGTTGTGAGAATCCTTCTCCTTACAGTGTATTAAATGACGTATAAAGTTGTAAAAAGTAAATATTGATGAAGTACATGAAATTATTTCTTTACAAAATAAATAGAAAATTAATAACAACAGAAGTCTACAGTGAAGTACTTAACCTAAAATCTAATAATAACAACAAAAGTGTACAGTGAAGTATACTTCCATCTAATAAAACTGATTCAGTGATTTAAATTTAAATTTCCAAAACAGTACTGAAAGGTGTATGGAAATTTATATGGCACCGTCACACATATTTGTTCAATGTTCAATGATTTTTAAAGAAATTTACGCATGAGGAAAAATCACACAGTAAAATTCAAATACAGGTCTAACCTATTCACATCGTTCCAACTTATATCAAAGAAACGGAAGTGAAAAGAATACAAGCTACTCCCATCACTGTATACAAATAATTACATGACAAAGGGTGCATTTTTGCACATCATGTATGATTGTCCAGTTAAAACCTTTGTCAAATTTGAATGAATAAATTTATTCCAATTTGCTTCACTGTATGCTAATGAGAACGTTCACTTTCCGTGTCCACTTAACCAGAAAGGACCAATTTAAAGGACAACATCTTCACCGGAAGAACACTTAAAGTCTTTAAATTGGAAATTTTGGCCCAGTTAAACTGAGGAATTCAAGATTATTATTTATATCAATACGAAATTCTGGAATAGAATTAGTGATTGAAAAAATTATACTTGATTCTGAACTAATATTTTTATTGTAAAGGACTATACATGAGGGGGCATAAATTATGGATCGTGAGAAGCCTGCTTCTACAAAAAGGAGACTATCTCTGAGGGAGATGATTGTATATTTTTTATTACAACCAGATGGGTGATTTAATAACCCTAGGGCATGCATATTAAAAAGAGACGAGTGAATTTCCAAGTCACTGCTCCTCCAAGTATATCGAGTGAGATGCAGCAAGGAGAGCTGCTCTAATGCCCGAGCCATCCTTTGAATGATCTATAACCAAACTTTCTGAGATCTTGGTTCCAAGAAATTCTGTAACTGCATTTTGCAGATATTCTCAGAAGAGGGGGTAGTGTTCATAAAGCCCCCCATCCGTTGCAACAATGCTCATCTTTTTTCCTGCAGCTTCATTTACATTATCTCTTCCAATCTTTTTCAATATTACAACAATCCTAGCTCCCTCCAAACAGGCACCACGTTCTGCTACAATGCTTAAATAACGTTTAGGAGCATAAATATTGCTTGCCCTCTTTACTTTCTTTGCAGATTTTAAAATATGTTAAAATTAACTCCATGAAATTCCAGAATTTACCTTTCTCTACCAGGGAAAATGGGAAAAGTGAACTTATCATAAAAGCACTTCATTGGTAAAGTGAACTTATCATATAAACACTTCATTGGTAGTAAATAAATAAGCGATGAAGAAAAGCCAAAGGCCAAGATTGGACTTGGGAAAATTGTGATCGCTTCATTGGTAGTAAATAAATGAGCGATGAAGAAAATCCAAAGGCAAAGATTGGGCTCCGGAAAATTGTGATTGCTTCATTGGTAGTAAATAAATGAGTGATGAAGAAAAGCCAAAGGCCAAGATTGGTCTCGGGAAAATTTTGATCGTTATGAATGTGATGGACATCGCAATTTCCCGCTATAATGAATGCAATTCCTTGATGTACAACTTTCAGTGCTAAAATCCTATATTGCATTTTATTTATATGTTTCTGTTTTATCGTGTCTGTGGAGAGGACACCGAGAAGCTAGTAGTTACATGTCCGTGTTTAAATAAACCTAGTGACAGGAAGAGATTTTCAAGGGCACTAGAGAGGGCATTAATGAGCCCTAAGCTAAAGAGCCGAAAGTTGATGGCCCTACGGTCAAGGTTGCAGGAAGCAGTGAATGACATGGTGCAGTTCATTATCGACAATGACGATGTGAACGACCCGTATTATGTCCCAGATCCATTACTGAGTCTCTGTACATAGAATTCATAGTGGAAAATTTTCACTCTCGGATTAAAGCTAGCACAGAAATGATTGGCATAAAGTCTGATAGGCCCAATGGCTCTCTTGCCTCTGCCATCTGGTCGATTAATGGGAACATGAGTGGCCTTAAATCTCTGTCCACTCTCCAACTTGCTTTCTCCTATAATGGATCTGAATGAAACATAGTTCAAAGGCATCTGGACACTCCTAAATCCCTCGGCAGACTCCTTCGCATAAGCCATCGATGTCGAGTAGCTGGCTTCAGCTGCATGTGGAGGCACTTGTGTCGGGATGGAAGGTACCCTAGAAGGCTCTTGAGTACTGATATTAAGACCCCTCATTTTGAAAGCCATAACAGTTGCACGAATATTGGAAATATGTTCTTGAAGCGGAGGACCTCGGGGTTGATTCGCTGAACCCCTACCTCTGCCTCTTCCCTGACCCTGTCCCTCGCCTTGACCCAAACCTTCGCCTTGGCCTTGGCTTCCATTTCTACCTCTACCTATTTCTCTTCCACCAGATTTGCCTCAGCGATCCATAGTCAAAGAAATGAAAATGATCTGAAATTAAATTAAATCAGTCTCAAGTCTTCCCAAACTACTGGAATTCGACCTGCTCTGCAAATTGATATAGATGGAAAACTCTGCATTTAATTTATAATAAATGCAATGAAATTAAAACCAGAGTGGACAAAATATTTCAACTTCCACTGCAAGAAACCTAGAAAGCCAAGGGCGAAGAAGAGTGGAGGAGTGGTCTTTCCTCTGAATTAAGAACACCCTTTAACTTTTTTTTTTGTTCAGAGGGAGCTAATAAGACTCATTATTTTGCCTCAATATAGAAATTAGCATATAAATTACCATTACAGAGTGCACTGTAGATTGCAGATTGAAATAAATATATATCAAATGCAGGGTTTTCAATAGCAACCATAAACATCTAGATTTTAGTATAACATAACCAGCTACTAGAACCTACTAAAATTACCATATTCATAAACTAATTGAACTTACCTCTTAATAGACTATAATTGGCATGTACTAAAACAAAGAGAACATCAAATACTTGGAAAGGTTAGTGTTGTTTTCCCAATATTTCTTGTCGAAGTAGATCCAAAAACACACTTCAAAATTTTTGAAAGATCCAATCCCCTGAGGCAAAGATGGTCCTCCTCCGACCTATTCCAAAAGAACTAAACATCAAAAGCCCTAAACATAAATTAAAAAAAAAAAGGGTTTTTATAAACTCCTCACGCAGGCTTAGATATTTGTTAAGTGACACCAAAATCTAGTTGGGCAACACTATTTTTTTTTATTTGTTTTGGGTTGGGTTTAGTTAAAAGCTGTTGGGCGGGAATTTAATTTTATTTTTTTTAAATATTTAGATTTTTAATAATTAATTTATTTTTTATATTAAAAAATTAAAATATTTAATCAATTAAAAATCATTTTAATTTATTTTAATTTATTTTTTCAAATTAAAAGTATTTTTAATATTTATCATTAAACTTATTCTAATAATATGGGTGAAATTGGTGTTTAGGTTGTAAAGAGAAAAAATATTACTTGTTTTTTTCTATTGAGAAGATATAGAAATTGATTGTCATGATTGGAATGTTCATGCATAAATCTACATTGTCTTGTTAGAATTATGAAACAAACCACCGTTTATATATTTAAACGATCAAGATGACACATTTTTATGAGTAAAATTATCAAACACCATGGAACAATTCAACATAGAATTTATGGAAAAAACATTTAAGAGTTGGAATAGAGTCTTTAAGTGATCACAATAAAAATAATACAAATTAGAGATATATACATGGATCATATATATCAAGCTATAGTGATCGCTAAAGCAACATCTTCCTACGTCACCTAGTGTCCTAGATGGGCAAGGCAAGGTGTCATCAAACCAATTATACAACCATTCATATATCTCAGTTGGAAAATGATTAATGTCACAAGAATCACAAGGGTTTAGATGTCAACCAAAATTTAAAAGTATCCACTACAAACTCATATAGAAAGTGGGGTAACAGGTCCTATGACATCCAACGTGTGATTTGCAATGGGAAATCCTCAACAGTCTCTTTGGAGAAATAATGTCCCATTAAGGGGTTCAATAAGAGGTGTGAGGCCCCACCAATTTTATAGTTGAAGAAGTTTGAATATTTGCTTGTCAATTTTGGCCCTAAGTAGGCAAGGCAACATGGAAGGAGGTGACCCCCTTGGAAAAGTTCAAAAGGGGAAGGCCACATAAGGTCTTATATAAAGATCTAAATCCAAGGACCTCCCTCATAAAAATAGTTAGACATGTATTGAAAGAAAGTAGATAACTACCATCTAAATCTTGATAAAAGAAAATAGAACATCCCTTGAATCCATAATAAATGGAGCATCTACATATGAGGTGATCCTATAACTCAATGTTGTGTATATGGAAAAGCTATAATATGTTATTGAGAAGAGGAATATCATGATGTCATTAGTTTCAACTAGACACTAATGTAAACCCACTTTGAAACCACCAAGGGGGATCTGAAGGGCAACATCTAGTGCTCTTGTGTGTATGATGGTTAAAAAATAAGCCCCCCTCTTATTTGCATGAAGTGTTCCTAGTACAAATCCATCTTAGCATCAAAATTGAAGTCCAATTGCTAAATTTATTGTTTATAAATAACCTCTTTAACAACTTGACACAAACATATAATGATTTCATTTACATTGGAGGTGTATGTCACTTGAATCGTGTTACAACTTTAATCGCTCCCCCACAAAAAGGTGTCATGCTCCCTTGTGATGATGCATCAACCCTAATGGAGAACAATCTTGTGATGTAACAGGAATTTAAACATGATGTAACTTTAATAGTGCCCTACATTCACCCCTTGGCTCACCAGTCATGGAAAATGTGAGGCTATTTCAAGCATTGATAAGGATAATATGATTTTATTTTCTCTTATGTATAGTATTCTACATTGCACAATTGCGTTTTTTTAGAAAAAAATTTATTTGTATCAAGGGTTAGCTCCTTGTTCATTAGGGTTGAAGAGGTTGCATCATTATGAGTGATCTATTCATTGCCAACTCCTTATGTGGGAGATCACTACAAGCTCCATGTCAACCTGAAGTGTATATATTCTAAGAAATTCTAGTTATTGAGGTTTTGCAAATTATCCAATTGTTATACATTTGGTATACATGTTAATAAGGGAATTACCCACAAACACACACCCTCTAGACCAATACCTATTTCTCTAAAAATCAAATGGTACCAATATTCTTAGTTAGAGGTAAAGGATTCTCCTAACAAGTTATTTTGTTGGTTTCAGGTGTTTTTTTTTCCCTTTGATACTAAGTGGTTAAGGGATTCAAGAGTTAAGATTTAAGGGACAAGGGCTTGTGGGGAAAGGGATTTACAGGTTAAGGGCTTAATAATTAAGGGATTTAGGTGTTAGGGGTTAAGGGTTTAGGTTTTAAGGTGTTTAGGGGTTATGGATTAAGGTTTAAGGGTCACAAGTTAATAGAATAAGGGGTTAGTGCTTAGGGGGTTCATGGATTCTAGGTTAGGAGTTATTAGCTTAAGGTTTAATGCATTAAGGGGTTGATGGCTTATGAGTTATGAGTGTAGGCGTTAAGGGATTATGGATTCAGGATTAAGAGATAGGGAATTTAGTGGTTATGGGTTAATGGCTTATTGGTTGTGATAATGGGGCCCCTAATTCCGTTATCAACACTATCAGGGTTTCCCCTTTAAATTTCTCTTGTTACCTTCCCTATAGGCCCCCTAGCCCCTATGACATTAGATTTTAATCCCCCTTCTCATTCTCTAATGTGTGGATTATAGATCTTAGTAAACCATTCTTGGACATCCCACTTCTACCCATCCATGCTACATGTGTGTCCCCTAGTCCTATTTAATACACCACAAAATACTCTTCCCACCTTTTCGGTCATATCATTAAACTTATCCTAACATTATGGGTGAAATTGGTGTTTATGCTCTAAAGTGAACACAAAAAATTATAACTTTTTTTTCTATTGAGAAGAGGTAGAAATGGATTGTTATGATTGGAATGTGCATGCATCAATCTACATTGGCTTGTTTTTTGGGCTTAGACATGAATAATCATTTGGTCATACTCCATCCTATCGATGGAGTCTGATATCACAAATGTATCGATGGGCAGTTTAAAATATTCTTTTTAAATCTTGTGTGTTGTGGTATTTAGCTCCTTAAGAATGTGTCTAAAAGATAGCTAGTCTAAAGAGTTTGGGGAATCTATAATATCCTGTAGGATGGGATGTAGGTAGATTTTTTCTATCATGAATTATTGACCCAATTGATCATGATTTTTGAATCCCCCATGATCTATATGGATTTGACTCTTTTATGGATGAAATTTCTAGAAGAGTACAAAGAGCAATGAAATCAACTCATTTGTTGGAGCCTTAAATTTGCACATATATTACTTTCTTGCTATAACATTGGGAGAGGAAGAGCACCACACCAACTTTGTATCTAGGTGGGATAACTTGTGCAGCACCATCAAAGAAGTCACAGGGGCATCCAAGAGGGAGTGGAGGAATTACCAGAATCCATTATTTGTGTGGGTTAGGATGAATCTTGTCTTCCAAACACTGTTTAATATCAATTCAATTGTGACCTTTATTAGAATTTCTCATGAAATTTTTTTATTTTTGTTCCAATCCCACCAGACATTGCTGATTAGGATGCATGGGAAACCCTTATAATAATCTTCCATGATGTTGAGTTACTAAGTTTTGAATTTTCTTCCAAGATTAGATAGGACCACGAGCCTATCATGTTAAATTTTCAAGGGTGGTGGTGATGACCTCTACACTATGTAAGAACAAGAGATAAATAAGTGTGAAGAAATATCATCATATGACTTGCATAAAGGATAGATGTTGGGGTGATTCGTAAAATATCATGGGTATTTCTTGTGAAAAAAATGTTTTTTTGTTCCGATCCCACCAGATATTGCTGATTAGAATGCATGGGAAACCTGTTTAATAATCTTCCATGATGTTGAGTAACTAAGTTTTGAAATTTTCTTCCAAGCTTAGATATGACCACGAGCCTATCATGTTCAATTTTGAAAGGGTGGTGGTGATGACCTGCATTGTGTTGGGACTAGAGATAAATAAGTGTGAAGAAATATCATCATATGACTTCCATAAAGGATAGATGTTGGGGTGATTCATAAACTATCATGGATATTTCTTGTGAAAAAAAATGTGTTGTTATTCCAATCCCACAAGATATTGCTGATTAGAATGCATGGGAAACCTTTTTAATAATATTCCATGATTTTGTGTAACTAAGTTTTAAAATTTTCTTCCAATCTTAGATAGGACACAAGCCTATCATGTTCAATTTTTCAAGGGCGGTGGTGATGACCCGCACTGTGTTGGGACAATATATAAATAAGTGTGAAGAAATATCATCATATGAATTGCATAAACGTTATATGTTGGGGTGACTTGTAAACTATCATGGATATTTCTTGTGAGAAAAATGTGTTGTTGTTCCAATCCCACCAGATGTTGCTGATTAGAATGCATGGGAAACCTTTATAATAATCTTCCATGATGTTGAGTAACTAAGCTTTGAAATTTTCTTCCAAGCTTAGATAGGACCACGAGCCTATAATGTTCAATTTTTCAAGGGTGGTGATGATGATATGCACTGTGTTCGGACAAGAGATAAATAAGTGTGAAGAAATATCATCATATGACTTGCATAAAGGATAAATGTTGGGGTGATTCATAAACTATCATGGATATCTCTCATGAAAAAAAAGCGTTGTTGTTCCAATCCCACCAGAAATTGCTAATTAGAATGCATTGGAAACCTTTATAATAATATTCCATATGATGTTGTGTAACTAAGTTTTGAAATTTTCTTCCAAGATTAGATAGGACCACAAGCCTATCATGTTCAAATTTTCAAGGGTGGTGGTGACGACCTGCAATGTGTTGGGAGAATAGACAAATAAGTGTGAAGAAATATCATTATATGACTTGCATCAAGGATAGATGTTGGGGTGATTCATAAACTATCATGGATGTTTCTCGTGAAAAAAATGTTTTGTTGTTCCAATCACACCTGATTTGTTGATTAGAATGCATGGGAAGCCTTTATAATAATCTTACCTAATCTTGTGTAACTAAGTTTTGAAATTTTCTTCCAAGCTTAGATAGGACCATGCGCCTATCATGTTCAAATTGTCAAGGGTGGTGGTGATGACCTGCACTGTGTTGGGACAAGAGATAAATAATTGTGAAGAAATATCATCATACGACTTACATAAAGGATAGATGTTGGGGTGATTCATAAACTATCATGAATAGTTCTTGTGAAAAAAATGTGTTGTTGTTCCAATCCCACAAAATATTGCTGATTAGAATGCATGGGAAACCTTTATAATAATCTTCCATGATGTTGTGTAACTAAGTTTTGAATTTATCTTCCATTCTTAGATATGACCACGAGCCTATCATGTTCAAATTTTTAAGGGTGATGGTGATTAACTGCATTATGTTGGGACAAGAGATAAATAAGCGTGAAGAAATATCATCATATGACTTGCATAAAGGATAGATGTTGGGGTGATTCGTAAACTATCATGGATATTTCTCATGAAAAAACTGTGTTTTTGTTGCAATCCCACTAGATATTGTTGATTAGAATGCATGGGAAAGCTTTATAATAATATTCCATCATGTTTTGTAACTAAGTTTTGAAATTTTCTTCCAAGCTTAGATAGGACCACAAGCCTATCATGCTCAATTTTGCAAGGGTGGTGGTGATGACCTTCACTGTGTTGGGTCAACTAGAGATAAATAATTGTGAAGAAATATCATCATTTGACTTGCATAAAGGATATATGTTGGGGTGATTTGTAAGCTATCATGGATATTCCACTAGACAGTTCATCATAACAAATCGGATAAAACTATATTTAAAAATGAATGAACAAGAGTTTGTGATAGGAAGTGTTAGTGAGTTTCGGGTGTGCTAAGGAGGGACTGATGCCAAGGCATGCTAGGCAGTGTTAAGACATGCTAGAGGTGAGTGAAACGTGCTAAGATGTGCCAGGCACTAGGGTGTGCCAATACATTTTAGGCTCGAGCGTTTGGGAGTGCACAGGAAAAACAAGGGAGCACTAGTCTCAAATGCATGGAAATGAATGAATAAGAGTGTGTGATAGTGAGTGTGAACGAGTTATAGGTGTGCTAAGGAGGGATTTTAGGGATTGAAAACTTCCTTCATAAGTCCTATTCTTCTCCCTCAATCCTTCAATCCCCCTCCTCTATCCCTAAAAGATTAAGTCCCTTGCTTAAAAGGAAAGCAAGCCCAACTCTTTATTCTATCTTAAGGAAATGGTTTCTAGGGTCACTTCCCACCTATTCATTGACCAATACTCTACAAGTGACTTCCTAAACTACCAAGACTCCTCCCATCGGTGAAATCCTGTGAAGAGCAAGGAGCCCTAGTTGTGGTGACAATGGGCTAAACCTCCACTGTTTCCCTTGTCCTAGCAGTTGCCCTCTTAAGAACCCCTTTTAGGCCCACTACTAGTTTGAGTGCTAATAAGTTGTTCATGACTCCATTTGTGAACAAATCTTTGGTATGCCCACTTTTTCCATACTACGACTCCAAGATGATAAGTATAGGGCTATGTAGGTTTCCCTTATTCTCACTGAATTAATCCTCTACAATATAGTGAACTAGGGCTAGTTGGCTGGCCCACTTGACTGATACTTTAGTCCTTCAAAGTCTGCACATATTTATGCCCTATACATCTGCCCTTCTACCAATCTTGTTGTCCTTCACAACAGTTAGGGATATTCTTTGATAGTCACCTAACAACCCTCCAAATGTACTTGGAATACCATCAATATTCCCAACCACTGTCAATTATTTTTATTGATCTAGGGCCCACAATATTGTCTTCATATAGGGCTCTTAAAATCTTCCACTTAACAATGGTTTGAGTCCTCTCAAAATAATTTTTTTTGTGTATCAACAATTTGATATTTGTTGTCCAATATATGAAAAAATCTGAACTAATCCTCTTATCATCCTTCTAATAATTTGTAGATGACTGAACTAGGGTCACAAATCAGCCACTAACAGTTCATTGACTAATTTTTTATAGGTTGCTTCAGATCTCTGTCTAGAACTCTATGGATATTCCACCAAAATAAAATTCTATGTATGTCAATGCATTCTTCGTATGGCACATTTCTTCTGCATGTTGAAACTTCTGCTCAGGTTCTGCCCTCCTTTGGATCTACTATCTCCACACATACTAAATCTGCAAACCATCTTCCAGATCTATGGTCTATATTATAGAAATAAACCTCGCTCTAAGGGTCACAATTGCTATTCCTCTACGCAAATTGGTCACAGTCTTAAGGGCATACCTTATGAACTAAACATGATAGGAAATTTTCCTGACTAGGGAACTATACTTAAAAAATTCTAATTGTTGTAGAAAAAACCCTATCCACCCATAGAAAAAACCACAACTCTTTCCTCCATAAGAGACTTGACCTAGTTCATATGGATCCATAGATTATGGGAATTTATTTGACTGAATATTGACATGAACTTCAGATCTCAATGTCGACCCTCAAACTTAGGTTACCTCAATCAATATTACACCTGCGTCTACTTTTGTTCTGGCTCTAAATTACAGTGCAAGCCCTCCTCCATTTATGTTGGTATTCATCACAGACCTTGGGGCCTACTAATCACCACAGGACAAGATCATATCAAGCATATATTCTATTTCATGTAGAAAATATAACCAATGGGATTAAATCTGATCTTGTAGTGTACTAAAACAAGATACTGAATCCTTCCTACAATTTGTGGAAACAAAACATGGTCGAAAAATCACACGAAATTATCAATCGCACAACACAAGTTGTATCTGGGGAAATAAACTGCTCAAAACCCCTCTATCTCTATTGTTTATAAAGTGAAGGAATCATGAAACAATACAATGCTTAATCTCTCATGAGATTCTCCATCACTCTGTCAATTGTCTCCTACTAATCTAGGCAAAATCGGTCTAGCGTCTTCTTCCTCATGCAATTCCTAGGGAATTAGCTCCATATTAATTAGGAAAATCAACCTTCCTTTATTGTGAAATCCATCATGGCATCCCAATTACTTTATAATTGCACATGGGAAATATTGTATAAATACAATTGATAGTTATGTTCCCTTTAACCCCTGTCTCAACTGGGTATTCCTGGAACTGACATGCATGTGACTATTAGTAGCGAATTATCAGTTATCTGATTGATCACTCATTGTGAATTAAACCTAATTTAATTCAGTGGAACTATCGCTAGCTCATCACTCAAGTTGAACCATTTAAACTGATTTTAACTCAATTAATTGAGTTAACTACTTCACACCTAGACCCCACTAATGCATCAACTGCAATTGGACCTCCAAAATATTAGAATCCCTCTAAATGCCTCATCTTAGACCCTCATGATCTGAACATATGGAGTAATGCAATAAAATACATAAATAAATAAACACAGATATGCAGTATGAATAACACTTCATTTCATTAATATCAAACACTGAAAATGCTCACAGACAGAATGGAAAAAAAACTAGCTTGGGCGATGGTATCTTATCTTTCAGAAGAGATGTGGCGGCTACATGCCTCTGAACTATGTTACAATAAGGCTCAAGGGCCTTTTTATTATTGAAAAATAAGAGAAAATCCTAACTCGAAGAGATGTAACACCAAGAGTTTCTGGGCCCCGTTGGCGGTAGTTGGGCAGCCAACTTCCCGGGGTCGTAACTTGGTCATATGATCTCACTTTGACACACATGATACCTCGTTATAAATATCTCTCTGAAAACATATCTGGAAGTTCAGGCCCCGAAAAATTGACAAAAATAGTAAATTGTGCTATAATTAAGGAAACTAAAAAACGAAGAGAGACAATGGTGAGGGCCCAAGTGGAATAGGCAAGTGGCCACCAATATCCACCTTGATCACCTCAACTCAAATTTCTTGAGCTAACTTAGTCATCATGACTTAGTTAACTGGCCCAATTTGTTATGGGATGAGCTTAAAATTTATTGTCCAATTTATTTAATGGAAAAATAAAAGAGACGCCTCACATTCCTCACTCCTGGTACATCAAAATTCCTCACCAGTGTGGGTGCATTATTTTTTTTTCCTTTCTGGTTGCCAATTTCACTATTTCTTGTTCCAAATTTCAACACTCCCTCTGAACAAGAAAGGAATTCAATCTATCCCAATCCAATACCTTTGGAATTTTGCATGAAACACTTCTCTAATGTTGTTTGCACCTGTAAATCCTGAAACTGAATAGCCTTTGAACAACTAAATCAGTATAATACATTTGTAATTAGAGTCCTATGACTGATGCTAGCTACTGCACCTGTCTACTGAAATCTCTGCGCTATTGTTGACATCTCCATCTATGCCATTTGCATTGTTTCCAACTCTGATATGCACTCTAGTATCTGACATTTGTCACTCTCATTTATGTCTTCCTGACAGCTGAATGCATCCATATAAATGATCCTTCTTGCTACTGTTGTACTGTGGACTCCTTGTAGCTAGGTTCAATCCATGAGACACACCGTCTCAATGGAATCTACCCAAATTTATTATCTTCGAATTATGTCTACACATCACCCCACCTTTCACTTGGAGGTATAATTGCATGTGCTCCCTCTACCCATCTGTCTCACAATTTACCCCTCATGGAGGTCTCTTCTTGAGTGGACGCTTCCACTTGGTCTCCTCTCTGCTTCTCCAATTGAGGTTGCTCCACAACCTTCTAAGGTTGATTCTAAGGCTGCATGTTGAGAGGTAATTTGTACTCCCTCTCCACAGACAAGTCTCTAACCTCTGCTTTGCTCCTCAAATATTTTGATTCATCTGGTACCTCAAGTGCATATAGGTTTTTGACTCACGCACATTGTAATTGTCCTACCATTACTGATTAAGAGCTCAAGTCCGGGCTATGGAAAAAGCTCAAAATTGAAAGTGTTCAAAATCACTTGCAACCTGAACGACCGGATAGGCCTCAGTGATATGTCCTGACACCATGAATGGCACTCAAATCCAACACTGTATGTGAAAGTTATTCAAGTTTGAAAATTCACAATTTCAGGCAAAAGACCAGTTTGACCAGGTTTGACTTCCAAATTTGAAAAATTAAAAAAGGAATATTCCAAGGAATATTCCTGGAATATTCCTTAGAATATTCCCTAGAATATTTCACCTGGGCCAATCAACGTTTGACAAGTGGCAATCAGTGGTTTGACATTGGTTTTACTTTTGAAGAAATTGGCCAATCGGAGGGTGCCACATGGCAAGCCCGGAGGCCGTCACATGGCCCCAGGCTGTGGTGAAATATTGACTAAGTAAAATTTTTGATGGTCTGTGGGTTTTGAACCCGAGACCTCACTCTCGCCAGCAAAGCGCTTTAACCAACTCTCCTATCGATTAGTTCTTATTATATATACAAAACACTGCGTATATAAAGTTTATATTAGAAATGGATGGCGGTAAAGGGGGCTAGCCCCTTAGGGCCAACCCCCACTTCAGGAATTACTATAAGACCTTCCGCCATGACTAGAGGGCCTAACAAACTAGTGGGATCAACAATTAGTTAACCGTCCAAGTGGCCAACACCGCATATGACACTAAATGCCACGTTAAACAGTTAAATGGCGGGTTTTGTAGCATATGATGACGGTCTTTGCGGTTGGTCATGTGACCACCCATACCCAGAAATTTAATGTCACACCAAAATTTTTCGCCCAAATGAGCACCGGTTCCACCAAATCCATGGTTATGCCATTTTTGGCATTGTTATCTGCAGTTAGCCCACATTTAGTGGGATTTTTACATGACATTGGGAAAATACTGTTTTGGTCATAAATTTTGATGGACAAAACCTTTTTGGACGAAAGTTTTTTTTATTTCTGGTATTCAGAGCATTATGAATCCATTGGAATAGGTTGTAGAGCCATTGGAGTTGATCTTCAGTCCCTTTTTCTTTAGGGAAGCAATGAGAGCCATGAGGGCCAAGAGGGAGTTGGAGCTGTGTTGAGCTATGGTTAACCATTTGAGGTGAAAAAAAAGTCATTTTAGATTATTTTCAGAATTATAGAGCCATTGAGACAGTTTCCAGAGGTAGTAGAGGTGTTCTACAATCATTTTAGCTTCAGGGAATCTTTTTGAGCCATAAGGGCCATTTTGGGGTTGGAGCTGTTTTGAGTTGTACCTCTCTGTTTGAGGTGAAACAAAGATAATTTTCAGCTAATTTTGACCTTATGAACCTAATGAAAGAGGTTTCAGACCTGTTTGAGGACTTCTACAACCAGAAAATCTACACAGGAGTTCAAATATCCATCAGGGCCTTATTGAAGAAAGCACTGTTTATGGTAATTCTTCACTGTTTAGTGAATTTGGAAAGGCATTCTTAGCTTTTTCATGTCTTCTGAATCAATATTTGCATTCATATTTTTCTATTGAGACACTTTTAAACTTGTATTATCATTTGAAAGCATTTTAATACAAGAGGACAAGCTCATTTTGGGAGGCTTGATCCAACAGACGTAGCCTAGGAGGGGTGAACTGCTCATCAAACATTTGTGTCATGTTATGCTAAATTTATCTTGATGAAAATTTCTAATTTAATATGTTAAACAACAAATACAAGTAGTTTCATTATCAGATCATGAGTGTTAACTTCTACAAGTTCTAAAGACAAAGTCTGTAAAGGGACAAGTAGCCTCTGGATCTCATCCTTTTATCAAAGGTGACATATCTAGTAAATGCGCCTACAGTCAATATCTGGAATAGATCTAAGAAGTTGCATTTTTAGATCAGTTAATTTAACTTTCCTTCACACATAAACTCTTATAAAGTTACCATAAACACTTTGTTTTATGCAACAAGACATGGAGAATTTTTCACACATTTAATTAATGGAAATGGATACCTTGCACACATTTTCAAGTACTTCCATTTTCAGATCAGTTACAAAAGTTTCTAAAAAAGAGTTGATTCTAAATCGATGATATATCCCTCATCTGAGCTCCGAATTGATTTTCCATTTGGGTGGTTTTTTGCAAGGAATCCAAATATGTTATTTTTTTTTTGAAAATTTTACACCAAAATATTTAGATATTCTCTGCAAACTTGCCGCCCAAAAAAATCCTTCTTTGATACCATGTAGAAAATATAACCAATGAGATTCAATCTGGCCTTGTAATGTACTTAAACATGATACTGAATCCTTCCTACAATTTTCAGAAATAAAACACAATCGCACAATCACATATATGTAAGAGAATAAAATTATCAATCGCACAACACAAGATGTATCTGGGGAAATCAACTACTCAAAACCACTATCTCTATTGTGTATTAAGTCAAGGAATCAAGAAAAAATACAATTCTTAATCTCTCATGAGATTCTCCAACACTCTGCCAATTGTCTCCCACTGATCTAGGCAAACTCGGTCTAGTACTTAGCCAATTCTCAGCCTTCCTTTAGCATGACTTGCTAATGCAATTCCTAGGGAATTATCTCCCTATTAATTAGGAAAATCAGACTTCCTTGATTGCTCAATCCATCATGGCATCCCAATGAATTTATAATTACACACGGGAAATTTTGTATAAATAAAACTAATATTTATGTTCCCTTTAACCTCTATCTCAACTGGGTATTCCTTGGAATTGACACGCATGCAACTATTAATAGTGGATTATTATTTTTATGATTGATCACTCATTGTGAATTAGATCTAATTTAATTCACTAGTCGACCTCTCACTAGCTCATCACTTAGTTAGAACTATTTAAACTGATTTTAAATCATTTAATTGAGTTAACTAATTCATGCATGCACCCAACTAATGCATCAACTACAACTGGACCCAAAAAATATTAGATTATTCCCTCTACATGTCTCATCTTAGACCCTCAACTCGAATTTCTTGAGATAACTCAGTCATCATGACTTAGTTCACTGACACAAGTTGTTATGAGATGAAATTATAATTTATTGTCCAATTTATTTAAGGGAAACATAAATTAGACGCCCCACATTCCTCACTCCTGGTGCACCAAAATTCCTCACCAGTGTGGGTGCATTTATTTTTTTTCCTTTCTGGTTTCCAATTTCAATGTTTATTGTTGCAAAGTTCAACATTTCATATTTTGATGTGGCCTTCACATAAAGACACCATTGAAATCGCATGCCTAGATTCTCATGAGAAACCTCTCTTAACCTCGATCTTCCATAAGAGAACCAACAATATGCCATCCTAATTCCTAGCTCGAACTGACCATTAAGGTATGCAAAAATCTTGTGAACCCTCACATGATGATCTTGCTCTTGGAGGATGATCATGGCCTCCCTTTAGCAGCCCTTACTCGGCCCTCTTACTTGACCTACTTTAGGACTACATCTCTCTTCGCCACCTTGATCAAATGAGAACCTTCTCACTTTTTGTTATTTCCTTCATCCTAAGGCCTCCTTAAATATTTTTTCCTAGAACTCTTAGGAACCCTATAGAACTTACGGGTTTTATCCACTTAGACCTTAGGAAATATTAATTTTCCTTTTTAATTTAATTTTATATTTTAAACTCTATCTTGGGTCCAAAATCCCTTTTCTTGGCTTCTTTCCCGACATATCCTTTTGTGACTAAACTCACACAAACCCATATCACCAGGCTTGTGGAGTACCTCGCAAGGTACACAATTCAACAACATAGTCAAGTTGTAGTAACTGTAACTTGGTCAAGATCTTGTAGTCAAGTGAGGGCTTGGTTGGGTACCCAAGTTGAAAATTAACTAAGTGTAGTTGTGAGGGCATGATAGCTAGGGAGGGTGAGGGCATGCACATTAGGAAAGAAAAGGCATACTAACACATGTTAGATAATGTCAATGCATGTTGAAGAGTGTTAGGGAGTGTCGGGGCATATCAAGGGATAACTAGGTCAAAATGCATGGAAAGGAACGAATAAGAGTGTGTGTGAGGGAGTGTCAAAGAATTCAAGTGTGCTAAGGACGAAGTGTGTTAGGAGAAGTTCGGAATAGGATTTACAGGAGGCAAGCCTACGGTTTTTATATGGGGCTTGACAAAGAATTTTTAGAAAAAGGGAGATCACTTTGTGCGAGGGTCAACATTGTTTTTCCTTTAGCTATTTTTTTTATATGAGATGTGGCACACTTTGGATACATGCTCATGTTTTAAAGTATTCTAGATAATTTCATATTGTACATTTTTGTGTACAAATTTTCGGGCACTTGATTTGTGTTGGCTTATATCTTATGTGCCTTGTGCATATTTTGGTTCTTGAAAACTCTTAGTTAATGTTATACTGTTTATATAAAATTAACATACATGTGAAATATTTCCTATGTAAGTTATGTTTATTAGTTGTTTTATTGCCATGGTTAGATCATGTGATCCTTGTCTTGGTAACTAGTTAAGTGGGACAAGATGATCTTGGACATGAGTGGCAGAAGATGAGTTATAGGTAGTTCTTAGGTGAACAAGTCACAATATACTTGTAGTAGGTGCAATTGGTGAAGTTGTTTCGGTTGAAGCAAGCCAATATTGTCACATGAACTGCAGTAGCCAAGGAATTGACTGGGTTCCCAAGTTGTGAAAAAATGTAAAGGCTGGTTGTGAGGACATGAGTGCCAAGGCATGCTAGGGAATGCTAAGATGTGTCAGATAGTGAGAAGGCATGTAAAACATGCTAAGATGTGCCAAGTGATAAGGCATGCCAATATGTACAAGGGCGCGTCAATGCGTGCCAGGGACTTTCAAGAAAACAAAAGGAAAAAAAAAGTTAAAATACAAGGAAATGAACACATAAGAGGGTTAATAAGTCATCAATTTACCTTTTCCAAGAGGGGCATGCTAGGCACACCAACACTAGGTGCCAGTAGGTGCCAAGTGAAAAGTCTTAGTGCATTCTAAGTGCCAAGTATTCCTTTGTTGCTTCTCATCTACTTTCCAATAGTTGATATCAAATAAATTTAATATTAAACCATGCCAAATCATACCAAGGCATGTCAAAGTATTCCGTACATGCTAAGAATTTCTAAATGCCAACACGTTTCAAGTGCCAATATGTGTCACGGAGTGTTATGCATGCTATGAAGTGGAAGGGCATGTTGAATAGTGCTAAGGTGTGCTAGCGAGTGCTAATGCATGTTGAGGAGTGTTAAGGAGTAATAGGAAAAAACATTAAGGGAGCACTAGGTCAAAATTCATGGAATTTGATGAATATGAGGAACCTGTGCCAGGGACTAGTGTTAATGAGTGATAGTTGACATGCCAAGGAGGGAGTGACAAGGTATGCTAAGGATTGGTAAGGCATGCTAGGGAATATCAAGGCATGCCCAAAAGTCTCAAATTGTGCGTAGGAGTTCCAAGGTGTGCTAATTATATGTGCCAAATAGTGCCAAGATATGCCAATACATGCCAGGTGCTAAGGATGTGCAGGGCTCTAGGGTGTGTCAATATGTGTCAAGAAGTTTCAAGGAAACAAAAGGAAGAACCAAAAAGAGGGTTAATAAGTTGGGACTTTTCAAAAGGGGCATGCTAGCCACACTAATAATACGTCCCAATACATGCCAAGTGGCATTGTGTGCCAAGTGCTAATGTATGTCAATGCATTCAACCAAGGTGTTCGAGGGCATGCTAGGGACTACATGCATGCCAATAGATGATACACATGCCACCATGTGATTGGGCATCATTTTCAAGACAAGATGTTCCAAGACATGCGAAATGCTAAGAAATGTTATTGTGTGCCAAAGAATTAATTTAAGGCGTGCCTGGATTGTTGAAGAGTTTTACGTCTTTCTCATTAATAAAATTGATAGAGATTGGTTTATATTAAATAATATATTTCTTATGCCCACTAGTGGGACTTTATCTAAAGGGAATTTTCTAGATAATAAAATTAATAGATATGAATCATGTGTTGACTCATAGGAAGACTCTATTTGACTAGTCATTACTTGAGGAAAATTACATACACTAATTACTTCTTAAAAAATTGACTAACTCTAACCACTATGGCCTTGAAAATATTATAAAAAATTCTCCACAATAATTATATTAAATCATTATCTTTTGACAAAAATATATTACAAGCATATAACGTCATAAAAAACTCATTAGAATGATCAATGATGACAGACATTTTTGACCGTCACCAAAAGTAACAAAAAGAGCATCGGTGAGGGTCAGTAAAAGTTTGTCACTAGAAGTGTCACCAAAGAGAGAATTAGTGATGGGCCTTTAACGACCCTCACCAAAAGTGTCATTGAAAATGGCTTTGGTGACGGACCTTAAAGGACCATCACTATATACACTTACAATGACGCTTTTTGAAGGATTGTCACCATATGTGACATTGGTGACGAACCTTAAAGGTCTATCACAAACATGACTCTCACTAATGTCCTTTTTTCTTGTAGTGCTAAGAATATAGATCTACTAGAAATTACAGATTTGGAAAGTGTGGCTGATCTGATATATGCAATAGACTAGCCTCCAATATATCTCCAAAGTGAAGGGCAGATCCCTGACACTCAGAAAATCAGCTCTCCAAATGGTTTGTTGAACCACCCTACAACTTCTCCTTCAGAAATTATGCAGATCTGAATCAATTCTACACAAAAGGGATCAAAATGTAGTTGGCCTGATGCCAAGATCTGGAAATGAGGCTCAATGCCTTCAATACTTTCCTCCCAATGGAGTAGAAACCTCCTCCATTGAAAAAGAGCACTGAAATGGCCTAGATCTAGAGATCTAGTCTCCACTTGCTACAACTTACTGAAACAACCAAACCCTCAACAGGATCTACGTTGTTAAAGAAAGGTGAAGCTTGGCCTTAAGCTAGATAGTGGACAATATGGTGCAAGACTCCTCCAAGAGCTCCTCAATGGAAGAGGTGGGATTCCTGATCAGGAACACCCAATGCTAAACAACATACAATCTAAGCTAAACAAAAAGAGAAATTTATATGTCTAAACAGACCATATATTCAGAAAAGCATAATCATAAGCTAACCTCATATGGTTTCCATCCTCTTCCTTATAAACAATGTGAGCCTTCTCACCTTGGGTCCTACTCATTAGTGTTTCCACCTTCATACAGTTAATTCTCCCTCCAAAACAGTGTTGTCACATCATCAATGCCACTCCTCTATAACAACGCTGTTTGATTTGGTCAACCTTGACTTGATCTTCATGCAATGTCTTCTTTCATACTCAAGGTGGCTTTATTATAACTATCTAAACTGATCTATATTCCCACTGGTTGATCTTCATTAATGTTCCACTTCCTCCATACTAGCTTTGTTGACTTAGTCAACTTGACCTTGTCCACATGCATTAGCCTTTGTTCACACATGAAGGTGTTTTATCCAGCTATGAATAATATCCCTTTTCCCATTAAGAGAGATTTTATTGCTGCTACAAAGATTTATGGGCCTCCCTACCCATTTATTCATCTATCTATGTGTTAAGAACAAAATTAATATTCCAATTAGCTGCATGCTAATTTAGGAATATTATAGTCCTCCCATCCCAAATGTTGCTTGTCCTCAAGAAAATGCAAGGATAGAACTAAAAAACCTCTCCTCTTCCTCATGTAGCATCCTCAAGTGATAATTTCCCAAAAGAATAATATGCTTTCTCATCAGTGTGTTCTCAAGTTGTTCCTCCCATGTGTGTAAGTATGCCTTTGGTGAAAATTCCAAATGGCTCTCATCATTAAAAAGTGGGATATCCATGGAAAAATATACATGTGTTCTAGAGGCCTTCTTGAGGCATGGAATCTGAAATATATAGGTAATCATCATCCCCATATGAAGCCTCCATCCCAAAGCTATCATCCAGAAAAAGTGAGTCATCCCCAAAAAGGTAACTCCAAAAATATCTCCTCCACCTTAGGCTCCTACAAAGAAGGTGGGCTGCATCGATGAATTTTATGGATCAAAATGTCCATCCCACACTATCTCTCTCTCCACTTATGATAAGTGTAGAGCTATTGTTGAACATGGGCTGCAAAAATGTTGCCTTTATGGAGCAAAAAGGCAATAGGGTCCTCAAAGTTCCACCCTTTGGTTCTTGCCCAAATCATCCCATACAAAATGAATATGACATTATCATCATATGGAATCCAAATAAGAGAAGTATTGAAGGTTTTACATAGTGTTGGAAGGTACCAAAAATTTCTCAAGTAATCACAGCGCAGTTTTACCAACTGCAGTTTCAGAACATGATATGGCAAGTTGTCTTCAAACAATTTTCTAGTTGTGCATGTTATCTCATCTACTAGTAAATAGTAATTGGCATTGTATATCAACTGAGCATATAGGAAATAGTAAAACACTTTCCAAAAGCCATACAAGAAATGGCTCTCTCCATCATAGGTGTTGGTCCCAAAATGACCATGAAGCTCAAATAGAGGCTTTCCCTCTTGTGGAGCCATGCACTGTATAAGGACGGCAAGAGAATGAAAATACAGTGTTATATAATCAATAATTGCATAAAAATAATTCTTACCATATATTGAGAGAAATATGATAATAAGATCCATAAGTGATCCCTCCATAGTGGAATGATATAGTCCCATGAAGAGGAATGGACTATGTGCTGCATGTTGATCTTTCTTCTTATGCTTGGAAATCCAAGTCAAGAAGATCATATCATGGTAATAGATGTCTCCACCCACTACTCCATCACTCTCATCTCCTTCTTTCCCATCAAGTGCATCATATGTGAAGTGATCCTGGGAACACTCCATCAACAAACCCAAGCTCCCAAGTGACAGTGCTGTTGGCCTTTGTAATAAGGTTGCTGTCATCTCATAACTCCATCCTTTGACATTCCACATGTCAAAGACATCAATCATAATGCTTCTATATGTGGGAGATTCCTTCAAAGGTGGAAGTACCTCCTGATCCTCCAAGGCTAAGGAGTAGCCCATTTTCACAATGATAGTTCCATCTCCTACTCCTGCAAAATCATGCAAAGTGTGGGAGAAGATTGGCCCATACTCTTTCAAGAACAACCAAAGCAACAACAACTCTTTTTGCCTCCCCACACCACCATCATATAAATCATGGGGCAACAACATGATAGTTGATATGAAATATATCACATCACCCCAATACACCCAAACTCTTTGTTGCCATATGATGTAAGTGTCATGCCAAGTTCCATCCACCAACCAACTCTTTGAAATAGAGTGTGTCACAGGATGACCAAATTCTTTCAAGAGTAACCAACACAATCTTTCCTCCTGTTGCCCAGTGTCATAGATATGCAAGTGGCTTCCCAACCTCTTGCTTATCAACATCACCCATCCAACCAATGGTGAATGTCTATCAGCATGTCCAAAAGTGGCATCCCTCCAATGGAGAATACCATCCTCCCAAATCAGATTTCTGTCTTTGCATTTCATGGGATGTTGAAATGAAATCCCCTCAATGACCAAGTTGATCCCATAAGGATCCAAATAGGTGGTAGGCAAAAACCTCCCATCATGATGTGAAATTTTCATCAAGAAATATCCATCACAGTCATGAGAGATGTTATCCATCATAAGATGTCCTCCATAAACTATCTTCCTATCCTCTTTTATACATATGGGAAGGTCATTGGAATGCTCCAACAATGGTTAGGCCCCCAACTCATCACTGCTGATCAATGATAGTGCTGATGATATCCATGATGGTGAAAATGTTGTCTCAAGATCATGCCCAATGCTGAACACATAGTTTTGCAATGTATTGTTCACGATAATACTCATCCCATCCTCCAAGAATCTACATTCCAACCCCAAGAGTTGGGTGCAACTCAACAATGATACACTAGGATGACTGTATATCTCCTCCTTGAGAAAATCAAGGCTGCTCAGCGTAGTGATAGTCTGCTGCTCCAAATCAGAAATATACTTTGACCCTTGGTCATGCAATGGTACATTCCCACAATCCTCCATAATATGTGCTGAAATAACAGAAAGTGGAAACTTATGCATACCTTGGTAAAGTTTGGGAACATCTTGTATTGCTACAAGGTTTCCTCCTTTCGGTGTGATGGCTTCCCCAAATACTGATGATGATGGCTACTCTTCTATGGCTGCATCAGCACTGGTACAAGTCTCCTCCTCCTCATGCATCTCCAGAATAGTGCATGGGACTCTAAATGTCAAGAGATTAATACCATATTGCAAAGATGCAAGGGTTCTTTCACCTGATGCAAGTGCTCCTACAGCAAGTGGTGGTGAAGCCTTCTTCTACTCTGATTTCTTCTTGTCAAACTTCTTGATCAACCTTTGAGTAAAATCTGCAAATGTAGTCACTCTTGCATGAATCAAATGGCTGAACCACCAAATGTTTACTTCACCCTCAAGGTGCAGCGCTGTAATATTAATAGATTCTTTCTCTACTACTGGGTGTAGCAGGAAAAATGCATCCAACCTCCTTCCCCAAGCCCTTGCTATGCATGAGGATGATCCATCGAAGGTAGAAAATAGAAATCTATTTCCCTCTTTCCTTCTATTGCTGCAAGATATCCTTTATTCTTTGAGCTGAATGAACTTGTGGGAGAATTATATTCTCCTTGAAAGCTCTAGGTTGAGACTTATATTTTTCAAGATACTCACTGTTAGGTCCCTATATTACTAGTATAGTCCCTTATTATTGTTAGTGTAACCCCCTTATTGTTATTATTGTACCCTTGTAACCCCCATATTGTTATTATTGTGCCCTTAAATTATTATTATTAGGTCGGCTACGATTACATTGTGGCCCCACTAGGATTACATTGTGACCCCATGGACTCCTATATATAGAAAGGAGGTTTTGTAATTTTAATCATCCAAGAATTGTTCATTCATGTAATGTATTGGAGGTTTCCCCCTTGAAGTGGCTTATTTCTAAGGCGTTTATATCTCTTTTCTTCTCTTTTTGGAGCTGGTTTCACAACATTTGGTATCAGAGCTTTGAGATTCTAGGGTTTCGTTGCTCCAAACAGGTCATTGTGGAATTTTCGCTATAAATTTTTTTCTACAAAGGTTCAAAATCAAAAAAATTTAGAGTGCGAAGAAAAAACCCTGAGGAATATTGTCACAAAATTTCAGAGCTTGGTTCGCAACATTTTCGGAGATATGATCTGTGCAAGTTAGGTCATTTTGTAGGATCCTGAATTTAACCTAAACAAGTCATCATGGTATTTTCGTAATAACTCTTTTTCTACGAAAGTTCAGAAGTTGAAATTTTTAGAGTGCGAAGCCGCAATCCTAAGGAACATCAGTGAAAAATTTCAGATATTGGTTCGCAATATTTTCGGAGATATGATATGTGGAAGTTAGGGCTTTTTGAGGCTTCTAAATTTCATCTCAAAGAAGTGATCGTGGAAAAATCTTCATAGCTCTCTCTCTGAGCATCGGATTGGAATGATGTAAAAAGTGGCTGCAAGTAGATGGACTTTAGTTTCCGTTCTATAAATTTCAGAGCCAAAGGAGGAAATAGTGACACGTGGCAAGTTGTACAATTTTTCTCTACTGAACCAGTCCAAAATTGGGTCATTGTGGGAGATTGGACATAACTTTGCCTTGAAGAATCCAAATCAGATCAGACCTATGGAATTGAAAGAAGCTTGAGAGGGCTACTACATGGCTGAATTTTAGATATTGAGTATCCGCAATTATACAGATAATTCAATTTCAATATCGAGCTCCTCAAAAGCAAGCAAAAGGTGTGCATTTTTTTCCGAATTGCATAAGTCTTGTTTGAAGAATCAAGTTGAATTGATTCCAAGGGCATATTGTAGAATAGATATCAGTATTAGATTATAAAATGGCCCCTAAAAAGAATTCAAAACCCATTAAGCCTTTAGAAATCTCTACTATGACTCATGAAGACGAAGAATGGCAACATGACATATCAAAATTAGAAGAGAAAGTGCAACAAATTTCGCTCTCGCAAAGAGCAACAAAAAATGACATGGAAGTATTGAAGAAAGGCGTGGAAACTAAGATGGATGGTTTGAAGAAAGGCATGGAATCTAGTATGGATGGTTTGAAGAATGGCATGGAATCTAAGATAGATGGCATGGAAGCTGGCATGGAATATAAGATGGATGACATGGAAGCTAAGATCGATGAGAAAATGGAAAACATGAAGAATGATCTAAAAGCAGACATGGAAGGTTTGACAAAGTTGATACAAGAAATGTTTCCTAATGGTGAAAAGATAGTAGAGGAAACTCATGATGAGAACAAAATAAATGTTAATCATGACTTCATAAACTCTAATGTTGGTGGGAAGAACCACCATATTCCAAAAATGGATATGAGGAAGTTTGATGGAAAGGATCCTGTAACATGGATACTACAGATGGAGCAATATTTTGATCTCCATAACGTGCAAAACACACAAAAGGTATGCATTGCAACTTTAAATTTAGAACAAAATACATTTGTATGGTATCGATGGCTTTGCTCCCGTAAAAAAATTGTCACTTGGTCAATTTTTACGGAGGAAATGATAGCACATTATGAGGATACAAAGAGCAACACCTTCTTTAGCCAATCGATAAATCTCAAACAAAAGGGTTTAGTTGGGGAGCACATTGAGGACTTCCAAAAATTGAATATAAGGGTAACTGATATTCCAGAGGAACACAGGATTGATCTCTTCATAGGTACTTTAAAGGATAACATCCAACATGAAGTTCACGTTTTGGAACCTGATTAATTGGAGAAGGCATTCAGGTTGGAAAGAAAAATTGAATGTAAAATTATGGAAACAAGAAAACCTACCACTCACTTATATAAAGAGGGAAGTGTTGCTACTCCTAGATTTCCACAACCTACAAGGTTGACACCACAAAAATTGGAAGAAAAAAGAGCAAAAGGGCTTTGCTACAGTTGTGATAGAAAATACACTAAAGATCATAAGTGCGCTGAGAAGAAATTATTTTACATAGATTGTGAAAAGGAATAAGAAAATGAACAAGAAGAGGATATACACCATGAACCAACCCAAGAAGAGGAAGAAATGAGTACGACCATATCGTGTAATGCATTGGCAAGAATTACCACTCCTGAAACTCTTAAGATAGACAGACATTCAAGAAGAAAAAGTTAATAGTGTTGATTGATTCAGGTAGTACCCATAATTTTATTCATTATAAGGTAGCCAAGAAATTGAATTGTTTCTTATACCTAGCACTAGAATTTCAAGTGATGGTTGCAAATGGAGGAACTATAAAATGCTCTGGAAAATTTCATATTGAATAGTCCAATGCTTTCCATTCCTATGGGAGGTGATGATGTTGTACTAGGAGTACAATGGTTACAATCTTTGGGGATGGTAGCTTTTAATTTTCAAGAACTTTTCTTGAAATTTTTTTCAGAAGGAAAGGAAGTCGAATTACGAGGTATTTTAGGGAAGCCAGGAAAGATGATAAGCTCTAATGCCATGACAAATATTCTAAAGAAATAACAACGAGGCATTATTGCACAATTATGCTCACTAGAAGTTCCAACATCAAAATCATCTATTTCTGCAGATCTCCAAAAAGTCTTGGACAATCATTCCAAGGTTTTTGAAACTCCAAAAGGACTCCCACCTATTCGTCATCATGATCATGCTATTCATTTGATTCTAGGAAGTGTTCCTCCAAACATTAGGCCTTATAGATATCCTTATGTCCAAAAGAGAGAAATTGAACATATGAATGTAGAAATGTTAGAGGCGGGTATAATTAAACCTAGTCAAATTTCTTTCTCTGCTCCTATAGTATTGGTACACAAGAAGGATGGATCATGGCGCATCTGTTCGGATTATAGGGAGATCAATAATATCACCATTAAAGATAAATTTCCCATTCCTGTGATTGATGAATTATTGGATGAATTACATGGAGAAATTTATTTTACCAAATTGGATCTTCGTTCAAGGTATCATCAAACTAGAATGAAGACTGAAGATATTCCGAAAACAACATTTCGAACTCATGAGGGTCATTATGAATTTTTGGTCATGCCTTTTGGCCTTACCAATGCACCTTCTACATTTCAAAGGGGTGATGAATTCCATTTTCAAACCCTTCCTTAGAAAATTTGTGCTAGTATTTTTTAATGATATAATAATCTACAGCAGGTCTTGGAAGGATCATGTTGAACATGTTGACAGGGTGCTCAAACTATTGTAGGAGAAACAATTATATGCAAAAACATCCAAATGTTTCTTTGGAGTACAAGAGGTGGAATATCTAGGTCATATTATATCTCACGAGGGTGTTAAGGTAGACCCTAACAAAATTAAAGCCATTAAGGAATGGAAAGTCCCCACAACCATAAAGCAGTTGCGAGGATTTCTCGGGTTAACAGGGTATTATCGAAAGTTTGTTAAGAATCATGGGAGAATAGCAACACCTCTAACAACATTATTGAAGAAAGATGCATTTTCATGGACTCTTGAAGCAAATAAGGCCTTTGAAAATCTTAAAGAAACAATGTACCTAGCACAAGTCTTAGCAATGCCAGACTTCACAAAAACCTTTATTGTGAATGTGATGCCTTAGGAAATGGAATTGGTGTTTTTTTAATGCAAGAAGGAAGACCCATTGCTTTTGAAAGTCGTCCAATCAAAGGAAAGTATTTACATGAACCTATTTATGAGAAGGAAATGTTAGCAATACTACATGCACTAAAGAAACGGAGAACTTACCTAATGGGAAGACACTTCAAGGTAAAAATTGATCATGATAGTCTTAAAAACTTTTTGGAACAAAGACTATCTTCAAAAGAGCAACGAAAATGGGTCACAAAGATGTTGGGTTATGACTTTGAAATAATATACAAAAAATGGAAGCTAAATGTTGTTGTAGATGCACTCTCAAGAAAGAATGAAGAGGTGGAAGCATTGCTTTTTTCCATTTCTATTATCCAACCAGATTGGATAACCGAAGCAAGAGATGAATGGAAGAAGGACAAAGATGTATGGACACTCATTCAAAAGTTGCAGCAAGATCCTAGTACATCCGATACATTTAGTTGGAAAAATGATTCCTTATGGTACAAAGATCGCTTATATCTTTGTAGGAATTCCCAACTAAAACAAAAGATTCTTTTGGAACTGCACACTTCTCCTTTAGGAGGACACTCAGGATTTTTAAAAACTTACCACAGGGTGAAGAAAGAATTTTTTTGGGATGGCCTTAAATCTGATATTCAAAATTTTGTGGCGGAATGTTTGGTTTGCCAGCAGAATAAAGTTGAGACAATTAAGACCCGGGGTATTCTACAACCTTTATCCATTCCAAGTCAACGTTGGGAGGAGATTTCAATGGATTTTATCATAGGTTTACCTAAGTCCGAAGGAAAGAGTGTAATCATGGTGGTAGTTGATAGAATTACCAAGTATCCACACTTGTGTGCATTATCTCATCCATTTAAAGCAAGTACAATTACTACTACATTTATGGACACAATTCAAAAGCTACATGGAAACCCAAGGGTTATTGTGAGTGACAGAGATCCCATTTTCACTGGAAATTTTTGGACAGAGTTATTTTCTTGTTTGGGTACTCAATTAGCTCACAGCTCATCTTATCATCCTCAATCTGATGGTCAACCTAATATAGTAGATAAATTTTTGGAAGGATATCTTCGTTTTTTTGTCTCTGATAAAAAAATACAATGGGTCAAGTGGTTACCTCTAGCTGAATGGTGGTACAACACTTCCTTCCATATTGTAGCAAAAATGACCCCATTTATGGCACTTTATGGATATCATCCACCATCCATCACATCATCTTTAAGAGAAAATTCAAAGGTTCAAGCAGTGGAAGATCACATCGAGCATCAATAAGAATTTCTCCAACTCTTAAAGAAAAACCTGAATTTGGCACAAAATCAAATGAAACAACAGGCAGATCAACATCGCGGCAAGAGAAGTTTTGATGTAGGAGACTGGGTATTTTTACGGCTACAACCATACAAACAAATGTCCCTCAAGCAAGCTAAGAAGGATAATAAATTATCGCCAAAGTACTATGGTCCTTATAAGGTGTTGCAAAAGATTGGTACTATGGCATACAAATTGGAGCTTCCTGCTTCTTCGCGAGTACATCCAGTTTTCCATGTTTCATGCTTAAAGAAGGTTATAGGTGAAAATCTTCCAGTTCAAACAATATTGCCAGAACTTGATGAGGAAGGAAAATCATATTGGAACCTGAAGCGGTCATGGAAACAAGAACTCGACAGCTACGGAATCGATCAATTTCAGAGTATCTCATCAAGTGGAAGAACTTACCCACTAAAGATTCTACATGGGAGGATGAGAATTTTATACAGAAGCACCCATAGCTACTCAAGCGTTGAGGACAAAACTTTTTTGAAGGAGAGGGGCATGTTAGGTCCCTATATTACTAGTATAGTCCCTTATTGTTGTTAGTGTAACCCCCTTATTGTTATTATTGTACCCTTGTAACCCCCATATTGTTATTATTGTGCCCTTAAATTATTATTGTTAGGTCGGCTAGGATTACATTGTGGCCCCACTAGGATTACATTGTGACCCCATGGACTCCTATATATAGAAAGGAGGTTTTGTAATTTGAATCATCCAAGAATTGTTCATTCATGTAATGTATTGGAGGTTGCCCCCTCGAAGTGGCTTATTTATAAGGCGTTGATACCTCTTTTCTTCTCTTTTTGGAGTTGGTTTCACAACACTCACTTAGAATCTCATGATCTAAGTTTCCTCCATCTTCATGCCTCTTGTATTCAAAAGAAAAGGGCATATCGTGTTTCTTTGGAGCTCTATGCAATACCGGATCTTGTTTTTGCTGATAGGAAGTACATGGACCTTCCTCATCTTGAAACACTAATTTGGTTTCACTTCTTCTCTCCATTTTTCTTTGCTTGACCTCCTTGGTGAGGTCCTTCTTAGATCTGAAAAGAGATGATATGAAACTCACTCCTCCCATCATTCTGATCTCCTTCTCCTTCTCTTCTCTTTCTTATGGCATATTGGCTAAAACTCATAGGCTGAGCCAAGATTATGCTCTGATACCATTGTAATATTCGCAAATGGGAAATGCAGAAATACAATGCACTAAAAACACATTTTTCAGAAATGTATGCAATAATAGTTAAATTCAGCCCATGGATCCATTCATTTATACATTATAGCAGCCAAATACAAAAAGATATCTGAAACAAATCATGGTAGCTTAGTTAAACAAGCCTCCCAAGCCATAATAGCCCAAAAATCATGAAAAAGGAGGGGCTGCAACCATGAATAAAAGATGGAATACACTGACAGCATTATTTTATTACTCCTACAACAAAAATAGATTTTAAATCAGATCTACAGCTACTATGTGCATAAAAATTTAGATCTGTATCAGATCCATGCACTATACAAGCTCCTCTAAGGAACCCCCTTGGGGTTTTCAGCAAAACACCAAGTACAAAGTGTAGATATGAGATCTAAGACTAAAAATCTACTGGAAATTATAGATATGGAAAGTGTGGATGATCTGATATATTAAATAGAATAGCCTCCTCCAATATATCTCCAAAGTGAAAGGAAGATCCCCAACACTCAGAAAATTGGCTCTCCAAATGGTGTGCTGAACCACCCTGCAACTGCTCCTTTAGAAATTACGTAGATCTTGATCTATTATGTGCTTTAGGGATCAAAATGTAGTTGGCCTAATGCCAAGATCTGGAAATTAGGCTCAATGCCTTCAATACTTTCCTCCCAATGGAGTAGAAACCTCCTCCATTGAAAATGAGAACTGAAATGGCCTAGATCTAGAGATCTAGTCTCCACTCGTTGTAGCTTACTAAAAAAACCAAACCCTCAACAGGATCTGTGCTGTCAAAGAAAGGTGAAGCTTGGCCTTAAGCTAGATAGTGGAAAATATGGTGCAAGAATCCTCCAAGATTTCCTCAATGGAAGAGGTGGGCTTCTCAATGAGAACACCCAATGCTAAACAACATACAATCTTAGCTAAAAAACAAGAGAAAGTTATATTTCTAAACAGATCATATATTCAGAAAATCATAATCATAAGCTAACCTCATATGTCTTCCATCCTCTTCCTTATAAACAATGTGAGCCTTCTCACCTTCGGTCCTACTCATTAGGGTTTCCACCTTCATGCAGTTAATTCTCCCTCCAAAACTGCGATGTCCCATCATCAATGCCACTCCTCCATAACAACGCTGTTTGATTTGGTCAACCTTGACTTGATCTTCATGCAATGTCTTCTTTCATACTCAAAGTGGCTTTATTCTAACTATCTAAACTGATCTATATTCCCACTGGGTTATCTTCATTAATGTTCCACTTCCTCCATACTAGCTTTGTTGACTTAGTCAACTTGACCTTGTCCACATGCATTAGCCTTTGTTCACACATGAAGGTGTTTTATCCAGTTATTAATATGATCCCTTTTCCCATTAAGAGGGATTTTATTGCTACTACAAATATTTATGGGCCTCCCTACCCATTTATTCATCTATCTATGTGTTAATATAAAAATTAATATTCCAATTAGCTGCACGCTAATTTAGGAATATTATAGGGCATGACTATGATGATGTCATGGGAGCTCTTGTCTACTCACTAATTTTTGTGATGTGTTTCCTACATGAAGAATGAACCATGACCATTGAATATCTTTTGCTCGTTGGTCCTAATTTGACTCCCAATAAAATAGCATCCCTAAATGGTCCTTATATGCAAGTGGTATCACCCATGCTAAAGGTTAATTAATTGGGAACTTTTTCCACATCTGCATCTACTGCCAATCTAGTAGGAGATATGGTGAGTCATTTATTCATTAGAGAAATTTTGAGGTCTAAAATGGGCTTTCTAAGAAAAATGTACAACCAAAATAAACTTTATAAGAACCAATAAGATTCAAGATGATGATGTCAACCATGGGGAATGGTTCAGCATTTTTGGGGTAAAAAAGTAAAAATATTATAAAATAATTATAATAAAACTATCTTTTCAACATGTATTTTCAACTTATCTCCCTAAGGTTTTACTCAAATTTCATGTGGGAGTACTCATTGGATGAAAAATTAATTTTGCATTGAAGGATTACCCATGTTGCATACTTTCGATGGACCCTGCTACAAGAAAAATGAGAAATACATGAAAAGGCATGATTACAATCACATTTTTCATTTTTCATGTAACAATGTCCATTTAAAGTATGCAGCATGGGAAATCCTTGGATTAAGAATCTAATTCTGCATCCAACAAGTGTTCCTGCTTGAAATTTGAGTAAACCCATAGGACGATAAGTTGAAAATATGAGTTGAAAAAGTACTTTTTTCATTTTTCCCTCTAAAATTTGACGACGTAATCTAATCTTATTTTATTATTTCCACTATTATTTTATAATTTCCTTAGGAGGCCCATTTTAGAACTCAAAATTCCCCTAATGTGGGGGCATTGGATCCTGATATTTCTTTTGTATCCCTTGATATATATCCCTTCCAGAGGGTTTTTCTCCCATATGATGAGAACCTCTTGGAAGCCATGGTGTCTTGGAGGCCATGATCAAGGAATAAGGTTCTGTGAGCAGAGTTCCTTTTCTTGTGTCAATGTTGTTAAAAAATGAAACAAGGTGTCATGATCATAGTTCTTCTCCAAGCTCATTAAAAAATGAAACATATCTCCCTCCAATTAGATTCTTTGTTAGATCTCATAAATTCCCAGTCGAGTATTTTATTTGATCTTGTAAATGAACCTTCATTCCATCCACCCATTAGCAACTAGTCATATACTTAGGTAAATGAAATTAAGCTTGGGGGGAATGTGTCTAGAATTGTGTTGTTATGATGGAGTCATTCAAACTTATTTCAAGCATAATTTCTATATGTTTCAAGCTTGTGTAAAACTGCAACTACTCTCAAGCATAGTTTCTGTATGTTTCAAGCTTCTATAAATTTGAAACCAATTCCGATCATAATTTTCCTCTGTTTCAATATTCTGTAAAAATGAAACCAATTTCAAGCATATTTTCCCATGTTTCAAGCTTCTGTAAAAATGAAACCATTCTAATTTTATCCCACGTCATTGTCATTTTCATCAGTCTATTTCTGTTAGTTGAGCCTTGGTTTTCTCATTTCATCGTCACCATCTACTTGGCCGATCATATTCTTTCACTTGGTTTTTTTTCCTTTCCTGAGGAAATATTATGATGTGGTCTTATTAGCCAACCTCTTGACCTTTAAGTGTTTTGAATAGTTCCATCATGTTAAACACACACATGGTGTATGGAGAAAGATAAACACACACAATAGAAAGATAGGCATTCGTTGCATCTTTATTACACATAGATGTACATTTATAATACAATAGTGTGACTCTTGGATTCATCTTCCAAGGTCACTTGGACTCCTTTGTGACTCTTCGTCTTCCACACCTACCCATGCAGGATTAGGTGTTCAAAATTCCCCCCCTTAATCCAAAGGGGTATGTGTGAGTCCAAGAAGAGAGTTGTAATACAAATCCACAAAGTATGCATGGTAGCACTTAGGCTAGATCAGCTCTCTGAAATGTTGACATAAAGAGGTGGTTTAAGGATGACCACCAACACTGGAATTCAACGCTTATTGTAGTTCCCAGAACTCTTCCAAAACTGGCAAGAAGCTAAGGGCTTCTGCTAGAGGAATTGTCCCTCATAAAAAGGGAGACCTTCAATCTAAAAGAAGGGAAGCCTACAATATGTGATGTTTTAAGGATGACCACCAACACTAGAATGCTTGATGCAATTCCTGGAACTCAACCAAAACTGGCAAGAAGCTGAAGTCTTCTGCTAGAGGAAGTGTTCTAAAAGAGGATGGTTTAAGGCTGTCCATAAACCAAAGGCATGCTCATGGGCATCCATTTCTCTGGCTACAACTCTGAATATGCAATGATAGGTTGTGGCTCAGGCTCGCTTGATTTGACTTCAAAGCTTGTAGATGACCACCATTTTCCCCCCTTTCAGGTACAAGGTGAGATGATGGCGAAAAATCAACTGCAAGTTTGTTCAATATTCTAGAACAAGTTCTGAAATGTGACTTAAACATCTTCTCGGCTACTAATGCCCATTGCCAAGAAGAGATCCATCCAAGATGAATCTTTGTTCTTGCAGGAGGCTTGTTTCTAAAGCATCTATGTGAAGAATGGGTGTGCCGACCACAGTGCATGCATGGATGAAGATCGAAATAGTGATATTTCATATGGCCAACTCGATCACTGTGTTGGCATTTTACAATTTGTTGTTGTTGTTGTGGAAGTGGAGTAGGATCTGGAATAGCTGCAGGTGAACTGTCATACAGGAATCCAACACTCTGAAATTTAATAGGCTTGGAGTAGTTTGGAATATGAAAGGAAAACTCCTTGTCATATCCAATACCAATTCTATGCTTGTTGTGGACAAGCTCTTCCCAAGGTCTGATGATGGGCTTGGGAAGTGCAGACTGAATTGCTGCATCTGCATGTAAATATGCTCTTGTACAAGGAACTAAATGTGAATCGTTTGCAACTTTATATTCTTGCTGCTGATGGGAGTCCTTCTCAATCTTCTGAACAGAAACAGGTTTAGGATGATGACCCTTTTGCTGAAGTTCATCTTGCTGAAGCTGAGACTCCAACTGCAAAAAATCAATCTTGTCTTGTGCATCTTGGAAGAAATTTTGAATATTACAAAGAGAATTCTTGCTTATTTTTACCATATCATGAACACTGGAATGAATGAGGTTATTCAACAATTCTAATGCCTCATTTATTTTAGCCATTTTTCTCAACAACTCAGGCTCAAGAGATAAAGGGTGTCAGCTTCAACCGATAATGCACTCGTTTACAATGTGATTCAACTTTCTTTTACAAAATACAAATGACTTCAAAGAACCTTCCAATTATGGAATTCCCAAAATACAAACTCTGCTACTCAAATTATGGAGGACCTCAAGGTATAGACTTGGTTGTTTAACTGGCAAGCAATAATGACTTACATCAATAATTTCTCAACAACTCAAATTTACACTTCAAACACTGATTGAAACTATGAATGAAGAAGAAATATCCAGTCACAATGTAAGTTCAATACAATGTCAGTGCAAAATATTTTTGTAAATGTGCAACAAAAACTAATGTGAAATACCCCTTTAAGGTAGCTGGTTTCTCTCTTCTTCAAAGAGTTGTTTTACTCCAAAAACTTTATTTGAAGAGAAAGAACCTCCAATGAGCAATACTCACCAAACTATTTGTATCCCTGTTCTATACAGTGAAAGAAGAAATGCTACAATACCAGTATTTTATATCTGCTAATCTTGGAGTGCACCAGGCCCTCAACATGCACACAACCCACTACGTACCTTTACTCTTCATAGCTTTTATTGCAACAAATTATCAAAAATATGCATCAAAATGCAGAGCTTTTTCTCATGTAAATACTCACAGAATCTTCCAAGTGATTGGAAGCCCAAATTTCATGCAAACGCTTCAATTATCCCTCGATATGCAAAGGACACAAGTGCTTGTTTTATTGCATGGAACTTGGCGTGTTTTGAATCTTCAAGCCCAAAAATTTTAAATTAAGGGACCAAAAGACAGAATTAAGAATCCACAAAACTCAGACCTCTTAGCATGTGTTTACATAATCTTGAATAACATTCAAGCTTACGGTTGCACCCAACTAACTTCTACAAAGTATTCAATGCAAATGACTACACAAATGTAATTCAACACATACTGAACTAGCATATATGAATATAATTCATATTAAAAATTAGAGGCATAAAACGAACATGATTTCAACGTCCACATGCTCATTTAACGCATACACATTCAATATAAGCCAACAGTGCCATGAACACGAATTAAACAACCACAGAGATGTTCACGGTCTTCAAAAATATTCGATACACCATTCCATATTCAACGTTGTAGACATTATAAACATACCTTACAGTCTTCAAAAAATATTGAACGCCAAGACAGGTTCCATCTCTTAACTCTGCAACATACCTGATTATTTCAACACACCAACGCTTCAGATCTCATGCCCGAGTAGTGCCACCACTAACACAAGGTCTCAACTTCCACACTATTAACAATGGGTGTGTGGAATTTGTGCCGAAGCCATGAAAAAAAAGTTCTGCAAATCTAGCAACAAATACATAGGGATAGAGGAAGCTCTCATGGTGCACATCTCTTTCTGCAACACTTTCAAACAGAAACACCGCGTCTTCGAGCCGTTTGCATCTCCACCAGAAATGAAGAGTTGGACGGGGAGATGAAGGGTCAGATGGGGCAGGTGGAGAGTGTGAGGAGTCTGCGTGTGAGTCGAGGAGCTGGCGTGGGTCACCTGTGTGTGAGTCGAGGAGCCAGAGACTAAACACTCGATGGAGACTATTTGAGATTGAAAGGAGATTGTATGTGGGAAATATCCCCAGGACATGTAACAATGAAGAGCTTGCTAAGATGTTTGGTGAATGTGGAATCGTGGAGAAAGCAGAGGTTATGAGTTCGAATCTCGGGGCTGGTATAGCAGTGACAAACCAGAGGAGTGAATAAGAGAAGTCAACGTGTTTCCTTTGTTACAGTGAGCATTGTTAAGGATGCTCAAGCGGCCATTGAAAAGATAAATGGCATTGAAATAGGTGGGTGTGTGATTAAGGTTAACATTACAAAAAAACCTTTGGATGTATCTGGTTTAAATCGTCTGACAGAAGAAGCCAAATTTATTGATAGCCAATATAAAGTATATGTGGGTAATCTCACAAAGACAGTAACCACTGAGACACTGAAAAAAAAAATTTCTGAGAAGGGAAACGTTTTGGATGCTAAAGTCACATAGATACTTGAAACAGGAAATTTTGGTGGCTATGGATTTTTTTCTCTCTCATCAGAGGCTGATGTCAAGGCAACCCGTCTAGCTCAGTTGGTAGAGAATATGTCAGAATTAAAAGATTTCAACTTTCAAACATGTCGAAATTCTTAGTTGACGATCCATCTTTAGAAACCGCTTTCTTGGCCAGTTCCTTAAGCCTTTTATAGCTTTCCTTCAATGGTTTTGCTCTTTCTTCTCCACTGTATTCATCATCCATCACAATCCTCACACACTTCTCTATTTCGTCCCTTGTAACCATTTCATCTTCATCACGCTTCACAACCTCAATTCCAACCTTCGCTTCGTCCACGATAAGCCTCGCATTGGAATAAAACTAAAGTTGGGACTGGAAAAATATTTACATAGAAGCCACTAAACGAATGGATATGATACCATTTTAAACACACACATGGTGTATGGAGAAAGATAAACAAACACAATAGAAAGATAGGCATTCATTGCATATTTATTACACATAGATGTACATTTATAATACAATGGTGTGACTCTTGGATTCATCTTCCAAGGTCACTTTGACTCCTTTGTGACTCTTCGTCTTCCACACCTACCCATGGAGGATTAGGTGTTCAACACATCATAACCTAAACTAGATTCTACCATTTATACCACTCATTCCTCCAGGAGGAGTCCTCTTTCAACTCTTTTCAGACTCTATAAACATGAAAATATTATCGAGCACTTGTAATTTTTAACTCGTTAAAGTAAATGAAAAGACATCTTCTCAATATAATTTTAACCCTTTTCTATACTAAGATGGAATAATTACGAAAAAGGAATACCTTAGTAGAATAGGGCTAAGAGGTTCTCTTGATTATTTTTTTCTGCCTTTTCAGAATCAAGATAATATTTATGAAAAGGAACCTTTGGATTTTTATTTTTCACCTCTTTTTCAAACTCTCTAAACATGAAAAAGGAGTCGAGTTACACCTTCACTGGACTTGTAAAATAATCAAATAGTGATGGATTCATCGAGCATGACAAAATTAAAAAAATCCTTCTTAGGGTTCTGTTGTAGCTACTACAAACGCCCTCCAAAAGTTTTGCCTATACCAAATTTTGGAGCCTTCCTTGGTCTTGATCATTACTATCGCAAAATTTTAGGCTCATCTTTTTTGTTTTCTCACTATCTTGTGATCCCTTTCGCAAGATAGAAAAAATGTCGTCTTTCACCATGTTGGTTATTGTATTGCATGTACGAGCTTGTTCTAGTGGTTCAAAGAGGTTACCTTTGTGCAAATGAGTTTTTATAACCTTGTAAATATCCATCACACTCATTTCCAAAGTTTTGAGCACTGTTGCACAAGTGTCGTCATGGTCATCGTAAATTCTATATCTAGCATTGCACTTGTCGTAAATGGTCATAACGATATCAAACAGAAGGAAATGATTTTTTTGTATGTCAATGAAAATATATGTTTCTTGAGTCATGAAAATATTCTAAGTGTGTGATCATAGTAAAATTTCATCATTGTTCACCGATAGCACCAGTCACTCACTTAGTTATTTTATGGAAAACTTCCTGACCAAGCAACTTAGCTTCACCCAGCTTCCCCTGAGTTGAAAAATGTGTAGTATCATTTCTCTAGCTGTGACCTTGGTTCCTAGCACTACACAATATTCAAATCCTCCCAAGACTTCTCCATTGCATAGTTTTTGTGACCAAGACTTGATCTTGACCTCCTGAATTACACATTCATGGCCTTTAGTCCAACTTGAATTGCGCACTTCACAACCTTAAGACACAATCTCATACCCTAATCCCTAGAACTGCACACATACAAGACTTATTGATCTCCAAAAATGAAAAATAAGCTTCTCTAGCTCCAATCCCTACATCTTGTCCCCAATGGCCCTCAAAATTGTGCAGTCATGTCCCTCAACCCAACCTGAACTATGCACTGCATAGTCTCAAGGCTCAAGGTTGCCCATTTACTTCCTAAAATATGCAACTGCAAAGTCATTGGGCCTCCTTGTCCAAAATATCACTTTTCCCAGGTTCAATTCATGTATCAGAATGCATCATCTTAGGCTAGGGGTTTTTGGATTGATGTCGTCTCATCATGAGTGAATTGCAGGAAAATGTACTATATTATGTCCTAGAGAGATGATGAAGGAAGTAAGGAAGGAGAGAAGCATGCTCAAACACACTCTTTCACCTAAAATCACGTGATGATTAATCAAAATAAATTGAAAGGGCACTTGTTTGCGACCACCATCCAAGACATGAGATCATTGGCGACTCCTTATTACCAACTTGGCATGCAGAGGAGAAAAGGAAATATATTTCATGAAGACACTCAACTCTCAGCAGCAATAGTGTCTTGAAATTTCTATGTCATTAAGCAGTCCATGTCAGCAGTGTCATGTCATGAGTGGTCATATGCCACATCACTAATGTGGACCATTGTATTTTGTATTCAAAGTGCATTGCAAAGTGGGAGTCCAAAGGACACACATGGAATGTAAACAGTCATGTACGTTTAAAAGTCATGGGAAGTCAAATAGTCATCAAGGTATTCAAAGGGTCACCCTTCATTATATATACCCCCTTATTGTATGAGCAAAGGAATTTTCACCTTGGCTCCACCAAAAAATCATTAGAGAGAAAACCAGTTCTTTTGTGGAGCAAGGAGTGGCTCCAACACTCCACTATTGGAACTAGTGATGTTAAATGTACATATGTGTCTTGGAAATTTTACTTATGAAATCATTCAAGGCCAACACATTTTTCATGCATAATTTATGAATATTTGTAATACTATTCTATGGATGTTTGTATTTCATGTTTGTTGTCACATGTACTAAGATAGTTGAACTATTTCGGTTATTTTAGTGCTTATCTTGTTGATAATGTGTTGTAATGGTTTTAATTTTTATCCCATCCTTATGGAATATTACGCAAGATTATAGGAAAATCATTCTCAAATTGTTGTGTGCAATGACCATTGCATCCCTTGTAGACTATTCCACTGTATGTTATACGAAATCCTTTGTTTCATTTGTGTCTTTTCCTGAGGGGTACTATTACCTCGAGACTCACTTCTCTTCCCCCCTAGAGTAGAAGAACCTTGACACACATACGATTGAATAGTCACCAAGCACACCCCCTTTTCTTTTCGAAGGTGCATATGCACCCCTCTCTCTTGCTAACATTTAGAGTTAAGGAAAAATATATATGAATACATGGAAACCAAGCCGATATTCTGGATGAGGCTCCTACTCCAAACAATGTGAGATCTAATTGGGTCTTCACATCATGGAGACCCCTTGGTTAACAAATTTCTAGCACCATCAACAATGACGCTAGAAGGAGGGCTAGATGACAAGTTGAGCCCATTGAATCTAGTTTGAACCTCATATTGAAAAGGTCTCATACACAAATATTACTCCTAGGGTGTTTTTCCAATTTTTCCCTTTATCAATTTTCAATCCCCGATGAGCCTCTTGATCACTTGTCCCACTTAAAGTTTGATAGTGAGGATGGAACATCCATAAAAAATCACATTTCCGATTTTATTAAATGTTTTGAATCTGAAGAAATCAATGATGAAGAGTTTTCTTGTGTTCTTTTCTTCCTCACACTGGAAAATTGTGCTAATTGATGGTTCCATACATTTCCACCTACTTTCATCCATTCCCTTCATCATTTCAGTAGGGAGCTCCATCAAGCCTTCGATAGGTATAATTAACGAGATTTTTGTCAAAAATATCAATCTCTTAAGATTGAAGCCTAATGAATTAGTTGAGGATTTCTCTAATCGATTCCTTCACCTTTTTTGTGAAATTTTTGAAGAAGACACGAAATAAGATTTAATGAAACAAGAGTTTAAGTGCTTGTTTCTTATCTCTTTACATGATGTGCATGAACCCCCTAATTTTCCTACTCCCCTAAATATTTTGAATCGTGAGACACCTCTAATTTCAGAGGAGGAACCTACTATTCATTTTTTTCCTTGTCCTCCTGCTTTTCCAATATTGATGAGGGTGCATCCTTGCAATGATAATAAATGTTGGAGATATTCTAATCAAATTCCCAATCCTTTTTCTCACTCTCCTTTTTCTTTTCACAAGTCAAATTCAAGGAAGGGAATCCCAGAATCACTCATGAATCCCATGGTAAATACTAACTCCTCCACTCTACAATATGATGTTATTCGCAGATTTAATCTCAAATCGGATTCATATTTATGTTATCCTCTATCATCTACATTATGTGACGTACGATGACCTGCTTGAGAAATCTATTCCACCAGCTAGTTTTTCACACTCTCCTAATTTGGCAAGCTGTTGGTCTGAATTGCAATGAGATACAAGGAAGTCACATTACATAGGTAGTGGAATAGGAAGGTGAAGGTGCTTCCAATATTTCTTCTCTTTTTGAAAATATTCCATGTGAAAATAATGTGCTTTCATTCTTGGATGATGGCCAATCTACTAATACTGATAGTGAATCAAATGAAATCAGTTATTTCAATCAATCTGCAACCTTGGACAACAATAATTCTAATGAACATGATTCTAATGATGTAGGCGATGACTAATTACCAAGCGTGTCATATAATATTTCATTTTCTCATGAAATTTTTTAAAATTTAGATCTATAATATGTTTAAGTCAAAGAAAATGCTCTTATTGAAAATTCCTCTTCATCCCACTATCCCTTGTGTTCTCCTGTTTGCGATGCACCTGCATGTAGTGAAGATATTCCATGCTATCAAAATTAGTCACTCCAAGAGTTAAATTCTCAATTGACACAAGGTGGTAAGGTTACACATGATGAAGATGAAAAAAATCAGATCATTGAGTACTCTTTCCATCCATTATCATATTTAATTTTGCATGAAGACAACTCTCCAAACTAGATTGCTCATGACATTTTCCCATTTCATACATCTTTAGATGTGCGATCATATGAATATTTTAACTTGAGTAATCTGGTTGTTGAAGATGAAAAATTTAATCAAGTTAGTGATAGAGATGGTTTCTCCCCGATTAATAATGATTTCATTAATATCGAAGAAAGAAACTATCCCAACACCGTGCGCGACCTGGTTCGATCTTCAAAATTCAATTTTACAAGTTTGGAAAGTCCTCAAGTTTTCCAGAGATTCAGGGAAATTCAACTTTCGTTGATGGTTATTTCAAGATCTACCAGCTCTAGTAAGACCCAGACTCATGTCATATCTAGTTTTCTTCGTAAAACTCCTATTTCCACATGGTTTCACTCGTTGTAAATTATTTTCTGAAATATTTTTGGCATTGTGGATATATTCTCTCGAATTTTCAAGATCCAATTTTTGGTCAGGTTCAAGTTGTTTAATATTCATGCAAGTATCCTGTATAAAACTCGGGTTTGGAATATGTAACTCTTATAGAATCTTATAATTACTAATTTTATTATCTTAAAGACTATCTTTGGCCAAAGGAGTCATACCTATCACACTCATTTGAAAACAATCAGCTCCTCATCCTTCTTGCAAATATTATGATGCTAATTTTTTTCTTCATGACACCTGGAATCCTCTTGAGTAGAAGTGGATGCATGGATTGTTTGATGAATAAAATTCTTGTTCAATTTCTTCACCCTAACTTGTTTCATGTGTTTTTTATACTAGAATTTATTTTCACTTATCTTGATGCTTATGATTCTATTACTTTGTGCAACCAGTCACAATAAAATGGTTTGTTACACTCATCACGTGAGGAATACCATTCTATTATGTGGACCTTTTCTGAAATTTTTCTAGTTAATTTACCTTTGTTAGTTGCAAGCTGGTGATATGATACTTTAATCAACACATCTAATCATTATTCTGTCTGTCATGACTATCATTTGTGTTATCATTTTCTCACCATTTCTTCCAATGATAGTTGTTTTACATCCTTCGATCTTCATCATTCAAAATCTTACTATTTGGATTTTTGTCGAGCGTTTGAGGTACGTTAGCTTTCTCTGATGTGCATGTCAGGACCTCACTGTCTCGACACACTACTCAATATGATCAAATCTATTTTTTTCAAAAAGATCCTCATTATAATCCCATGCCTTTAATTGAAAATCCATTTTTTCAAAACTTTTAGGGTTTTCAAGAGGATTACCATGAATTTTATGATCCAATCATTGAATGGCTAGATAAAACTTACTTGGAAAGCTCCATTTAAATAAATAGGTTTCGGATTATTCTCATGCTTGCTAAAGAGGATGACATGGAAGAAGGTGCATTCACAAGAAGTCTTCGAGGTTTATTTAATTTTTGTTTCTGTCGAAGAGGTAAGAATGTGAATTGGATGAAAGTAGCGGTTGTGAAACATCTTTCTACCCACAGACAAGACCTTCCTTTTGTTGCACAATTTATTAAAGCTCTCATCTATTCTCTTTCACATTACTTTATATCTATTTTAATCGATCGTATATTTGTGATTGCAGGTCAGGAACGATTACGGTGTCTACATTGGAAATTTCATTATACCTTACCTTGACCTATTAGCAGTTAGGTTAGGAGTATAATTATTTGCATCCTAGTTTCTTGTATCTTGTATTCACCCTGTGTTGTTCTCTTTAGTCTCTCTTTCCTTTTATTAATTTCTCTTTCATTATGCTTTGGTTCAACTTCTCTTGCTTTTATTATGTTTTTTTTCCACTGTTGCGTGTTTCCTTTCCTCTCGTTTTTTTTTTCTTTTGTTTTTCTTTTTGTTGTTTTGCATTGTTTCTTGTTTGTCACATGAACATGTGTTTTCCTTGTTCATGTGTTGTTTTCTGAGATTGTGCATGGTTGAAGTCTAAGGAGTCTTGTGACACTTCAATATTTAGTTAGCCTTTGGTCCATCTTCCTTGTGTTGGTTATGTCTTTTGGCCGATGATGTTTTGATAGAAAATATGATCCATTCGTAAGGAGAGTTTTGGGAAAACCATGAACTCTTGTCTATCTGGGAAACCTTGTGACTATATTTGGTCTTTCATTAGGGGAATTTTGAGGTCTAAAATGGGTCTCCTAAAGAAATTATAAAATAATAGTGGAAATAATAAAAAAATATTAGATTACATCATCAAATTTTAGAGGGAAAAAAGAAAAAAATATTTTTTCAACTCGTATTTTCAACTTATCTCCATATGGGCTTACTCAAATTTCAAGCGAAAACACTTGTTGGATGTAGAATTTGATTCCTCATCCAAGGTATACCCATGTTGCATACGTTTGATGGACCCTTATACACGAAAAATGAGAAATACATGAAAAACGTGATTGTAATCACATTTTTTCATGTATTTATCATTTTTCATGTAGTAGTGTCCATCGAAAGTATGAAAAATGGGTACTCCTTGGATGAGGAATTAATTTTTTCATCCAACAATTACTCCCATTCGAAATTTGAGTAAAATCTTAGGGTGATAAGTTAAAAATACGAGTTGAAAAAGTAGCTTTATTATTTTTTTCTTTTTTAATATTTTATTTTTTATTCAAAAAATGGAGAATCATCCCCCATAGTTGACATCATCATCTTGAATCTCATTGGTTCTTATAAATTTTATTTTGGTTGTACATTTTTCTTAGGAGGCCCATTTTAGACCTCAAAATTCCCCTAATGATGTTTTGGTGTTTTCAAGCTTATCCAATCAGTAGAAAAGGATAAGGGGAAAAATATAAATGAGAAAAACTAAATCAGAGGTACCTATATACCTATCTGAAGGAACAACCTCTCTTTCTCTCAATAAGTCAGGATCCCTCTTCCGCCTAAAATAAATAAGTGCTAATGCACAATAATATTTAAATGAAAAAAATGAAGTTGAAAGAAGAGAAAGGATTCATACATAGAGAGGTGAATCAAGCAACTCCGTCTTGGTACTATCTAGGCTCATTGGCAACAGATCAATGTTTTTGTTCTTTCTTGACTCCACTGGGGTACTATCTAGGCCCACTAACAATGGAGCAACACTAGAGATGAAAACTCATACTATGAAAATATTAAACTCGCTAGATTTACTACCCTTCCCTACTTGAAACATTATGGTAAGCCTGAATCTTTCTTGAGTTAAAAATAAATGGCATGATAGGGACTTAATCTATTCACGGGGTAAGTGGGGAAACCAAAATAATCGACATGATGGATCAATGCTCCTTGAAGAACCAAGGCCTTGCACAAAAGAATTCAACCAAGATAGAGAAGCTGAAGCTCTAAAAGTGTGTTGCCGAGTGTTGTAGCTACTACAACCCCCCTCCAAAATTTTGGCCTATACAAATTTCAGAGCCTTCCTTGGTCTTTTTCATTACTGTGGCAAACTCTTAAGCTCATATTTTTTATTTTCTCACTGTGTTGTGATCCCTTTCACAAGATAAGAAAAGTGTTGTCTTTTGACATGTTGGATGTGATATTGCATGTATGAGCTTTTTCTAGAGGTTCCAAGAGGTCACCTTTGTGAAAATGAGGTGTTATAACCTTGTATGTATCTATCACACTCATTTCCAAAGTTTTGAGAATTGTCACAAAAGTATCATCATGTTCGTTGTAAAGTATATCTGTGGTGTCGTACTTGTCGTAATCGGTCGTAACCATTAAGGGAATTTTGAGGTCTAAAATGGGCCTCCTAAGAAAAATTTACAAAAGAAATTAAATTTATAAGAACCAATAGGATTCAAGATGATGATGTCAACCATGGGGGATGATTCACCGAATTAAAATTTTCATCCAACGAGTACTCCCACTCGAAATTTGAGTAAAAAATTTGGGAGATAAGTTGAAAATACGAGTTGAAAAAGTAGTTTTTTTTTTTCCCTATAAAATTTGATGATGTAATCAAATCTTATTTTATTATTTTCACTATTATTTTATAATTTCATTAGGAGGCCGATTTTAGACCTCAAAATTCCCCTAATGGTTTTCGCACAGAGTAAAATGTTTTGTTTGTATGTCAAGGATGATCTATGTTGTTTGAGTCACCAAAATATGCTAAAGTCTACAATCAAAATCAAAATTCATCACTGTTCATCAATGTCACAGGTCTAGCACTTAATCATTTTCTGAAAAACTTCTCGACCAAGCAAATTAGCTTCACCCTACTTCCCTTGAATTGTGCACTGCAGAGTATCAGTACTGTAGTTGTGACCTTGATGCTTGGCACTACACAGTGTGCAGTACTTTCCTACCAAGACTGATCCATTACGCAGGTTCTATGACCAAGATTTAACCTTGACCTCCAAAATTACGCAGTCTTGGCCTCTAGCCTGGATTGAACTGAACACTTCGCAACCTTGAGACACAAGCTCATCCCCTGATCCCTAGATTTTTTCAATGTGTGTTGAAAGTGGAAACAAGAAATATTGAAAATGCCACCCAAGAGCCTTCTAGTTTAATTTCCCCTTAATCAAATTAGAAGTAAATTGTAATTCCACATCACATGAAAACTTGTAAGCATTAACTAAGTCAAGATTACTTAATTATCTCAATAAATTTGAGTCGAAGGTCAAACTAGAGCCTTTTAGGGTGTCTCCTACTTTTTTATGAGTCCTGGTTGTGTTATTTGTGCATTATAATTAGTTAACTCAAGTATTTGAGTTAAAAACAGTTTAACTAGTTCTAACCGAGAGATGAGCTAGTGATAGGTCTAGTGAATTAGATCTGATTTTATTTTACAAGTAGTGATCAATCAGTTAACTAATAATTCACTATAGATAGTTGTTGTAGGTCAGCTCTAAGGAAGGCCTAGTTTAGATTGGTGTTAAAGGGAAGATAACCATCAGTTATATAATTAGACAATTGTACAAGTCATGCATGAGGTCATCAGGAAGACTTGGATGTATTGCATAATCATTAATTGGTAATTTACTAATTCATATAGGCTCAATTATCCTAGGAATGTGTGAGAAAGTCTCGTCAGGTAGACGCAAGAAAGTGGTTAAATATTGGACCAAACTTGCTTAGAACAGAGTAGGATCAGAGTGACACATTCAAAGATAGTGCAGAGGTTTCTCAGGAAGGGAAATAACATTGTATTATTTTATTTTCTTGAATTTATGTATTATACATATAGCGAGATTTTTAGCTAAGGATTTTCCCAGATACATCTTGTGTTGCACGATTGATTGATTCTCTCTGTTACTTGTTTATGTGATTGTACGATCTAAATTGGTTTCTTAAATTTGTAAATTGATCCAGTATTTTGTTTTAGTACATTAAAATATCAGTTGAATCTATTCAGATATTTATACATGTTATTAGAGAAGGAATTACTGTAGAAGAGAAGAACCATAGTTTGTTTTGAACAGGTGAATCGAATTTGCAAATTTATTCTTAAGGACCAACAACAGATCAAGATGCCTTTCTATTGATTGCGACTTGAATATTCCCTTGAGTTTAATTCAAATTACATATCATGGAATAAGAGGATGGAGGAAGTGTTGGAGGAAAAAAAATTTAAGGAATTCATAGACATTGATATTCCCAAGCTCGCAACAACAAATTCTCAAAATCTTGATGCATGGAAGAAGAATATAGCAAAGGCGAGAAGGATTCTGTTAGAAGGAGTTCAAGACCATATTGTCTCAAACCTCCATGGAAAGAAAAATCCATATTCTATGTGGAAGGACTTAACAGATATGTTTCACATTAGTAGCGACCATAGGAAGCTAGTGATGAAGGACAAGCTCAGAAATATAAATATGGAGGAGGGTGAGATGATACCAAAGTACTTGATGAAGTTCACTCAATGTAGAGATGAGATTGGAAGTGTTGGTGTGATAGTATCCCAAGATTATTTTTTGATCCTAGCACTTATAGACCTTCCCAAGAACTGGCACAAGTACCAAGATTCAATAAATGGGAGGGAGAAGTTACCAGAGTGGGAGCGATTATGGTCTGACTTGGTACAATAAGAGATAAGGCAGAGCACCAGAGACGAGACCTCTTCCAAAGATAAAGAAGAAGATTTTGAATTAGTCAAAAAAGGAAAGAAATCCAAGGGAAATAAGTCCCAAGGAAAAGAGGGAAAGAGGTAATTTTCCAAGATCAAGTTTTTTCACTTTCACGAGTAGAGGAACTATGCCAAAAAATTTCCACAGAAGGCAAGCAAGAAGGAGCTTGAAATTGCAGGACATGTAAAGCTCTAGCTTCATAGTTCGAGCTTGATTTTACTCTCATTTCATGCATAGACAACACTGTAATGGGATGCATGTGGTATCTTTACAACGGTGCCTCATTCGATATGACGGGGAATAGAGATATCTTTAGAGACTTGGAGGAGAAGGAAATCCATCAAAACATAAAGTTTGGATATGACGAGAGGTATAGCATGACCAACATAGGTAAAATTACCTTTCAGGGGGATTTTGGCTCCCTTCTCAGACTGACAGATGTTTTTTTTGTTCAAGGACTAAATAAGAATCTTGTTTTCGTAGATGTATTGGAATACTGTGGCTATGATGTGATATTTAGAAAAGGAAAGGTTTTCCTTAGAAATATTGGAAAGGGATAGGTGAAACAAATAGGTGTGCAAGTAAAGAACTTGTATGATCTCAAGGTCGAAGATGCATGCAAAGATTTGAGGAGCAAAGCAAAGGTTAGAAAATTTGTGGTTGACGAGGGGCATAAATTACCTCTCAACATGAAACCTCAGAAATTTGTGGAGCAACCACAATTAGAGAAGAAGAGAGGAGACCGAGTGGAGTCATCTGCTCAAGTAGAGACCTCTAGTAGGGGAAAATTTCGACTTATATGGGCAGAGGGAGCACATGCAGCCATACCTCAACGCGAGAGGTGGGGAAATGTGAAAACATAACCCCAAGAGAAGAAATTTAGGCAGGGTCCATTGAGATGTTTTTTCTCATGGATCGTTAGCTTGCTACGGGAGGCCATAGTACATAGTAGCAGGATGGATCAATAACGGTTGATGCAGTCAGATGTCAGAGTGAAAGATGTGAGATACTGAAGCACAGATCATAGTTGGTAGCAATGTAGATGGCACAAATGCATATTAAACAACATCACATAGGTTTTATTAGGCAATGCAGTAGCAAGCAGCAGTCAGAGACTCTAGAGACAGATGCTTCATACTAATTTAGGTTGGATGCTTTTCAGTTTTAGAATTTGCAGTAGAAAAAACACTAAAAAGAAGTGTTTCATGCAGAAAATTCCAAAGGTAGCGGATTGGGATAGAGTTGAATTCCTTTCTTGTTAAGAGGGAGTGTTGAAAATGGAAACAATAAATATTGAAAATGGCACCTAGGAGGCTTCTAGCTTAATTTTCCCTTAATTAAATTAGAAGTAAATTGTAATTCCACATCACATGAAAACTTGTGAGTGGTAGTCGAGTCAGGAAGACTTAGTTAGCTTAGTCAATTCGATTTGGAGGTCAAACTAGAGGCATGTAGCATATCTCCTACTTTTTAAGGAGTCCTCGTTGAGTTATTTGCGAGTTGTAATTAGTTAACTCAAATATTTGAGTTAAAACCAGTTTAACTAGTTCTAAATGAGAGATGAGCTAGTGATAGGTCTAGTGAATTAAATCTGATTTAATTCACAAGTAGTGATCAACTAGCTAACTAATAATTCATTATAAATATTTGTTGCATGTCAGTTCTAAGGAAGGTCCATTTGAGATTTGGGTTAAAGGGAAGATAACTATCAGTTGTATAATTAGAAAATTGTACAGGTCAGGCATGATGTCATCAGGAAGCCTTGGATGTATTTCACAATAATTTACTGGAAATTTCCTAATTAATAGGAGATAAATTATCCCAGGAATGTGTGAGCAAGGCTAGTCATGAAGAGTCAAGCAAGTGGTTAAATACTAGACCAAACTTTCTTAGATCAGAGCAGGATTAGATTTAGACAGTCAGAGATAGTGTAGAGGTTTATCAGGTAGGGAAATAACATTGTATTGTTTCATGTTCTTGAATTTATGCAATATATAAATAATGGGGTTTTTAGTTGAGGCTTCCCTAGACACACATTGTATTGTGATATTGATTGATTCTTTCTCTTACTTGTTTATGTGATTGTGTGATCAAAATTGGTTTCCGCAATTTGTAGATTGATTCAGTTTTTTATTTTAGTACATTACAATATCAATTGAATATATTTAGATATTTCTACACTGTGCAGTCATCCAGACCTCATTGAACTCTATAATTTTGTAGTAATCTTCTTTGGCTGCAATCCCTACAGCTTGTCCCCATTGTCCCTCAACACTGCAAAGTTATGTCCCTCAGCCCAGCCCAAACTACGCACTACGCAGTCTCAAGGCTCAAGGCTTCCCCTTGCCTTCCTAACTATGCAACTACACAATCACTCAGCCTCATTTTCTAACATCTCACTTGTTCTAGGCCCAAGTCATGGATGATAATGCATCATAATAGGCTAGGGGTTTTCAGATTGATGTCGTCTCGTCATGAATGAATTGCAGGAATAGGTACTCTATCATATCATGGCAAGATGCTGAAGGAAGGAAGGAAAAAGGGAAGAATGCTCGAAGACACTCTTGTGGTTAAACTCACAATATGATTGATCAAAAGAAAGTGAAAGCTCACTAGTTTGCGACCACCATCCAAGGCTTGAGATCATTGGAGACTCCCTATCAGCAAGGCATGCAGAGGAGAAAATGAACACTCTTTCATGAAACTCAAATCTAAGAGGCATCAATGGCTTGACATTTCTATGTCATCAAGAAGTCAATGTCGACAGTGTCATGCCATGTCGTGTCATGAGTTTTCATATGCCACATCACTATGGTGGACCATTGTATTTTCTATTCAAAGTTTATTGTAAAGTGGAGGTCCAAAGATCACACAAGGAATGTAAAGAGTCATGTAAGTTGAAAATTCATGGGAAGTCAAATAGTCATGAGGGTAGTAAAAGAGTCACCCTTGGTTATATGTACTCCCTAATTGTATGAGTAGATGACTTTTCACCTTGGCTCCACCAGCAAAGCATAAGAGAGAAAACCAGTTCTTTTGTGGAGCAAGGAGTGGATCCGATGCTCCACTATCAGAGCTAGTGATGTTTATTGTACGTATGTGTCTTGGAATTTTTACTTAATAACATAAGCCTTCAAGGCCAACACATTCTTCATGCATGGTTTATGAATATTTGTAAGACTATTTTGCGAATGTTTTTATTTCATGTTTGTTGTCACATGTAATAATATAGTTTAAATATTTCTATTATTTTAGTGCTTATCTTTTTTAGAATTTGTTGTAATGGTTGTAATTGTTGTCCCATCCTTGTGGATTATTCTGCATTATGTTAGGCATATCCCTATCAAATTGTTTTGTGCAATGATCGCCACATCCCTTGTGGAATATTACGCTAGATGTTAAATGGAATCATTCGGTTCACGTGTCTCTCTTCCTAGGTGGTAGTATTACCTCTCTCTTAGAGACTCACTTATCTCCCCCCCCCCCTGCAGTACAAGAACCTTGAGACACATACGATCGAACACTCACTAGGAACACCCCCCTTTATTTTCAAAGGTGCATGTTCAACCCTCTCTCTTGCTAATAGTTATAGTCAAAGAAAATTGATAAGAATACATGGAAACAAAAATTATATTCCGAATTGGGATCCTACTCCAAACGGTGTGAGGTATAATTGGGACTTCACATCAGGGATACCCCTTAGTTGACATATTTCGAACACCGTCAATCAGTTCGTTATATATACTCAGAGGGATTCATCTGAAGGATGAACTTACTAACCAAGCATATGTTATCCTCCTCAAGCTTGCTAAAAAACAAAGAGGTACTGACCAACAATGGTTGGGGAAATTGGAAAAATGGGATAGTATACCTATTAATGGCAACGAGTTTCTCTTGAACATGACACTCTCTCATTTCATCTTTGTGACTGTTGGGTTGGGAAATCTTTTTTTCTTTTGATTCATCAGACCATCTCAATGCCTCCACTTTCAGTTTGGGGTCAATGCTACCAACTTCGTTAATTTTTTTTGATGCGTTCAAGGGAAGTCCTTCAATTGATATATTCTATGATACTCTTAAGCCTACATTCATGTATGTTGTTCCTGAACCAGTTCTACATCATCATCATTATGTCTCAAATCATAATAATTTTTTCATGTTTTTTATGGGGGGTACATCAAGGCCCTCCTTCGATGAGTTGCTTCATGTTGACGTCAATTCATTATCCAGGAGGTTGACTTATAAACTCCCTTTGGTACCTTGGAGCTTCAATACATCAATGGAAAGTTTCCTCGCTCTTGAAGATAGGTTTACATCATTAGCCTTCGACCGAAATATTTTGCGTGGTGTTCAACTTCAAGTCATTCATTCACACCATACGGATTGTACCCATGTACCTTGAGAGACATTAACATCATAAGTGGTTTCTCTTATGTATTTTATCGACTTACATCATTGGCCGGTAATCAGATGGTGTCTACCATGTTTGACTCTAACCCATTTATTCACGTGGTTAGACTTGTACATTGGATGACCGAGTGAATCAGATAGAAAACCCCGGATCTAGTTCCATCCATCCGAGTTGCACTTTCAGGATTAATACAAGATCAAAAAAGTATGATGGCTATGATCATATAGATAGTTTTTCAATCATGGGTCCACTCTTTTTCATCAGTGGATGGGAATTGATCTATAAGAGACCTTAATGAAATTTTTCTTGAGGGTTTCTAAATTGCAAGTGATTAAATTAAGTTTTTGAGAGCTTTATTGTTAATTTTTAAACACATAAAGCATGAAAATAAACTCTAAAATATATAGAAACAATAGACAAATGCACCATAATAATAACCAAAACACATCAAATGATGAAGGAGTTCACCCCTCCTGGGCTACATATCCTTGGTCCAACTTCCAATGGTTTGGCTCTCTTTCATTATGCTCAAAATGGTGATTACATACATTTGCAGTGCTCAAATGGATTCAAAACCTTTTCCATCAGCATCAGAATACCCAAAAATTCCTTTCTATCCTCTTTCTTATCCGAAATTGGTAAAAAAATGAAGAAGTTATGGGCCTCCCTAGTTTTCCTGCTAATCGCACCATAATTTCCCCAAAATTCGGACAGGTCCTACAATTTCACCCTTATTTCGGCTAACAGAGCGACAATTTTCTGGAATTCCAGGCTAAATTTTCAGATTGTTAATTTTCCCAATAACGCCATAACACCCAAAAATTAAATCATATGTTATGGCCCACTATTTTTTTTTAAATAAAAAAATATCAGCGATAACCAACAACGGTTAGTGGGTAGTTTGACATGGTTACGGTGATCATGGTGGTGTGGCCAGGCAGATAGTCCTTGGCACTGTGTCCTAGTTCCGGTGAATGGTCATATCACATGTTGTTTGGGGGGGACCCCCATACCTCCATCATATGCACTTTAAAAATAGATTTTGTATTATGATTTAATAAGAAACAACCATGGCATGTTGGTAAAAACTTGCATTGTTATGTGGGAGGTCCGGAGTTTGATTCTGGTGGAGTGTATTTCGGACTTAACATAATTTTGATGGCCTCCCGTGTTGCCACATGGAGGCCACCGATTGGTCCACGTGGTAGCATGTGGTTGGCCACCCTCCAACCAACCATATTCAACCAAAAAATAACCAATTAGAAGAGGAAAAGTGGCGAGGCCTGAGAGGCCTAAAAAAATTACCTTACAACCAACCAGAAGATGCCACTTGGCATCGTTCCATTGGCCCAAAGTTTTACCAAGTTTGCTGTCATTTAAAAAAAAAATTAGGTTTGGGAAAATGAATAGATCACGTTTCCTGGAGTATAAAGTGTTAGTTTTACATGAAACGAGCTACGCCAGATTCAGAAAAATGAGATATACGCAGCCATTCAGGTTTCACACCATTTCAAAAACTTTAATTTTGAGCATATTTTTTTAGCACTTGATCACACTTCTTGATCATTGAACATGTAATGTTAGCTTATGTGTTGAGCATGGGTGTGCCTCCCTCATCAAATATATCATGATGTAAATGTATTGTAATATATGATGATCTCAAATAGTTGTTCTTGATCTGAACTTGTCACAAGGAAAATAACTCCAGTCATCAGCTACTTTTTGTGACTTAGCGCTTTAGGGGAAAATATGTTATAGGCCATTTTGTTGCATTTTGTCAATAAGCTTGAAAACCGGATCAATCCACATTCATGAACACCTTTTCATCAACCCTACACAAAGCCATAAGCATGACTCTTCCAAATCCCCGAGTTTATGAGTCTGACTGACCCAGTGTAGCCTTTCCCTTTAGGGACCTACGTTCAGTAGTAGGTTGATCCACTTTTAACAAGCGTTGATTAGCAGCAGGTTGCCGCTTGTTGGGGGTGCGTTGATTCTAGAAATTTGGGAAAATTAAAAATAATCCCAAAACTTCATCTTCTAGAAGCTTCTAGGAGTTTTTTTTACCATTTACCTTGGATAAGAAGCTTGATACCTATCAAACCATTCCTTGCATATTTGAACTTTTATCCCTTGAGCTCATCTTCCCCTCCTAAGTGGATATGAAGCCTAGATTTGTAAATGGATAAGAATTTCTAAACTACAATACACTCCTATATATTTACTACCATCCACAACATCATGGTTGGATTTTGGAGATGGGTCATGCCCTCATGTTGTTTCCTTGAATCTAAATGATACATCATCTTCATGCATTATGTTATGAAACCAGCTCACAAAATATAAGAAAATACAGATCAACAACTTAGAAAACATCCTCTTTGAGGGGGAAACCTCCTTTACATTACATAAATGAGATTTTTTTGATGATATAAATGACAAAACCTCCTTTCAATCTATAGGAGTCCATGGGGTCACAATATAATCCTAGCCAACCTAACAATAATAATTTAAGGGCACAACAATAACAATAGTGGGCTTTTATCGTGCACAATCATAACAATACGGGGACTACAGGGGTACACAAATAACAATAAGGGGGCTACACTAACAACAATAAGGGATTGCACTAATAATATAGGGACCTAAAATGCCCCTCTCTTTCAAAAAAGTGTTGTACTCAACACTTGAGTAGTTATGGATGCTTCTGTATAAAATTATGATCCTCCCATGTGGAATCTTTAGCAGGTAAGTTCTTCCACTTTATGAGATACTCTGAAATTGATCGATTTTGTAGCTGTCGAGCTCTTGTTTCTGTGACTGCTTCAGGTTCCAATATGATTTTTCCTTCCTCATCCAGTTCTAGCAATATTGTTTGAATTGGAATTTTTTCACCTATAACCTTCTTTAAGCATGAAACATGGAAAACTAGGTGCACTCGGGAAGAAGCAGGAAGCTCCAATTTGTATGCCATAGTACCAATATTTTGCAACACCTTGTAAGGACCATAGTACTTTGGTGATAAATTATTACCCTTCTTAGCTTGCTTGAGGGAAATTTGTTTGTATGGTTGTAGCCATAAAAATACCAAGTCTCCTACATCAAAACTTATCTCGTCGTGATGTTGATATGTGTAATATTCCTACTTTAGCAAGAAGCTAAGGGGAATATTAATTTCTTATTTTTGCACTTAGTAGATGAATAAATGGGGGAGGAGACACATAATTAACTAAATTCAGCATAAAATACATCTTGGTGTGAAAAGGGATCATTATAGTAGCTGGATTTCACACCCTCATGTGTGTAAAGGGACTTTTTTCTTGAGGACAAAGTCAAGTTTGACTAAGTCAACAACATGCATGAAGAGGAATGGAATCACCTATGGAATAGCTCAATGTGAACAAGGATCAGCTTAGATAGACATATGGAAGCTGGATTGAAGGCACTTAGGTGTGAACAGGGATGAAGTAGGTTGAAGAGGTCAACCTTGACCAAATCAAACAATGCAGTATGGAGGAGTGGCCTTGATGAAGGTACAATGTAATTTTGAAGGAAGATTTCTCATATGGAGTTGGAAACCCTAATGGGTGGGACCCAAGGTGAGGAGGCTCACAAATTTTATAAGGAAGAGGATGGCAGCCATTTGAGGTTAGCTTGGATATTATTCATTTTGGTCTGTTTACACTGTTTGGCATTCTCTTGTTGTTTAGCAGAGTTGCAGTGTTGTTTAGCACAAGGATCTCCTGTTTAGGAATCCTTCTCCTTTCTTGAGAGGCCTCTTGAAGGATCATTTTACCTCATTTTTCCACATTTAGGCTTGATTCCAAGCATCCTCCTTCAGCGACAACGTTATTTCTGCAGAGTATAGTACTGTGTTGCAGGGTGTTGCACTGGAAGGTTTCACAACACCATCTTCTGAGATTATCTTTCAGAGGAGGGAGCTTTCCTTTCTTTGCAAGATCTGTAAAGGAGGTTTCTGAGAATATTGGACACCTTGGCATGTGTCTAAACCATTTTCCATCTCCTACAGTGCATTCCTTTGCAGGAACTATGTCATTTTTCACAGTGTTGTAGTAGCAGGGTTTGAACCCTTGCTTGTGAGCTTATTCCTTGGAGGAAGGACCAACCCTTCTCTCGGAAAGCTTTGTATATAATCCTTCTTCTATTTCTTGTAAATTTTCAGCTACATATATATAGAGCTGCAGTATACTGCATTTTCCATATCTAGATTTGCAAATCTGTCATTTTATACATGTACTTTCATGAGGCCCTTGCCGGGTTGTCTTTCGCTGTATAAAAGGGGTTGAATCCCCATTTTTCTTCACTCTTGCATAATATAAACTCCAGATCTGTTGAGGGCCATTATTTATTGTAGAAACCCTCACTGAATCACGCTATCCCTTGCTTCAGTCATTTTGTATGCTAAAAGTCATGGGATTTGGGCCTTTTTGAGCCATATCGGGATTGGGAGATCTGTTTAACTTAGCTAGAGTGATTTGTTTTTTCCCTCATTTGGTATGTAAGTCCCATATGACATAATATAAGGGATACCACCATTATTTTCCTCTGTTATTATGCAAATATCTGGGAATAACGTTTTTGGGGCTTATTTTTCTGCTTTTCCCCAAATTTTGGATCATGAAATGAAGTATAAGTTGTTGTTGTATATTTAATCAATGGCTATGTGTTTTTAACACATCATATGAGTCTATTCATCATTTAACAACCATTATTGTTTTCATGTATTGCTAAAGCTCCAACTTCGGAACATCTTAAGGTGTCCTGATTGTTGTAGATTTTCCCTATCTTGGGATATTATAGTGGTATCAAAGCATGATTTTTGGCTGAGCTTGTGAGTTCCAGCTATCAGAAGGGGAAATATTAGAATTATGGAGAGGATGTGTTTACTCTCATCACTTTTCAGATCTATAAATAACCTCTCCCATGAGGTTAATCTGATGAAGGAGAAGAGATGCCAAGAAAATCCTAGAGGGTTTCAAGAAGAGGAAGAACCATGCACTTCCTATTCTCATGAAGAAGAAGACCAGAAGCATGGAAGGAAATTAGATCATCAGATTATGAGTGAGTCCCTTGTTGAGTACAAGTCTCAACCTAGAGTCTTCAAAGAGACTCTAGCCATCCCATAGTTCATTCAACTGGAGGAAGAGAGGAGACCCTGCAGCAAGGGAAAAATCAAGGGCAATAGGATTCTATTATCCACTTTTGATGGGACATCTGTAGCAGATGCTTGGACAAGAATACTTGAAGCATTTTTCCTACTACATCCAGTGCTAGAAAGAGAAGCAGTAGAGATTGTAGCACTGCACATGAAGGGCAAAGAAAGCACTTGGTGGTTCAGTCACATAAGTCATGCAAGAGTATCTACTCTTGTAGATTTCACTCAGAGTGTGATCAAGAGATTTGATGAAGAAAAATCAGAGAGGGAGGAGCTCTTACCAACTCTTGAGGAGACTTATATCAGTGATGTCACAACCTTGGAGGAGTAGCCTTCAACATCAGCAGTTGAGGGAGCCAACACAGTGGAAGAAAGAACTCTTGCAGCCATGCAAGGTGTTCCCAAAGCCCAACAAGGTATGATTGCATTTCCACTTTCTGTTATTGCAGCAAATATTTCAAAATATTGTGGAAATCTGTTGTTGTATGACCCAGGATCATCACTTACTGCTAATCTAGAGAAGCAAGGTTGCACTGCGCTGTCCAAAAGTAGCAGTGAAGAAATAATGACCCATTCCTCATGGGAAAATTTAGATGCCAGCTTCATTCAGGAAGCCATGGAGGAAGGGATGTCAAAGGGTAGACATCTTGAGATGAGAAAATTTTTCTCCTCTCTAGATGACACTCTCCCAATGAGCATGCCATAGCTCAAAGAGAGACTTCTACTTGAAGCAGATCCAAGACCTCATTGGTTTTGGAAGGCCATGCATGGGGAGGAGGTCTCATCAGGAGATCCCATTAGAGGTGCACTTCAACATTTCATGAGGTGCAAAGTTATTCAAAAATTTGAGGAGGTTGGTATCCTACCATGGGATGATACCAAGTATTTGCAGAATGAGATCCATCACCCACATTGGGATGAGTGGATGAAAGTATGGAGCAAGAGGTTTCCAAACCACTTGCAGATCCATGAGACAGGCAAGCAAGAAGCATGGATGCGCTGGTTTCGTTGGGGTGAGTATGGCCACTATCCAAAGGTTCATATTTACTTAACTCATGCCTTATGTCTCAATGATAGGGTGCATAAGAAGAAGGCATGGTTGTTGTGGCTAGTAAGGAGAGAGTTTGGACATCATATGCAAAATCTTATGTCCATGTGTTTACCTTTGTCTGAGATATGTCTCATAGATTCACATGTATTTATGTTTGAGATGTATTTGTATGTACATTGTTTTGGGAAGAAGAATAACTTCCCCATGATGTATAAGGGAGATGGTTTGTACTCTATTGATGAGACATCTCACATGTCCATCATTGTATTATTGCTCCATGATCTGCATTTTGATAATGCAAGAAGGAAGCAAGAGTCCTTGTTTCTATGGGTACTATTGGGAGAGTATGGGCTGAAATTTCTCCATACTCATCATGATATTTTAGGAGGAATGTATGGCACATTTAAGGTGAAAAGAGGCTACCCTTCAGCATTGGAAGAAAAGGAGAGGCTTCCACATAGGAGGAAGAGTTTCTCACATAGTAGCATATTAGTGGATGGCTTTGGCATGTGGGATGTCAAAGAGAGAAGTCATGGAGTAACAAGAGCCTTAACACTGAGGCCAAAAGTGCTGTCACTTGGGAGTAAGTATCTTTTTATGGGGTATTCCAAAGAGAATATGCATCCTTCCCTTTTGCAAATTTTCATGAGGAGATTCTCATGGGAGGGCTCATCCATGGATCTCACTTTCAGTTTACTCATTATGCATGGTAAAAGATACATTTCTATACTTACTGATTGTTCCATTGAGTATTTGTATCCTTTCACCATTCATGGACAGTGCATTGCTCTACATAAGAGCAAGATTATTCTTGGGTTACATGGTCACTTTAGGGCCAACCTTTGAAATGATAATAACCCATCTATACATGAATTTGGGCAAGTGTATTGTTATTTTGATCATGTACAGCTGATATATACTGCTGCTTACTACCACATAGTATATGAGCACTCATTCACAACTAATAATTTGTTGGAAGACAACTTGCCACATGATATTGTCAAGCAGTAGTTCGGAAAACTGTGCTGTATCCACTTGATAGACCATTGGTATCATGTAACCTTCAGCATTTTTCTGATTTGGATGCCAAATGGTGATGATGTGCCATTCATTTTGGATGGGATGATTTGGGCCAGCATGATTCATGACACGGGAGAGAGGATATTTGGAGATCTATTCTTCCTCTTGCCACTTGAGGGAAACCTTATTTCATCCACAAATAGGCATTTTCTCTACACATACTATGAGTGGAGAGAAATATAGTGTGGGGTAGGCCATTTTTTCTACCTTGTTCAGTTATTCCGCCCACCCACATTGCAGGAGCTAAGGGTGGAGGAGATCTTTCATGAGTTGCCATGTTGGAGGGTGACTCATATTATATGGATGATAGCTTGGGGGTGGAGATTTTACATGGGAATGATAGTTCCCAAACATATTTCAGACTCCATGCCTTGGGAGGAAGCTTTTCAGTTCCATCCTTGCATTTTCTTGAGGACAAGCAACATTTGGGAGCGGAGGACTGTAATATTCCTACTTCAACAAGCAGCTAAGGGGAATATTAATTTTTGATTTTTGCACTTAGTAGATGAATAAATGGGGGAGAGGACCCATACTTAACTAAAATCAGCATAAAATCCCTCTTGGTGTGAAAATGGATCATTATAGTAGCTGGGTTTCACACCCTCATGTGTGAAAAGGGGACTTTTTGCTTGAGGACAAAGTCAAGTTTGACTAAGTTAACAACATGCATGAAGAGGAATGGAATCACCTATGGAATAGCTCAATGCGAACAGGGATCAGGTTAGACAGAAATATGGAAGCTAGATTGAAGGCAGTTAGGTGTGAACAGGGATGAAGCAGGTTGAAGAGGTCAACCTTGACCAAATCAAATAGCGCAATATGGAGGAGTGGCTTTGATGAAGGTACAACGCAATTTTGAAGGAAGATTGCTCATATGGAGTTGGAAACCCTAATGAGTGGGATGCAAGATGGGGAGGCTCACAAATTTTATAAGGAAGAGGATGGCATCCATTTGAGGTTAGCTTGGATATTATTCATTTTGGTCTGTTTACACTGTTTGGAATTCTCTTGCTGTTTACCAGAGCTGCAGTGTTGTTTAGCACAAGGATCTCCTGTTTAGGAATCCTTCTCCTTTATTGAGAGGCCTCTTGAAGGAGCATTGTACTTTAGTTTTCCAGATTCAGGCTTGATTCCAAGCATCCTCCTTTAGCCACATCGTTATTTCTACAGAGTATAGTGCTATGTTGCAGGGCGTTGCAATGGAAGGTTTCACAACACCATCTTCTGAGATTATCTTTCAGAGGAGGGAGATTCCCTTTCTTTGCAAGATCTATAAAGGAGGTTTATAAGAATATTAGACATCTTGGCATGTGGCCAAAGCATTTTACATCTCCTATAGTGCAATACTTTGTAGGAACTGCGTCATTTTTCACAGTGTTGCAGTAGCAGGGTTTGAACCCTTGCTTGTGAGCTTATTCCTTGGAGGAAGGGCCAACCTTTCTCCTAGAAAGCTTTGTATATCATCCTTATTCTATTTCTTGTAAATTTTCAGCTACATATATACAAAGATGTATTATACTACGTTTTCCAAATCTATATCTGCAGATCTGTCATTTTATACATGTACTTTCATGAGGCCCTTGCCAGGTTGTCTTTTGCTGTATAAAAAGGGTTGAATCCCCATTTTTCTTCACTCTTGCATAATATAAACTCTAAATATATTGAGGACCTTTATTTATTGCAGAAATCCTCACTGAATCACGTTTTCCCTTGCTTCATTCATTTTGTATGCTAAAAGTCATGGGATTTGGGCCTTTTTGAGCCATATCGGGACCGAGATATCTGTTTAACTTAGCTAGAATGATTTATTCTTACTCCCATTTGGTATGTAAGTCTCATATGACATAATATAAGGGATCCCACCGTTATTTTCCTCTGTTATTACGTAAATAGATGGGAATAATGTTTTTGGGGCTTATTTTTCTGCTTTTCCCCAACTTTTGGATCATGAAATGAAGTATAAGTTTTTGTTGTATATTTAATCGATGGATATGTGTTTTTAACACATCATATGAGTCTATTCATCATTTAACAACCATTATTGTGTTCATGTTTTGCTGAAGCTCCAACTTTGGAACATCTTAAGGTGTCCTCATTGTTGTAGATTTTCCCTATTTTGGGATATTACAATATGCCTATTGTTTCATTCGATTTTGTGCCAAATTTAGGTTATCCTTTAAGAGTTGGAGAACTTGTTTTTGATGCTCGATGTGATCTTCCACTGCTTGAACCTTAGAATTTTCTCTTAAATATGATGTGATGGATGGTCAATGATATCCATAAAGTGCCATAAATGGGGTCATTTTTGTTGTAGTATGGAAGAAAGTGTTATACCACCATTCAGCCAGAGGTAACCACTTGACCCATAGTTTTTTTATAAGATACAAAACAATGAAGATATCCTTCCAAACATTTGTTCACTATCTCAGTTTTCACATCGGATTGAGGATGATAAGATGAGCTATGAGCTAGTTGAGTACCCAAACAAGAAAATAATTTCGTCCAAAAATTTCCAGTGAAAATGGGATCTCTATCGCTTACAATAGTCTTTGGGTTTCCATGTAGCTTTTGAATTGTTTCCATAAATGCAGTAGTAACTGTACTTGATTTAAATGGATGAGTTAATGAACATAAGTGTGCATACTTGGTAAGTCTATCAACTACCACCATGATGACACTCTTTCCTTTGGACTTAGGTAAACCTGTGATAAAATCCATTGAAACCTCCTCCCAATGTTGACATGGAATGGATACAGGCTCTAGTAGACCTGGGGTATTAATTGTCTCAACTTTATTTTACTGGCAAAGGAAACATTCTGCCACAAAATTTTGAATATCAAATTTAAGGTCATCCCAAAAAAGTTCTTTCTTCACCCTGTGGCAAGTTTTTAAAAATCATGAGTGTCCTCCTAAGGGAGAGGTGTGCAATTCCAAAAGAGTATTTTGTTTTAGTTGGGAATTATTTCAAAGATATAAGCAATATTTGTACCATATGGAATCATTTTTCAAACTAAATGTATCAGATTTACTGGGATCTTACTGCAACTTTTGAATGAGTGTCCACACTTATTCCTCATTATTCCATTCATCCCTTGCTTCGATTATCCAATCTGGTTGGATAATAGAAAAGGCACAAAGAAATGTTTCCACCTCCTCACCCTTTCTTGAGAGTCCATTTGCAACAAATTTAGCTTCCTTTTTTTGTAGATGATTTCAAAGTCATAACCTAACATCTTTGTGACCCATTTTTGCAGCTCTTCTGAAGATATTTTTTGTTCCAAAAAGTATTTAAGACTATCATGATCATTTTTTACCTTGAAGTGTCTTCCCATTAGCTAAGCTCGCCATTTATTTAGTGCATTTAGTATTGCAACCATTTCCTTCTCATAAATATATATTTTTAAATAATTTCCTTTGATTGGAAGGCTTTCAAAAGAAATGGGCCTTCCTTCTTGCATTAAAACAACACCAATTCCATTTCTTGAGGCATCACATTCCACAATAAATGTTTTTGTGAAGTCTGGCACAGCTAAGACCGGTGCTTGGAACATTTACTCTTTAAGATGCTCAAAGGCCTTAGTTGCTTTAGGGGTCCATGAAAATGCATCTTTCTGCAATAATGTTGTTAGAGGTTCTTCTATTCTCCCATAATTCTTTAAAAACTTGCGATAATACCCTATTAAACCAAGAAATCCTCACAAATGCTTTATGGTTGTGGGGACTTTCCATTCCTTAATGGCTTTAATTTTGTTAGGGTCAACCTTAAAACCCTCCTAAGATACAATATGACCCAAATATTCCACCTCTTTTACTCCAAAGAAACATTTGGAGTTTTTTGCATATAATTGTTTCCCCGCCAATAGTTCGAGCACCCTGCCAACATGTTGAACATGATCCTTCCAAGACTTGTTGTAGATTAGTATATCATCAAAAAATACTAACACAAATTTTCTAAGGGTGGGTTTGAAAATGGAATTCATCAACCCTTGAAATGTAGAAGGTGCATTGGTAAGGCAAAAAGGCATGACCAAAAATTCATAATTACCCTCATGAGTTTGAAATGATGTTTTCAGAATGTCTTCAGTATTCATTCTAATTTGATGATATCTTGAATGGATATCGAACTTGGTAAAATAAATTGCTACATGTAATTCATCCAATAATTCATCAATAACAGGAATGTGGAATTTATCTTTAATAGTGAGCTTCTTTATCTCCCTATAATCTGGACACATGCGCCATGTTCCATCCTTCTAGTGCACCAATACTACTAGAGCAGAGAAAGAACTTTGTCTAGGTTGAATTATACCAGCCTATAACATTTCTGTAATCATACGTTCAATTTCGCTCTTTTGGATATAAGGATATCTGTAAGGCCTGATGTTTGGAGGAACACTTCTTGGAATCAAATTAATAGCCGCTTATCATGATCAATAATAGGTGGGATTCCTTTGGGAGTTTCAAACAGCTTGGAATGATTGTCCAAGACTTTTTGGATATCTGGAGAAATAGATGATTTTGATGTTGGAACTTCTAGTGAGCATAATTGTGCAATTACAACTCGTTTTTATTTCTTCAGAAGATTTTTCATGACATTAGAGCTTATTATACTTCCTAACTTCCCTGCGATACCCCATAATTCAAATTCCTTTCCTTAAAAAAACAATTTCAAGAAAATTTCTTAAAAATTAAAAGCTATCGTCCCCAAAGATTGTAACCATTGTACTCCTATTACACCATCAGCACCACTCATTGGAATGGAAATAATTTGACTATTCAATACATATTCCCCCATGTTTTTCTTGACATTATGGCATTTTCTAGAGAAATTTTTAATTCCTCCATTTTCAACCATCATGTAATATTCCAAAATTGCAAACAAGCAAATTGGAATATTAGATTTTAATGCTTTCACTTAGGAGAGGAATAAATGGGAAAGGAGGCAAATGAAAAATAAATATATGAATAAATGCCACCTTAGGAAGGAAGGATATAACTTTAGGAGATGGTTTTACACTTCCAAGTGTGAACAAGGGAAAAATAGATGGGGACATAGTCAAGTTTGACTAAGTCAACATACATTCTTGAGGAGGAAGAGATCACCCAAGTGAACTAGCTCAATATGAACACGGATCAGCCTAGACACACATATGAGAACTGGATTGAAGATCCCTTAGTGTGAAAAGAGGTATTGCAAGTGGATTAGTCTCAGTTGACCAAGTCAACAATGCTACTACAAGGAGGAGGGAAGCCAACTAGGACATCGCAGTTTTGAAGGAGGAAGCTTCACTAGGAAGTCACCTCAACAATGAGTGGGGTCCAGGGTGAGGAAGCTCACCAAGGATAAAAAGGAGGGCATAGAATCAAATAGATCATTCAGTATTCATCTATCTTTGGTATTGTGACTACTTGCATGCTTTAGCTGTTTAGCTGTGGTTGCAGCACTGCTTAGTGTAAATAATTCCCATGCGGGAATTCCATCCTCTCTTTGGATCAGCTTGCTTAAGGGATCAAGAGGGAAGTATTTGAGCTTAAATTCATAATTTTTCTTAGGTCCATTCAGCCATATTCATCTACATCATATTCCCCTTCAGAAACTGTGTCATTTATGTAGCAGCAGCAGGGTTGCACACTTAGATTCTGTGTTAGTCTTTGAGGAGGAGGTGCTTATTTCCCTCCGGGAGATCTGATAAGAAGGGCCTTGGACCATTTTATGTATTATTCAGCTATTTTATGTCATATTCAGCCATGATTAATACAGAGCTACAATAAACTGCATTATTTTCTGCAGTGATGGCTTTTTTACATGCATTTTTCTGGAAACCCTTGCCGGTTGTCTTTTCCTTTGTGTAAGAGAGGTTAAACCTCCATTTATCTAATATTTTATTAATGTAATCCTAAAATCAGACTTATTTAATCATTTTCTGCATAAACCCTCATTAAAATAACGTATTCCTTGCTTCAGTACTTTCTGCATAAGCTAGGCTATGGGGTTTTGGCTTATTTGAGGCATATTGATTTGGGGAGATCTGTTTATATGACCTAGAGTGATTTTTTCACCTCTAATTCTGCATGTGAGTTGTATATCATGTCTTCTAAGGGATCCAAGTCCCATTTCTCACTTTTATAGCATTATTTTCTGAAGAAATCTATTTTATTCCCTATATTGCTGCATTTCCCCACTTGGGAAGAAGAATATAGGCCATCTACTTGCTGAGGTTCTTTCATCTGCTGGTGTGATGTTATTTTACATCTAATGATCTGCTCTACATTGTCATTCTCATGATTTTTTGAAGCTCCACATTGGTAATAACTCAAAATATTCCCAATAGTGCAGTTGTTCCCATTTTGGGATATTACAGTGGTATCGAAGCTCTGATCTTGGCTCAGCCTGTGGAATTTAGATCCAATTAGAAGATAAGGAGAAGAGGGTGACAAAATTATGGAGAGGATGAGATTACTCTCATCCATTTTCAGATCTAAGAAGAAAGAAGAGGAATGCATTGAAACTCCAAGAGGGTTTCAAGGGGGGAAAGCCACAGTGAGACCTCTAGAAGGTTTCAAGAGGAAGAAGGAGATGCATTCACTTCCTGTTCTCAAAGAGGAAGTATAGATAAAGGAGACCACTTAGAACATGAGATCCTAAGTGGTTATTTGGCAGAGTACAAGTACCAACCTAGGACTGTCAAAGAGATCCTAGATCTTCCTCAATTTATCCATCTGAGAGAGGAATGAAGACCATGCAGCAGCAGGATGATAAGGGGTAATAGATTTCTATTGTCTACCTTTGATGGATCACCCTTATGCACAACAGAATCTTGGGTGATGAATTTGGAAGCATTTTTCCTGCTACATCCAGTAGTGGACACTTGCAGGGCAAGGCAAGATCTTGGTGGTCCAGCCATGTAATTCATGCAAGGGTATCTACCTTTTCTGATTTCACTCATAAGGTAATCAAAATATTTGATAGTAGAAGGCCATAGAAGGAGGAGTTCTCTTCTCCACTTGAGGAGACCTTTACCAGTGCTGTCATATTCATGAGGGGGCAGCCACCCACAACATTAGTTGGATCAGCTAGCACATTTAAGAGAGGGACTCTTGCAGCCATACAAGATGTTACAAAGGTTCACAGAGGTATGTATAAATTTCCATGTCCTAACATTTCAGAAAATTTTATGGAAGACTTTGGAAATCTGTTTTCATATGGCCCGGGATCAAACATTATTGTTGAGGTAGAGAAGCAGGATTGCATTGCGCTATGCAAGCTTAAATGGTTCAAGAAACCAATGAACCATCATTCTCATGGGCCCATGTTGATTTGCACACAACCCTTGAGGTTGGAGTGTGATCTTTTGGAGAATGTCATGAAATTTGAGATGGAGTATGAGGCAACAACTATATCATCGGAGAGGCTATCAGCATTGTCAAACAATAGCAGTGAGGAAGCTTTTCCTTTATCACAATGGGATCTTGAGGGATTCAAGATGAGGATGGATATGAGATCTTTTCTAAGAGGTCTCCAAGGGGTTACATTTCAGCATCCCATGAAATTCAATAAGGAAAATCTGATATGGGAGGATGGTAGTCTCCTTTGGAGGAGTACCAAGATGGAGAATGATATAAGGAGGCATCCATCAGTGGATAAGTGGATGTGGATAGGGAGCAAGAATTTGGAGAGCTACTTGAAAATCTATGATATTGGGCAGCAAGAGGAAAAAATGCGTTGGCTACTCTTGAGAGAGTTTGGCCACCATGAGACATATCCTTTTTCCAAGGGTATGTGGGAGGAGAGACCTTGGCAGGGTACTTGCATCATGGGGTAGCAAGGAATGTGGATGCATTATGATGATGTAATCATTATGTTTTCACCACATGAGTTGTATGATGGAGGTATGTTGGGGCAGCAAAGACATTTGTTGCTTTGGAGGATTGAGAGAGAGCAAGGGGAGAGTTTCTCTCACATTTTGCATGATGTTGCAATGGGAGGAGATGGAAAAATTATGGGAGGAATATTTGACATTGGACATGTCAGAGAAGGGATTTATGAGTTGGTAGAAGCCTATTTGCATAGGCCAAAAATGTTGTCACTTTAGAGCAGGATTTTGTTGATGGAGTGTTCCCTGGATCACTTCACATCTGATGCACTTAGGGGACATGGAGGAGGTGAGACTGATAGAGTAGTGGATGGATTCCTCTATTGTTGTAGTATGTCCTTCTTGGCTTGGACTTCCAATCATGAGGAGGGAGATCTTCAGACAACATATGGTTTATTCCTCTTCATAGGAGTATGTCCTATCACTATGGAGAGCTCATTTATGGATCCTGTCACCTTCTTACTTTCATTACATGGTAAGAATTCTATTTATGCATTTATTGATTGTTCAAAACAATATTTGCATGCTCTTACCATTTCATTGCAGTGCATTTCTCTACAAAGGGGTAAGTTTTTCTTTAGGCTCCATGGACCATTTTTGGCCAGCTATTATGATGGAGACAACCATCTACTATATGATCTGGGGCAAGTGTTTGGTCACTCCTTGTATGCTCAGTTGTTACATTCATCCATTTACTATTTTCTAGTAGATGTGGTGACTTACACAAGTAGCCATATGTCAAGGGACAGCTTGCCATGCTATTATCTGAAGCTGTAGTGGGGAAGATTGCGCTGTGACCACTTGGGAGACTGTTGGTACCTTCCAGCACCACATAAAACCTTCAGTCTTTCTTTCATTATGATGCTGATCATGATCCTATTTGCTGATATCATTCTTTCTTTTATGAGGAGCATGATTGGAGGAGAAACACATGGGGTGGATTTGCTCTTGGGGGAGGAGCATCCCCACACTTTCTGCATTACATGTTCTAAGGGGAGCATGGGAAGAGACATGGCCTCTACATAAAAATATTTGTTTCTTAATGAGGAGGACCATGATATGGATGGGATGCAATATGGTAGTGATTTCTTGTCCATCATGTATGAGATGGTTTGGGCCAACTTGATTCACAGCGTTGGGAAAGGGACCTTTGAGGTCTAGCTTCCTTCTTGCCACTGGAGGGCAACATTATGGCAGCCCAAGATCAGAAAATTCTCTACACTTATCTCAAGTGGAGAGGAAGACAACGTGGGGTAGGCTATCTTGTCTACCATATTCAGATTTTCAGCCCACCTATTCTGCATGAGCTCAAGGTGGAAGAGATCCTTCATGAGTTGCCAACCTAGAGGATGACTCATTTTGTTTGGTTGATAGCTTGGGGAGGAGAAATTAAAATGGGGGTGATGAATCCTAATCTATATCAGCCCTCATGCCTCAATAGGACCTTAAAATAGCCCATTGTTGCCTCCATGGATGCTCTACTGTCACATAATGTCAGCTATTTAGATAGCTTACACACTTGGAAGGGGAAACTTGGAGATATATTGATGATGCAACACCTTGATCCTTGGAGGATTTCATCTTATGAGGTTGCTACAAGAGAGAGAAGGATTCTATTTAGTCCTATCCTTGTATTTGCTTGAGGACAAGCAACATTTGGGAGGGGAGGACTGTAATATTCCAAAATTTGCAAACAAGCAAATTGGAATATTAGATTTTGATGCTTTCACTTAGGAGAGGAATAAATGGGAAAGGAGGCCCATGAAAAATAAAGATATGAATAAATGCCACCTTAGTAAGGAAGTAGATCACTTTAGGAGATGGTTTTACACTTCCAAGTGTGAACAAGGGTAAAATAGATGGGGACATAGTCAAGTTTGACTAAGTCAACATGCATTCTTGAGGAGGAAGAGATCATACAAGTGAACTAGCTCAATGTGAACAACGATCAGCCTAAACAAACATATGAGAATTGGATTGAAGATCCCTTAGTGTGAAAAGAGGTATTGCAAGTGGATTAGTCTCAGTTGACCAAGTCAACAATGCTGCTACAAGGAGGAGGGAAGTCAACTAGGACATCGCAGTTTTGAAGGAGGAAGCTTCACTAGGAAGTCACCTCAACAATGAGTGGGGTCGAGGGTGAGGAAGCTCACCAAGGACAAAAAGGAGGGCATAGCATCAAAGAGATCATTCAGTATTCAACTATCTTTGGTCTTGTGACTAGCATACTTCAGTTGTTTAGCTGTGGTTGCAACACTGCTTAGTGCAAAGAATTCTCGTGCGGGAATTCCATCCTCTCTTTGGATCGGCTTGCTTAAGGGATAAAAAAGGAAGGATTTGAGCCTCAATTCATTATTTGGCTTAGGGCCATTCAACCATATTCATCTACAACGCAGTCCCCTTTATAAAATGCATCATTTATGCAGGTGCAGCAGCAACAGGATTGCACACTTAGATTTTGTGCTAGTCTTTGAGGAGGAGGTGCTTATTTCCCTCCGAGAGATCTGATAAGAAGGGCCTTGGGCCATTTTTTGTATTATTCAGATATTTTATGTCATATTCAGCCATGATTAATACAAATCTATAGTAAACTGCGTTATTTTCTACAGTGCTGCCTTTTGTACATGCATTTTTCTGGAAACCCTTGTCGGGTGTCTTTTCCTCTGTGTAAGAGAGGTTAAACCTCCATTTATCTGATATTTGATTAATGTAATCCTCAAATCATAATTATTTCATCATTTTTTGCATAAACCCTCATTAAAATAACTCAGTCCTTGCTTCAGTACTTTCTGCATAAGCTAGGCTATGGGGTTTGGGCTTATTTGAGGCATATTGATTTGGGTAGATCTGTTTATATGAGCTAGAGTGATTTTTTTCACCTCTAATTATCATGTGAGTTGTATATCATGTCTTCTAAGAAATCCAAGTCCCATTTCTCACTTTTATAGCGTTATTTTCTAAAGACAACTATTTTATGCCCTATATTTCTGCATTTCCCCACTTTGGAAGGAGAATATAGGGCATATAATTGTTGAGGTTCTTTCATTTTCTAGTGCGATGTTATTTTAAATCTAATGAGCTACTCTAAATTTTCATGCTAATGATTTTCTGAAGCTCCACATTGGTAATAACTCAAAATATTCCCAATAGTGTAGTTGTTCCCATTTTGGGATATTACACATCACTTGACACTCTGGTGTTGAGTACAGGAAGAAATTCAATTCCTTGGCTACCTTAAAATGAATAAAATTATGGGTACTACCCAAATCAATCAAAACTATTACATTTTTCTTCTTGATATGTCCTTCTATCTTGAGATTTTGAGAAGTGGTAATTCCTACCAATGCATTACAAGATATGGTTGGAATCATTTCTTCTTTATATAGGGTTGGTTCCTAGTGTATATCCTATTCTTTTTAATTTTCTTGTTCATTTTATTCCTCCTCTTCACAATATATGTAAAATAATTTCTTCTCAGCACACTTATGACCTTTACTATATTTGCTATCACAACTGTAGCAAAGCCCTTTTGCTCTTTTTTCTTCCAATTTTTGTGGTGTCAACCTTGTAGGTTGTGGAATTATAGGAGTAGAAAAACTTCCATATTTATATATGTGAGTGGTACGCTTCCTTGTTTCCATAATTTTACTTTCAATTTTTCTTGCCAACCTGAATGCCTTCTCCAATTAATAAGGTTCCCAAAGGCGAACCTCTCGTTGGATGTTATCCTTTAAAGTCCCTATGAAGACATCAATCCTATGTTCCTATGGAATATCAATTACCCTTATATTCAAATTTTGGAAGTCCTCAATGTGATCCACCATTGAACCCTTTTGTTTGAGATTTATCAATTGGCTAAAGAAGGTGTTTCTCTTTGTATCCTCATAATGTGCTATCATTTCCTCCATAAAAATTGACCAAGTGACAATTTTTTTACGATATTAAAGCCATCGATACCATAAAAATGTATTTTTTTCTAAATATAAAGTTGCAATGTGTAACTTTTGTGTGTTTTTCAAATTATGGAGATCAAAATATTGCTCCATCTGTAGTATATATGTTACGAGATCCTTGCCATAAAAATTCCTCATATCGATATTTGGAATATGGTGGGTCTTCAATCCAACATTAGAGTTTATGAAATCACTATTAAAATTTATTTTTTTCTTATCATGAGTTTCCTCTACTACCTTTTTTCCATTAGGAATAATTTCTTGTAGCAAATTTTTCAAACCTTCCTTCAAACCTTCCATGTCTGATTTTAGATCATCCTTCATGTCTGCCATATTGTCTTTCATTTTTCATCGATATTAGCTTAAATTACATCCATATCAGCTTCCATTCCATTCTTCAAACCATTCATATTAGCTTCCATGTCATTCATCTTAGCTTCTGTTATCACCCAAAAAAAAAAAAAAATCAACACATCATTGTGTCAAGTTTGTTTTTGGTCACGGTTCAAAATTGGGTTTAGAAGTCAAATTAGGATTTGATCAATGGTAGGTTAGATTTTTATAAGTTCAAAGCCGATCCTTAAGTTCAAATAATTTTTTTTTTTTAAAGTTCCATTCATTTTCAAATATCCATAATTTCCATTTGTGGGTCATTTCCTAAAGTTTCATGTCAAAACTGGTCAACTAGCCAAGAAACCTCATTTTCGTAGCACCACTATTTCAAAAACGTTGATTTGCGCTACGAAAGCATTAATAGTTTCGTAGAACAAACAAGAAAAGATACATTGGAGGCGCTATGAATGTGCGGTTTCTAAACTGTCTTGTCATCTGAGATGGAAAAGGTCACAAACCGTTGGGAAATGGTAAGTTAGTGGTATGATGACTCAGTTAATGATGAAATTCAATGTACTTACCCACGTTGTAGTCATAATTGTCATGATAGGGTATGAATGAGGTATCATTCAGTTATGAGATGACATTTTAAATTCAAAATCTTGCCTAATTGGTCATTCTCGTTTCCTTTGCCTCCATTCGAGATGTTTGAGCTTTGAAGTATACAAAGGTTTTCTTCATCCCTATCAAGCGAGGCTATTATAAATTAATCAAGCGAGGCTGCTATTTCACATATTCACAAGAGGTTGATTCAATTTATCAAGCGAGGATGACAGGATTTCTGAGAAGCACAACAGAGGAAAATAAATTTCACAAAGGGGGACACTGCTTAAGGCATAAGCCTAAAGATACGAAGGCAATAATTGAAGACCCAACAGTGATGGAGGCGTTCAGAAGAGTAGGTTGTCTTCAATTTTGTGAAAATTTGTAGGGTTGCCACACACAGGTATCCAAATAATTTGCCTTGAACTTCAATGGAACAACTACCAAGGTTGGGATGCTAAGTGTGTCAATTACACAAAATATTATTGCTGCTATTACAGAGATACCAAGAGGTCAAGAAACTTGGTTCAAAGGTTTCAAATTTGATATGAAGCAATGTAAAGAGTTCATGAAGCCTAAGTATGCATATATGGACCTCAATAATTCTATCCCTAGAAGCTGCATCAAAGACACTTATGCAAAGTTTCTGCTCAACATTCAGAGGTATTTTACATGTGAAGGCATATATCATAAGGTTTACACATATCATTTCAAGCTGCTTCTGCATTTCAATGGTAAGATTTCACTCGATTTTCCCTTTTATCTTCATAGGAGTCTTGCAAAAATGGCTGATAAAGTACAAGCCAAATCTGAAGGTAGTGAAACATCCTTGTTTCATCATCGTTTAATGAAGTTATTTATTTTAGATGAACTTCAGAAGATAGGCAGGGATTGGTCACCTTTTTTTTTATAAATGGTTTTGAGTTGGAAACCATAACTCATACTAGAAACCCTAAAAATAAAGGAGTTCCATCATCACCAGCAGTAGAGACTAGTCAACATATGGTTTCAAAACCAAAGGAATTTTCCAAACTGAAGCCAAGGAAACAAATTGGGAAGAGGGAAGAGCATATACAAATGCTTGATACACCAACTCCATCATTTGCAAAAAAAGGTCAAAGATTTTCAAAGAGGCAAAACATAAACAAGCTGTCAGCAAGCAGGAAATAAAAAGAGTAACAAGAAGCCAAGCAGTGGCATTAAAAGGAAAGACAATTGCTACAGCTACAGAGGACAAACTAGTAATAAAGGGAAATTTGGATGACATCCTTCATGCTATTTACATAGAGGAGACACCCATTTTTCAAGTTAAATTCATTGGAGAATATGAGCATAAACAAAAAAAGGCTAAGTCTACAAAGAAGCTTGAGTTTGAGAGGGAAGATGCAACTTTCATATTTCAAGCTAGAAAGCCTATAACTAGGCATGCTAAGAAACTCAAGGAAAGCAGCAAGGAAGTTCAAGAACCTATTGAGACAGCTAAAGCCCCTGAAGAATTTTTTGATCTATCATCACCTACAGTAAAGCATACAGTCAGCAGAACAAAGAAGGGAAAAGAAGAAGTGACAAAGAAAACAGAGCTTCAACATCTTGAGGAAAAATTGAGGTTGGCAAACAAAGAAATTGTTGTGATGATAAAGAGGGCTAGAAAGAACAGTGTTGAGAAAGAAGAGTTTAAAATAATGAATGCACTGTTGGATGGTCAAACTGGTTCTATTTCTGAAACTCCAAGCAGTGCAAAGCAATTTTTCAAATGGACAGTCCCAGCAATAAAGGATTTCAAATTTTTCAAAGCAATAAATACTCACTTGAGAGCTAATAACAGAAGACTTAAAGATCAAGTGGAGGACTTGGAGAGCAGATGACTTTGATTCATGATGAGTTAAAAAGTAGAGGTGTTAAAATAACAGTCATAGAAGAGCCTATAGCTAAATCAAATGAAAATGAAGAAGGGACATCATGAAGGATGGAATGACTGTGTTTTTCAGTTGATATGTTTTTTTAAATGATAGAATCAGGTTTATTTTGAGTTTTTGGCACATTTACAATTTACACTTCGGAAATTTTTGTAAAAGACTTCTCACTCAGTAGTTTCGTAGCACAGATAGTGTAAAAAGGGAGAAAAGCACTAAGAAACTGCTGTAGCAGCTTGTCTTGCCCTTTTTCATCAAATTTTGAGGGGTAAAACAATGGATAAAGAACTTAAATTGATAAGGAGGATGTATTTAAAGGAAATCAAGATAATTTTGGAAGATAGAAATAAAAAACTTCAAGAAAAAAGAGGTAAAGGGCAGCGCTATGAAAGGCGCTATGAAACTGCTTTTTTTGTAGCATAGTGTATTACAGCTCATTTAAACAGTTTGAAGATGGTTTTGGACAGCTGGAGTTTAAGGAGGAGTTTTGGAATGTTTTAATTTAATTTCCAACACCTAAGGACCTCGAAATAATGAGTTCATGATGGTCAGAATGTTCCAAGGGTGTAAAGGACCGCATGCCTAAAAAACAGGGGACTATTTCTTATTTTGGTGGAGGACAAAAATATGGTCATGAAGATTTGAAGCCTACAATCCAAATTCGACCATGTGTTGATACAATTGGAAAATGATGTAATTTAATTTAGATAAAGTTGTTATGGATAGAGATAAGGAGTTTGAATCCTATTTGTAATAGGACTGTTTAGTAGATTAGCTGTCTTTCTGTAATAAATACCATGTCATATGGTTATGCAAGGTGTCAAGAGTCAGGAATTCGATGTATCTAGCACAAGATAAGATTATCTCATGTGGTAAATTTTCTATAACAGACCAAGAAGTCAAATGGGCCAAGTGTTGGACATTTTTTTGCAAAAGACTGTGTTTATTGTAATTGATTAGTTTTCAGCTAATACAAGGGATTTCTACTTAACCAACTTGAGATTCAAAAGGAGTTTTAGTGTGTTCTTATTCTATTTGTATCTCTATACTATCCCTTTACAGTGGAGTTTTTCTATATTACTGAGAATTCATCTTTGATGATCTGACTTCCTATATAAATGAACTGGATGTGTTTTTTACAGTTTCACATATGTTTATCTCTTGACTAAAACTCTGATATGCCTCAAATTCCATGTTAAGTAGATTTATTAGTTTACTGAAAATATTTTGACTCCATAAGCCCAATGTGTACTTTCTGATGTGATTTGCAACCTACATTTATCATCTATCTGATTATTACCCCACATAGATTTAGCCATCTATGTGGGGTAATAACCCCTAATCATTACCCCTAATCATTGATCCTTGGGAGAGCCCTCTCAGGCTGAGGAGCTTAAGCCTCAGTAAAAATATTAGGTTTGAAATAGTTACATGAAGTTGACTAATTAAGTAGCCTATCAGATCCAATTTTGTGATAAAATTTTGGTGTGTCTGCCGGGAGTCTGAATATTATACTTTCCCAAGATTTTGAAGCTGAAATTCTAAAGGTAGAAGGAGCTCATGAAGCTTTTCGAGGCTGCATCTACCTTGGTGACTCCATTCAAAATTTATATGATCAAAGGTCGATTCAGGAAGGAGATACACGAGGAATAATCCTGACCTAGATCCACCTACCATCGTGGACAATCCAAACACCATTTCCAGAGGCAGTCAAGGCATTTCTGAAATATTAGGTACTCCATCACATTCAAAATCCTTATCCTCTGAAATTTTAAGAAGTCCTGAAGATAAAATAGTTGATGATAAAATTCAAGAGGTTTTGTTTAGATCAGAAAGTGAAAAATAACTAACTGAAATTATCTCAGACTTGCATAAAAGATGTATTGATACCTCAGCTCTAGTAACACAAGAAGACAAAGAAGAGTTTTGGGAAGCTGTTACTTCTGAGTTGTTGTTGGAAAGAGAGTATTTAGAAAAATTTAAAGAGCTTGATCCTTTTGAAGTATTTTTGAAAAGAAAATATGGTTTACCTCTTCCAAGTTGGAGTTCAATTTTTATTTGACCACAAAGACCAAACAGTCATCCTCATAACACTTCTTCATCCTTTATTTCTGCCATCCCTAAACCTGCCACAGTTCCTTTAACCATGGTTGGAAATGTACCTCCTCCACCTGCTACACCTGCTAGATATGCCCCTCTTGTTCTTCCAGCTGTTTTACATGACATTCCTAGCAAATATGCTGCTAGAATCAAACTTGGGGAAGTGATGAAGATATTACAACAAAAGAACATGTGGATCAATTTAATGATTTTATAGACAGGGAGGAGGTTGATGATGAGGATGTTAAGTTGAGGTTGTTTGCTCAGATTTTTATTGGTGAAGTTAGGAACTGGTATAAAGCCCTTACTCCTGGAAGTATTCATAACTGGAATGAGTTTGAAGATAATTTTTTGAGAAAATGCGGAAATAGAACTAATCTAGTACAAGCCCTCACTGAGTATAGCACTTTGAAAAGAGCTACTGATGAATCTGTTCAAAAATTTTCAAAATTTTTTAATAAGGTTTATGACTCTATTCCTGCCCATTTGAAACTGCCACAAGCCTTAGCTCAGATGAGATATGCTGAATCTTTTGACTATGAGTTTTCTATACTGCTGAGAGAAAGAGAATCTCCTTCACTTGATGAAATGAAAAATGATGCAGTGAAGGTAGAGGTTAATTTGATAGCGGCTAAAATGTAAAAATGGGTAAGACTAAGTTGAAAGAAGAAGTGAAGCCTTCCTCCTCTACCACTCAGGATAAGCTTGATTCAATGATGAAAACAATGGAAAAGTTGATGGATAGGATTGCCCTTGGGAATACCTCTGCTCCTCCTGCACAACATGAACCTCAATTTAGAAATCCTCAGTTCAAGAGACCTCAGAATCAGCAAAGACCAAGGGAAAACATAAATCAGTAGCCTGATCCTCCAGTGAGACCTCCTTTCCAACATAACTTGATTGATGAAGAAGATGATCCTGAAATTCCTGAAGAATATATTCACTATTTAGATGAAGAAATGTCTGGAATTTTCTTGACTAAGGAAGAACATGATCAATCAGACCAAAGTAATCGTGGTGAGGAAACATCAGATTATCTAAAGGGGTATCAACATGCTATTTTCAAGATGCAGAAACAATATAATCTCAAAAATAGAAATGTACCTACCATTGCAAACAAAACACAACCTAAGAAAGATACACCTAAGGTTGTTGATGGCAAGAAATATTCTCCTAAGGTCGCTGAAGGAAAGAAAGATACACCAATTGTTCCTCCTATCAAAGAAGTTGAAAAATATGTTTTTGTTTTTAGCCTTGAGAATGAAATTTCTAATATTAAAATATCAGTCCCTTTTGGTGAGATTCTCAAGGTAAATGAATATAGAAGCATGATTTTCAAAATGTTGAATTCACAACTAGGAGCTGCTGATATCTTGAATGTACTAGAATATCATCCAACCATATACTTGTGTCCAAGACTAGAAGATGAACATAATGAGGAGATGCCTCCTTTTTATGTGAGCCTTAGCATTCATGACATGACATTGCATAATGCTATGTTGGATTGAGGGGCCTCTCACAATATTATGCCCAAAATAATCATGGAAAGAATGGGGTTAGAGATAACTAGACCATATAAGGACTTGTTTTCTTTCGATTCGAAAATCAATGCATTGGTTTAATTAAGGATGTTGTTGTTGGTCTAACACAAGTTCCTGCTAAGACAGTGGTCATGGACATCGTGGTAGCAGACATTCCACCGAAGTTTGGTATGCTATTGTCAAGATCATGGGCAGCGAAAATCAAAGGTACAATGCAAATGGACCTTACTTATGCTACCATTCCCGTTTTTGGTGAGAAAATAAGATTGTATCGAGAGACAAGAATGGCCTACATGGTGAGTAGTAAATACGAAACCAAAAATTTTCCAATTTATGCTCTTGATACTGAACTTGGATCTAATATTCTTTTCAATGAGTTGACTAATGAAGCAGAAGATGAGAGGAAAGTAGAAAATTTGAGTTCTGAAATTCAGCAGTCTGAAAATCAGCAAACAAAAGATCAGCAAGTCAGTGATAATGAGGTGGAAGGTTGGTGGTAATTTCATTTTTATGGATCTGCAGGAAGAGAAGGAGTAGGAGCATGGATTTGGATCACAAGTCCAAGTGATGAGAGTTAGTTATTTTCCTATAAAGTGAACTTTGATTGCACGAATGACATGGATGAGTATGAATCCTTGATTTTGGGCTTAGAGGTTTTGAAAAGAATGAATGCTCAAAACATTTCTGTTTTTGGAGATTCAGAATTAGTCATTAAACAAGTTGAAGGTGTTTATCGAAAAAAATATATAAGGATGAGGGCATATAGGAACTTAGTTTTGGACATGTTGGAAAAATTTCAAGCTTATTCATTCATGGTCAAAACTAGAGAAAAAAACTCCATTTATAATTCTCTTGATGTCTCTTCAGGTATTTTCATTATTCCTATGCATTCCACAGAAAAATATGAGGTTGAGATTCACCATAGACCAGCTATCCCTGATAATATTACTCATTGGCAAGTTTTTGAGGATGATCAACAAGTGAAGAATTTTATTGAGCTGAAAGAAGAGTTTGAAAATATACAAGTAGATCAACAAAATATGATTGCTAAGTATAAAGGGAATTCTGAAGTTTTGCAACTAAAGAACAATTCCATACCAAAGGGACTCATACCTCTTGAAAAACGTTTTGATCAGAATGATGTTTTTAAATCCCCTAAGATACAAGCTGATGATGAAGAAGTTGAGAGTTGTAACCTTGGTACAGTATTTATGCCCAAAATGATTAAAATTTCAAAGTTTCTTTCTGCTGATATGAAGTTTAAGTATATTGAAATGATGAAGAAATTCATAGATTTTTTTTTCTTGGAATTATGCTGATTTGAAATAATATGACCCCACTATTATTCAACATACTATTCCCATAAAAGAAAATGAAAAGCCTTTCAAGCAGAAGTTGAGGAGGATCAATCCACTTGTCATGCCATTGATTGAGAAGGAGATTAAGAAACTCTTTGACGATAAAATCATTGTTCCAATCATATTTTCAAATTGGATTGAAAATTTGGTTCCAGTTTGGAAAAAGAGTGGAGAAATCAGAATATGTATTGACTTCAGAAATTTTAATAAAGCCTCTCTGAAGGACAATTATCCTCTCCCAAAGATGGAACAAATTTTGAAAAATATTGTTGATTCTTAGAGAATGTCTATGATTGATGTTTTTTCAGGTTATAATCAGATCCTTGTAAATCGTGATGATCAGGAAAAAACAACCTTTACTACACCATGGGGTACTTTCATGTACGCCAAGATGCCATTTGGTCTCGTGAATGCAGGAGCTACTTTTCAGAGGGAAATGGATATTGATTTTTCTGAAGAAAAGGACAATATGGTGGTTGTTTATCTTGATGGCAAAACAATATTCTTAAGGAGGGAAGAAGATCACTTGAAACACCTAGAAAGAATTCTGCTGAAGTGTAGAAGGTTTGGCATCTCTCTAAATCCCACCAAAATTATTTTTTCTTTAACTTCAGGTAAATTACTTGGACACATCATTTCTAAAGATGGGATTAAGATTGATCCAAACAGGGTCAATGAAATTCAGAAGGTGGATTTTCCAAGAAGTAGGAAGGAGATTCAATCTTTCCTTGGAAAGGTAAATTTTGTAAGGCGATTTATTCCTAATTGTGCTGAGATTGTGAAGGATATAACAAGGATGCTGAAGAAGGGAGTTGACATGAAGTGGAAAAAATAAGCAAAGCACTCATTTGAGGAGATCAAAAGGGAAATTACCCAAGCACCGATATTGATTAGTCCTGATTTCTCAGAAGAATTTATGGTTTCTACTTTTGCGTTAGAGAATACTATTGCTGGAATTTTTCTATAAAAGGGACAACAAGGTATTGAGCAGCCTATTTCTTTCTTTAGTAGTACATTAGCTAACTCTGAGATGAAGTATAATATCTTAGAGAAGAAATCCTATGCCTTGGAGAAGGCTATCAAAGATTTCAGAATTTATATTTTGCATTCTCATATTGTGGCTTTTGTTCCTAATATTGTTGTGAAAGACATTCTCACTCAGGCTGATCCTGATGGTAAGAGAGGAAAATGGATTGCTAAATTGCTAGAGTATGATATAGAGATTAAGCCAACAAAATTGGTCAAAGGGCAAGGCTTAGCAAAGCTAATGGCACAGTCAAACTTTTACTGTCTTGACATAACTTTAATTGTAGAAATATCAGAAATTTCAGATGAGGAAGAAGAATTAGTCCCCATTGAACATAAGTACATCACTTCAGATTGGTACAAGGAGATTGTTTTTGTTTTACAACATCATAGAGCACCTGCTGAGCTAACAAATTCAAAGGCAAGATTTTTAAAGCTGAAATCCTTGAGATATTGCATTTTTGACAGAAATCTATTTTGGAAGGATATTGGAGGTATTTTGCTAAATTATTTACTGGAAGAGGATGTTGATAAAGTGATTGAGGAGTTCCAAAAAGGATATTGTGGAGGTAATCATTATTGGAAGGCCACAATGAACAAGATTCTTAGAGCATGGTATTATTGGCCTACAATGTTTAAGGATGTCTACAAAAAGATTGTTGCCTGCCATGAATGCCATATTTTTGATGGTAAGAAGAAGCTTGTACCTTTACCTTTAATGCCTATCTATGTGGAAGTTCCATTTCAGCAGTGGGGGCTAGATTTTATTCGAGAGATTCATCCATCATCAATAGGTCAGCATCGCTGGATTCTTACACCGACTGATTACTTCACCAAATGGATTGAAGCAATCCAAACTAGGCAACCAAATGATTATGTGATTATTTCTTTTTTGGAAAATAATATTTTGTCTAGGTTTGGTTGCCCCATGAATATTATAACTGATAATGCACATGCATTTAAGAGTAAGAATCTGATCAATTTTTGTCATCAATATCATATTAATCTTGGGCATTCTAATCCATATAATCCGCAAGGGAATGGTCTTGATGAATCTTCTAACAAGAGCATTATGAGGATCATTAAAAAGGTGTTGCAAGAGAATAAGAAGGCTTGGAATTTGAAGCTAAAGTATGCCTTATGGACTGATAGGATATGCACAAAATGGTCAATTGGAACCTCACCATATGAGTTGGTATATGGGGCTGAGGCCATTTTTCGTACATATCTAGGGGTACCTGTCATGAAGTTGATTCAAGGATTAGAAGAGGAACCAAATGAAGTCTAGAGGAGAATCAATCAGCTAATAGATCTGCAGGAGAAGAGGAATGAAGCTTATAATAGCAGTCAACAATCTCAAAATAGAATCAAGAGGACATTTGATAAGAAGATCAAGGAGGAAAGTTTTCAAATTCAGGATGAAGTTCTGAAATGGGAGGCTAGAATTGAAGAGAAAGGCTAACATGGTAAGTTTGAGAACTTATGGAAAGGTGCTTTCAAGATAGTTTCTTTTCATGGAAACAATACTTACATACTGCAAGAGATGGATGGAAAATCATATGTTGGAGGACCTGTCAATGTCAAGTTTTTAAAGCATTACTCTTCCTAAAAATATTATTGATCATTCATGTCATTGTACGTATTCCATTTTATGAGTTTTTCTGCTAATAATCACAAGCTAAATTAGTAAGCTTGAGCCCGAGGTGAAGGCCATTAGAGCCTGAGGAGAAAGCTTGGAAATTTCAAATTTTTTCTGTTTTGGTCAAGAAAATGGATAGCAGCATTGGAACTACTGGATCTTAGTGTACCATATGGGAACACTATCCCAAGTGGAGCCACTTTTATCACCCAAAAAAAATAAATTTCAAAACATCATTGTGGCAAGTTTTTTTTTGGTCATGGTTCAAAATTGGGTTTAGAAGTCAAATTAGGATTTGATCAAGCGTAGGTTAGATTTTTATAAGTTCAAAGCCCATCCTTAAGTTCAAATAAAGTTTTTTTTTTTAAGGTCCATTCATTGTCAAATATCCATAATTTCCATTTGTGGGTCATTTCCTAAAGTTTCATGTCAAAACTGGTCAATTAGCCAAGAAACCTTGTTTTCGTAGCGCCACTAGTTCAAAAAATTTGATTTGCGCCATGAAAGTGCTAATAGTTTCCTAGCGCAAACAGGACAAAATACACTGCAGGCACTATGAAAGCACGGTTTCTAAACTGTCTTGTCATCTGACCTGGAAAAGGTCAAAAACCGTTGGGAAATTGTAAGTTTGGTATGTTGAGTCATTTAATGATGAAATTCAATGTACTTACCCATGTTGCAGTCATCATTGTCATGATAGGGTATGAATGAGGTATCATTCAGTTATGAGATGACATCTTAAATTCAAAATCTTGCCCAACTGGCCATTCTCATTTCCTTTGCCTCCATTCGAGATGTCTGAGCTCTGAAGTGTTAAAGCCAAACCTGTGGTTGTTTTATACAAAGGTTTTCTTCATCCCTATAAAGTGAAGCTATTATAAATTAATCAAGCGAGGCTATTGTTTCACATATTCAAGCAAGGTTGATTCAATTTATCAATCAAGGCTGACAGGATTTCTGAGAAGCATGGTAGACGAAAATAAAGTTCACATAGGAGGACACTACTTAAGGCATGAGCCTGAAGATATGAAGGCAATAATTGAAGACACTGTTATCACTCAGATTTTCCTTGAAGTTTTTGGGAAGAGGAAAGGGGTCCGAGGTAACCAAAAACCAATATTTTAGGTACAGAATCTAGCCAATCTGTACCCAGAGAGGGCTCTCTCTATAAAATTTAGCTTTGTTTTAGAAGATATAAGGCTAGTTATAAGTCCAAGAGTTTTGTTTGAATTTAGGTGGTGGAATTCGATATTTGAGGGCAAGATTGAGTATTTCAGGCCATTAGGCTATGGAGTCAAAAGATGGTTTCACTGGATTAAGTTTCTAAACAAAAGATGGTTTTACATGGCAAGATAATCAAACAAAGAACAATTATAGATCTTTAAAGCAAATGAGATGGAATTAAAATGGATGAAAGGCAACTAAGAATATTTCAACACATTCAAAGAGGGAAATTGAGTGATTATCAATAAACAGAATTTAAGTATTCTTCATTAAATAACCAAAATGATTAAACTAGTAAAACAGGAGGAGTTAAGAATTCACTGTTTAAAACCAGTTTAGAAGAAAACATTTAGAATAACAATGATTAAAACCAGATTACACTTAAGTACTTTCTGATTTATTCCTTTTCATTAATTGCTCAAAAATGAAACACAGTGATATAATAAACAGATATAAAGACTTTAAAACACAAGAGAAAGAAGACTTATTGATCTGTAGTCTGACACATGAATCCTGTAAAAAAAATTTCGTATCAATTCATCATCCAGCTAACCACAAAGAAATTTCTCCAATAACACTTTATTCTGAAAAAGTCAATGTTACAGCAAAGTATAAGAATCCACCCAAAATACTTCCAAGAGTGAAGTATTTATACAAATTCTAAACTAAAATATCTTGAAAAAATATCAAGATTAGTTCACAAATCTCTCCAACTATTTTACATAAATAGAACTTAATTAAAGGACACTAAAACTAATGCATCTATTTGGCACTATTTTTTATGGATAGGTGATGACAAAGAGGAGAATTCGAATTTGATCCAACTCTTAGTTGATGATGAGGCATCCAAGTCACTAACTGCTTCCTTTCTTTGTGCATTCTGTTCCAACAATTCTGCAAACTTGGGGTCCAATGATATATTTTTATTTCTCAATACGTAATAGATATGTAAAAGGTGAAAGAGGTTATTGTAGATAAATATGTTGGTGAGACAAACCTCTTTCATTTCCCTAAAATTCCACTCCAACTGTGCACAATAGGCTCTGCAAAACGATGTGTAAAACAGAGTTTTACAGAATCTGAAAAATAACCTTTAAAGATGTGCATGTATCTCTGATTCTGAAATCAATGTGCAAAACGTGAGTAGGTTTTTTTAGATAGGTCTCTTAGGAACAAAAACCTCCTTCCGTTTTGTATGATTTATTTCGGATTGGCCACAATATTCTCTGCAAAATGATGATTTAACTGGAATTTTTTGCAAAGAGTGATTTCCAACATTGTTTAATATTTCCAAAACCATAATAGCTGTTAGAAAAGTGAGAGACATTTTTGTAGATGGTCCTCTTAAGAACATAAACCTCCTTCATTTTTACAAATTCATCTTGAATTGATCACAATATTTTCTGCAAAACAATGACTAAAGCATGAAATTTCTGCAAAAATGTTCCTTCTTGTTGTGTTTTTCATCTTTTCACCTTTTTGTTATTTTAACTGTTTTACTTTCACTTTAGATAAAATTCAATGTTGGTGAAATTATTTTCATCTCTTTTTACCATTTTACTACCTCTGTAATTACTTTTACTGTTTACCTTTGACTGCTCTGTAACTTCATTTTAACTTTTACTCTAACTTTTACCTGATACACTTTAACCACTGATACTCTTTAACTGTTATGCTCTCTAACCTCTGTTTATCCTTTTATCCTCCTTTATCATGACTTAATATAGTAAATAATCAAAAATTCATGTAAGGATAATTTTACAAAATTTCAAACATTTCTTTCCACCATTTAGTTTCCGGTATTTTGGTTCTTTGCAGCGACAAAAAGTTCAAAGAGGATTTTCACTGAGAACAAGGTTTTTAATTTGGAAATCCCTATCTACTAGAGGTAGATATTCTAAATCTCTGTGAGGAGCATTCAGGGGTGCAAAATTCAAAGCCACGGGAATTTCCATTTCTGGTTCTTGTGGATTCAGAAATGAATTCGGGGTTTTTTATGAAAAACGAGTACAATCACAGGTTCGGGAATGCAAATGTAGTTTTGGGAACTGTTCTGAATTCTATTTCAGTTTTTTCGTGTAGAATTTAAAACAAAACCAGGTTTTTTACAGAGTTTAATGGGAATTTAGGTAGATACCTGTTTTCCAGGAAATAAACGGTGATGAAAACAGGCGCCAGTCATGATGGATGAATTCTGGACACTTGAATGCAATCTTGTTCAGTAAAGTAGTGATTGGCAAAGTTCAACAGTTGATTTCAAAAATCGTTGCATGAGACAATGAAAATGATGCGGGTATGTTTGTTTTATTCACAAAATCAAAGGTTGGCGGGTTTTTAATGGATGATGTCAGCAAGTACGGAGGCTTCGTCAGGTCAGGCGGTAAGCAGTTTCCATCGAACCGCTTTTGGGGAAGAGTGGTTTTGAGTGGAGGGCGAGCGATTCCATATGATACACGACGCGTGGCACTGTACAATCTAGAAAACCGCTTTTCCATCGCGTGTTATCGTTCGGACGTGGATGGCTAGTGATATGGATAATAATCGTTGATCTCAGACAAGTCGATCGGACGGTCGTCTGGAGAGGAAGATGGAGGAGAGATAATGAGCGGGCCCAATGCGATTTATTATGAATTAATCGCATCGGGAATGATTCGATTGGCAGATACAGGTTATTAATTAATCATGAGGATTAATTAACCCTTATTGATATGGCGGGGAGGTCGGGTTGGTTTATTAATTGGAAATTTAACCAATTAATTAAAGTTATATGGTTATTTTTCAACCAACGGGGCAGGATATTAAATTAATTTGGAATTTTAATTAGAAAAATACGGGAAAGGGTTTATTTATATGGGGATTTAAATAATAAAATTATCAATTAATATGGAAACGAGTGAAGCGCTAAGTGTAAACATTAGGTTAATGTTTTTAACTTATGCTTACATGAATAGGGTTTTTGTGAAATATTGCATAATTTTCCTAAGTAAAATGGGATTTTACTTAGGAAAAGATTTCTTAGAGGTGAATGAATGTCATGATGAATTATTTTAAGTACTTAGGTTTTTCCAATTATTGGGCCGAGGTTCCGGTCCCTCCAAAAGTCAAGGAAATGCCTTGGGCCCCTCTAATCTTTAAATACCTTAGTACTTAGGGGAAATTAGTGAAATTTTTAGGGAAAAATGAAAGGGGAAGTTAATAATCTGAATTTTCCTTGCTTGCAATTCTTCCAGTGTATTGTCTTCCTTTGCACTTGTGATGAAAGTAAACAATTGAACACATCTAAAGCCATCATCCATCACATGTAATTCTGCAACAACATCTACCTACCCTACCATATTTTCTTATTTTTTAGGGTGCACTTAAACTGACAAACCCTTATCACACTTTTTATTTTACATTTGGAAATCTATCTAATTCTAACCTTATTACATACAGGAGCTTAGATTAAACAGTTGAGCTCTTTTTATTTACTCTACCTATCTACTTATCTGCCAAGATTAAACAGTTTGGTCAGATTTTATTCTCTATCTCTAAAACATAAAATTGAAAAATGAACTAGCCAAGCTTAATATGTTTAATTGTTCATAAATTGTCGCATATAATACAAGTTGCACACAATTTTATTTATTACATAAGAGAAAAAGGTAGTGGCATTTAGACTTCCACACTTTCCTTGGCCTTTCTTTTGGTGGGGTTCGTTTTATTTTACTTTTTTGGCCATTTTTTATTCTTTTCACCCTTTGATTTTTTTTTTACGGTATACCCTATTTACATTTTTTAATTTTTTTGATTTTATTTTTTGAAAATATGGAAAAGCTTTGCAACAAATAAAGGTATGAACATATTACATATCCCATCAAGTCAATCATGATATATGACACCTATTGGTATAGGAGTATAACACTGGCTCCACTTGGCGATGGATTTTTCTGGTGAAAAGTCAAGAATAGTAGGTGAGTTGTACTCATAATGATTTTGACTGAACCATGGAATCTTCTTCTACTTGTTGCTTTAGTGTATGTATGACAGTAAAACTTCTGAAGCTTAGGGCCTTCTCCTCGGGCTTCAACTCCAGTAGGTTACTATCCAATTAAAACTTTGTTTCCCAGTTGGAAATATTCTGCCTTGGTCCAATCCCAAACATGCATTTATTGTGGTTGAAAATCTTGAATTGAATATAGTCTTTTTTCTGCAACCTGAAATCTGATCTGAAACAAAAACAACACACAAAAATTTTCAAACCAACTTAATGAAAAACTAGTTGAAAATTGAAAACTAAAAAAAAAAAAGAAGCTCAAAATCCTGAGCTTATTAGCACTCATCTACCTACTCAATCTACTAAAAATCTTATTGAATCAGGTAATACAAAAATGCCAATGAAGCCAATCAAGTAGCTATAAAAATAAATGGATAACTTGATTGCTTGTGATCAAAATTGGGAGTATATTATGATCATGTGCCTTTATAATCAATGATAAGATGTGAAATGGAAATTACTGATATATTTGATCCTCATAGATAAAACATGTTTGCAGATTTGAGCTAAAAATATTCTCCATATAATTTGCTATAGGATCATTAAAAGCATAATCTATAATTTGTGTTTCTAGGCCTTCAATGACTAGTTGCTCAGTTGTATTCTGAATATTAATCCTTGAAACTATTTCTTCAGTCTTTTGTTTGAAAGAATAATCATCCTCAATATGCAATTCAAAAGATAGTACAATTTCCTCTTGCTTAGGAAAAGGAAGATTTTCAAAGAATTCTTTAGGATTTCGGAAATTGTATGACTGAATTTGAGAATGCAAAAGTTTGATTTCATTTTCATAATTTTTGGAAATTATCTTGAGAACACATATTTTCAGTTTAGGAGAATATTTTCTTGATTTAAAAAGAAGAAAGAAAGCTCTTAGAAAATCCTCATCAAGCTGAAGTTCTAATATCTCATCCCTCAAAATAGCTAGTGATTGTTCTGGGAAATTATCTTGAATTGGGAGAACATAATTATCATCATACTGATCATATTTAGGCAAATTTTTAGAAGAAGGAATGTCATCAATTATAAACAATGGATCAACAAATTTTTCTTCCAACAATCCTAATATATCTTGATTAGATTGGTTGCATTCTGTTTGAAAATCATTTTTTTTTTCAATAGGCGTGATATCAAGCAATGCACCTTTTTGGGAAGGTAGAATAACATGAGAATCAACTTGTTCTTCTGTCCCTTCATGGATAAAAACTTTTGTACATTCATCAGAATTAGAAGAAGTAGAAACAATTTCTTCATTATGTAAATATTTTGAGGATGGTTGCATGTTTAGAAGCAAATTGATTTCTTCTTCAGAGAGGCGGGGTGGGAATCTCTGAATTCTTAGATTGAAATGGAAATTGTTTTTTCCGTTATCTAAAAGTTGATCATGAGGTTGATTATTTTCTTTAACTCCATTCAAAACATTAAATGAAACATCATTTGTTAATACAGAGGGGTTTTGTGGATCTTGATTTATCTCCTGATTTATTTCATCTTTGTTTAACTCCTCTTGATTATATGAAATTTAACTTGAGAATGAAAGTTTTGGACTTCTTCTAATAAATCTTCAGGAAACCAATTTCCAAAATATTCATCAATATTTTTAAGGTAATGTATAAGATCTTCGGCTTGATCACAACAATTTTCAGCTAATGATAAAGATGGAAAATATTCTTTGTAATGCTCATAAAATACCTTATGAAAATCTTTTAGAGAAAACAAACTTGCAGGTTTGAGAGCTTCATACCATTCCCTTGCTTTTCCTTCTAAGGTTACCATGAATATTTTCATGAGGCAATCTTCATGCCAATCACCCTTCAATCTCGATGAGTGTATATGAAATTTAATGAGATTTAATAAAGGATCATCAATGTTCTCATCTTGAAATTTGGGCAGATTTTCACTCCAATTTACCTTTGGTAGTTTGTGTGGAAATCGAGGTATGTGATCTCTGCTCATGGGAGCATATATTTGTTTTATTCTTGGATCATCTTGAAAATCAGGGTATCTGTACAACCAAGTTAGATCCTTATATAAAATACAATACATATTGAAAACCGTTCTTAACGTGAAAGAACATAATGTCTTGGATTAAGATCCAAGTTGAAAGCCTGATCTTTCCATATTGTTATTCCAGGTTCATTCCTCCAGTGGAGTCTTGATTGTGAAATGGATTTGGAGTCACCAGGTGGATGATTTTAACCTTTGTGTGTCTGATCATTGTTCACCATCATAGATCAGATCTGAACCTGTAAAATATTTCTAAAGAAAAAGGTTTAAATGGAATAAATAATACAACTTCAACAATCTCTTTAATAAGTTTATGATATTGGATTTAAATTTTCTTAAAGATTTATTTAACTAGAGGAACTGATCAAATGTCTGAAACCAAAGTTCAGTTCATAAACTAGACCGGAGATAGACTGAAGTAGCATTTATTTACTATGCAATTGCAGAGCAAAAGCAGTTCAAAGGCTACCTGGCTAGCTTCAGGCTCCGTCTGTAGTTTATAAAGTAAATAATAGTAATAATAAAAATATTCAGTCCCCAGTGGAGTCGCCACTATGTTATCACTCAGATTTTCCTTGAAGTTGTTGGGAAGAGGAAAGGGGTCTGAGGTAACCACAAACCAATCTTTTAGGTACAGAATCTAGCCAATATGTACCCAGAGAGGGCTCTCTCTATAAAATTTAGCTTTTTTTTAGAAGATATTAGGCTATTTTTAATTCCATGAGTTTTTTTTGAATTTAGGTGGTGGAATTCGATATCTAAGGGAAAGATTGAGTATTTCAGGCCATTGGGCTATGGAGTCAAAAGATGGCTTCACTGGATTAAGTTTCTATACAAAAGATGGTTTTACAGGGCAAGATAATCAAACAAAGAACAATTATAGATCTTTAAAGCAAATGAGATAGAATTAAAATGGATGAAAGGCAACTAATAATCTTTCAACACATTCAAAGAGGGAAATTGAGTGATTATCAATAAAGAGCATTTAAGTATTCTTCATTAAATAACAAAAATGATTAAACTAGTAAAACAAGAGCAATTAAGAATTCGCTGTTTAAAACCAATTTAGAAGAAAACATTTAGAATAACAATGATTAAAACCAGATTACACTTAAGTAATTTCTGATTTATTCCTTTTCATTAATTTTTCAGAAATGAAACACAGTGATATAATAAACAGATATAAAGACTTTAAAACACAAGAGAAAGAAGACTTATTGATCCGTAGTCTGACACATGAATCCTGTAAAAAGTCTTTCGTATCAATTCATCATCCAACTAGCCACAAAGAAATTTCTCCAATAACACTTTATTCTGAAAAATTCAATGTTACAGAAAAGTATAAGAATCCACCCAAAATACTTCCAAGAGTGAATTATTTATACAAATTCTAAACTAAAATATCTTGAAAAAATATCAAGATTAGTTCACAAATCTCTCCAACTATTTTACATAAATAGAACTTAAGTAAAGGACACTCAAACTAATGCATCTATTTGGAACTATTTTTTATGGATAGGTGATGACAAAGAGGATAATTCGAATTTGATCCAACTCTTAGTTGATGATGAGGCATCCAAGTCACTAACTGCTTCCTTTCTTTGTGCATTCTGCTCCAACAATTCTGCAAACTTGGGGTCCAATGATATATTTTTATTTCTCAATCCATAATAGATATGTGAAAAGTGAAAGATTTTATTGTGTATAAATATGTTTTTGAGATAAACCTCTTTCATTTTCCTAAAATTCCTCTCCATCTGTGCACAATAGGCTCTGCAATACAATGTGTAAAACATAGTTTTATAGAATCTAAAAAACATCCTTTAAAGATGTGCATGTATCTCTGATTCTGAAATCACTGTGCAAAAAGTGAGATAGGTTTTTGTAGATAGGTCTCTTAGGAACAAAAAAATCTTTCAGTTTTGTATGATGTATTTCAGATTGGCCATAATATGTTATGCAAAATGATGACTTAACTGGAATTTTCTGTAAAAAGTGCTTTCCAACATTGTTTAATATTTCCAAAACCATAATAGCTGTTATAAAAGTGAGAGAGGTTTTTGTATATGGTCCTCTTAATAACATAAACCTCCTTCATTTTTGCAAAATTAATCTTGAATTGATCACAATATTTTCTGAAAAACAATGACTAAAGCATGAAATTTCTGCAAAAAATGTTCCTTCTTGTTGTGTTTTTCATCTTTTCACCTTTTTGTTCTTTTAACTGCTTTACTTTCACTTTAGATAAAATTAAATGTTGGTGAAATTATTTTCATCTCCTTTTACCATTTTACTGCCTCTGTAATTACTTTTATTGTTTACATTTGACTACTCTGTAACTTCATTTTAACTTTCACTCTGACTTTTACCTGATACAGTTTAACCACTCATACTCTTTAACTGTTATGCTCTCTAACCTCTGTTTATCCTTTTATCCTCCTTTATCATGAATTACTATAGTACATAATCAAAAATTCATGTAAGGATAATTTTACAAAAGTTAAAACATTTCTTTCCACCATTTAGCTTCCGATATTCTGGTTCTTTGCAGCGGCAAAAAGTTCGAAGAGGATTTTCATTGAGAACAAGGTTTTTAATTTGGAAATCCCTATCTACTAGAGGCAGATAGTCTAAATATCTGTGAGGAGCATTCAAGGGTGCGACATTCAAAGCCACGGGAATTTCCATTTCTGGTTCTTGTGGATTCAGAAATGAATTCGGGGTTTTTTTATGAAAAACGAGCACAATCACAGGTTCGGGAATGCAAATGTAGTTTTGGGAACTGTTCTGAACTCTGTTTTAGTTTTCTCGTGTAGAATTTAAAATAAAACCAGTTTTTTTACAGAGTTTAATGGGAATTTAGGTAAATACCTGTTTTCCAGGAAATAAACGGTGATGAAAACAGGCGCTGGTAATGATGGATGAATTCTCGACACTTGAATGCAATCTTGTTCAACAAAGTAAAGGTTGGCAAAGTTCGACTGTTGATTTCGAAAATCATTGCATGAGACAGTGAAAATGACGCGGGTATGTTTGTTTTATTCACAAAATCAAAGGTTGGCGGGTTTTTAATGAATGAAGTCAGCAAGTACGGAGGCTTCGTCAGGGGAGGCGGTAAGTGGTTTCTATCGCACCGCTTTTGAGGGAGGGCGGCTTTCAGCGGAGGGCGAACGATTCCATACGATGAGCGATGCATGGTGCGGCACTGTTTAGAAAAGCGCCTCACTATCGCGCGTTATCGTTCAGACGAGGATGGCCAGTGATATTGATAATAACCGTTGATTTGGATTTGATCGATCAAACGACGGTCGGGTTGTCAAGATGGCGGAGAGTTAACAGGGCGGGCCCAATGCAATTTATTAAAAATAATTGTATCGGGGACGATTTGATTGGAGGATTTAGGTTCTTAATTAACCTGGAGGGTTAATTAATCCTTTTAAATGGCGGAGTGTTAATTCAATTTATTAATTGAAAAATCACCCAATTAATTAAAGTTATATGGTTATTTTTCAACCAACGGGGCAGGATATTAAATTAATTTGGAATTTTAATTAAAATAATACGGGAAAGGGTTTATTTATATGGGGATTTAAATAATAAAATTAGCAATTAATATGGAAACGAGTGAAGCGCTAAGTGTAAACATTAGGTTAATGTTTTTAACTTATGCTTACATGAATAGGGTTTTTGTGAAATATTGCATAATTTTCCTAAGTAAAATGGGATTTTACTTAGGAAAATATTTCTTAGAGGTGAATGAATGTCATGATGAATTATTTTAAGTACTTAGGTTTTTCCAATTATTGGGCCGAGGGTCCGGTCCCTCCAAAAGTCAAGGAAATTCCTTGAGCCCCTCTAATCTTTAAATACCTTAGTACGTAGGGGAAATTAGTGAAATTTTTAGGGAAAAATGAAAGGGGAAGTTAATAATATGACTTTGCCTTGCTTGCAATTCTTCCAGTGTATTGTCTGCCTTTTTACTTGTGATGAATGTAAAAAATTGAACACATCTAAAGCCATCATCCATCACATGTAATTCTGCAACAACATCTACCTACCCTACCTACTTTACCCTACCATTTTTTCTTCTTTTTTAGGGTGCACTTAAACTGGCAAACCCTTATCACACTTTTTCTTTTACATTTGGAAATCTATCTAATTCTAACCTTATTACATCGAGGGGCTCAGATTAAAAATTTGAGCTCTTTTTATTTACTCTACCTATCTACTTATCTACCAAGATTAAACAGTTTGGTCAGATTTTATTCTCTAGCTCTAAAACATAAAATTGAAAAATGAACTAGCCAAGCTTAAATTGTTTGACTATTCATCAATTGTGGCATAAAATACAAGTTGCACACAATTTTGTTTATTACAAAAGAGTAAAAAGTAGTGGCATTTAGACTTAAACACTTTCCTTGGCCTTTATTTTGGTGGGGTTCATTTTATTTTACCTTTTTTTGGGCCATTTTTATTCTTTTCACCCTTTGATTTTTCTTTTAGGGTATACCCTCTTTACATTTTTTAAATTTTTTGATTTTTGATAATATGGAAAACCTTTGCAACAAGAAAAGGTATGAACATATTACATAGTCCATCAAGTCAATCATGAAATATGACACTTATTGGTATAGGAGTCTAACAGACCCAACAGTGATGGAGGCGTTCAAAATAGTAGGTTGTCTTTGGTTTTGTGAAAAGTTGCAGGGTTGCCACACACAAGTATCCAAAGAATTTGCCTTGAACTTCAATGGAACAACTACCAAGGTTGGGATGCTAAGTGTGTCAATTACACCAGAGATTATTTTTGCTGTTACAGAGATACCAAGAGGTCAAGAAACTTGGTTCAAAGGTTTCAAATTTGATATGGAGCAATGTAAAAAGTTCAAGAAGCCTGAGGTTGGACATCAATAATGCTATCCCTAGAAGCTTCATCAAAGGCAGTTATGCAAAGCTATTGCTCAACATTTATAGGTATTTTATATGTGAAGGCAGATATCATAAGGTTTACACATATCATTTCAAGCTACTTTTGCATTTCACTGGTAAGATTTCACTCGATTTGCCCTTTTATTTGCATAGGAGTCTTGCAAAAATGGCTGATAAAGTACAAGCCAAATCTAAAGGTAGTGAAACATCCTTGTTTCATCGTGGTATAATGAAGTTATTGATTTTAGATGAAATTCAGAAGATAGGCAGGGATTGGTCATCATTTTTGTTTATAAATGGTTTTGAGTTGGAAACCCTAATTCCTGCTAGAAACCCTAAAACTAAAGGAGTTCCATCATCACCAGCAGCAGAGACTAGTCAACATATGGTTGCAAAACCAAAGGAATTTTCAAAACTGAAGCCAAGGAAACAAATCGAGAAGAGGGCAGAGTAGACACAAATGCTTGATACACCAACTCCATCATCTGAAAAATGGAGGTCAAATATTGTTAAAGAGGAAAAACATAAACAAGCTGTCAACAAGTAGGAAATAAAAAGAGTAACAAGAATGCAATCAGTGGCATTAAAAGGAAAGACAGTTGCTATAGCTACAGAGGACAACCCAGTAATAAAGGGAAATTTAGATGACATCCTTCATGCTATTGACATAGAGGAGACGCCCATTGTTTAAGCTGAATTCATTGGAGAAGATGAGCATAAACAGACTAAGGCTAAGTCTGCAAAGAAGCTTGAGTTTGAGGGGGAAGATGCAGCTTTCATCTTTCAATCTAGAAAGCCTATAACTAGGCATGCTAAGAAACTCAAGGAAAGCAGCAAGGAAGTTCAAGAACCTATTGAGATAGCTAAAGCCCCTGAAGAAGTTTTTGATCTATCATCACCTACAGTAAAGCGTACAACCAGCAGAACAAAGAAGGGAAAATAAGAAGTGACAAAGAAAACAGAGCTTCAACATCTTGAGGAAAAATTGAGGCTGGAAAACCAAGAAATTGCTATGATGAGAAAGAGGGCTAGAAAGAACAGTGTTGAGAAAGCAGAGTTTAAAAGAATGAAGGCACTATTGGAAGGTCAAACTGGTTCTATTTCTGAAACTTCAAGCAGTGCAGAGCAGTTTTTAAAATGGAGAGTCCCAACAATAAAGGAAGCCAAATTTGTGAGAGTAATAAATACTCACTTGAGAGCTAATAACATCAGACTTAAAGATCAAGTGGAGGACTTGAAGCAGTAGATGAATTTGATTTATGATGAGTTAAAAATCAGAGGTATTAAAATAACAGTCATAGAAGAGCCTATAGCTAAATCAAATGAAAATGAAGAAGTGACATCATGAAGGATGGAATGACTGTGTTTTTTCAGTTGATATGTTTTTTTAAATGATGGAATCAGGTTTATTTAGAGTTTTTGGCACATTTACAATTTACACATTGGAGAATTTTTGAAAAAACTTCTCACTCAGCAGTTTCGTAGCACTAACAGTGTAAAAAGGTAGAAAAGCGCTATGAAACTACTGTAGCAGCTTTTCTTGCCCTTTTTCGTCAAATTTTGAGGGGAAAAACAATGGATCAAGAACTAAAATTGATAGGGAGGATGTATTTAAAGGAAATTAAGATAATTTTGGAGGATAAAAGTAAAAAACTTGAAGAAAAAAGGGGTAAAGGGCAGCGCTATGAAAGGCGCTACGAAACTGCTTTGTTTTCGTAGCGCAGTGTATTACAACTCATTTGAACAGTTTGAAGATGGTTTTGGACAGCTGGAGCTTAAGGAGGAGTTTTGGCATGTGTTAATTCAATTTCCAACAGCTAAGGTCCTCCAAATAATGAGTTCATGATGGTCATAATGTTCCAAGAGTGCAAAGGACCCTATGCCTAAAATATAGGGGACTGTTTTGCTATTTTGGTGGAGGACAGAAATATGGTCATGAAGAGTCGAAGCCTATAATCCATATTCGACCATGTGTTGATACACTTGGAAAATGATGTAGTTTAATTTAGATAAATTTGTTATGGATAGATATGAGGAGTTTGAATCCTATTTGTAATAGGACTGTTTAGTAGATTAGCTGTCTTTTTGTAATAAATACCATGACATATGGTTATGCAAGGTGTCAAGAGTCAATAATTCGATGTATCTAGCATAAGATAAGATTATCTCATGTTGTAAATTGTCTATAAAGGACCAAGAAGTCGAATGGGCCAAGGGTTGGACATTTTTTGGAAAAAGACTGTGTTTATTGTAATTGACTGGTTTTCAGCTAATACAAGAGATTTCTACTTAACCAACTTGAGATTTCACAAGGAGTTTTGTTGAGAATGCAGCAAGATGATGGAGCTTAGTGAAATGAAGTTGCCTTCACTAAGTGGGCCCGCAGGCAAATTCTGGCGCAAAGTCTATTTTTAGACTATGTCTATTTTTAGACATATGGAGCATGGTTCGGGGATTCCAGTTTGAGATTCTTGGAGCATTGGTCATGTTAGTAAAAATAGATGAGACTCTATTTTTTAGGTCGAAGAGGTCGAAGTCTATTTTTAGACTGCCTCTCCTAAAAATAGGGAAGTCAAATATTATTTACCCTTAATAATATTTGGACTATAAACATCAGTTTACTCTCTTGGAGCACTTCAGTTCGAGCTACAGAAGTGGCTCATGCATCTGACAGAGGAATTACGCTATTCCCAAGGGTTTGATTGCATCATGCATGGTTGACTTCAGTTAGGACTTCAGTGGCAGAAGTTTGGTGGAGTTAATGAGACAGCTAGTGGAGTTGTGTTCTGTTTATTTTAGTTGAACTGGTTGAGATTAGTTTAACTAGCTAATCAATTAGTTATGAGTGGAGTGAATTAAATATTATTTAATTCATTAATTAGTAACTCATTATTCAACTCAAGAACACATCGGTTCACTACAGTGCATGATCAGTTCAGTGGAGACCAGTGAAAGAGGTAGATGAAAGGGTGGAGTTAGCTATCAGTGGCGACATCAGTTGTGCATGAGTTTTGCACCACACTTGGAGGATTTGTCCATGAAAATTGCGCAGTCAAGCCAAGGAGATTCGAACCTTGGATCTCTATATAGACAGGCCTGGATTGCGCAATAGAGGCAACGCAATTGGCGGTGAGTTTTGAACCAGTAACCTGTTCAAAACTGAGCTAGATTGTGGGTAACTGTATGAGAAAGTACTGAGTACTTGTGAGGAGTATTGTACTGAGTTTGTTACTTGATTTCTCCATTATAATATACACAATAGCTGCGGGGTTTTCAGATATAAGCTTTCCCCATACATACTGTGTTAATGTGTATGATGATTTGATGTGTTATCGCTTGATTTTATTTCCGCATGTTTGATGATCTGAGTGGAAGAGATTATGTGTTGCATATAAATTCGAAGTGTATGTGATCAGGATAGTCTCGGTGGATAATTAATCATTATTCAGCAAATTTCTACATGGTATCGGAGCTATTGAAGCAGAGATTGATCATCACGGTGATTACAAACTTATTTCGGTAGACAGAGTCTGCATGCGGGCCAGGTAGCCTCCGGATTCATCTTTCTTCGGAAAGTGAAAGGTCTGGTAAATGCCCCTTGCAGTCAATCTCTGTGCTAGAAATAATTTGTTCTCACAGATCTAGAGCAGCTGAGCTTTGAGGTGGAATTCGAAATTTTGCAGCAGTTTTGTTTTCTTGGTGTCGGTGTTGAAAATGTCTTTCAACGGTTTGCGACTCGAATATGCTCTTGAAGGCAGTTCGAATTATGTTGCATGGAAGGATTGCATGGAGGCAGTATTAGAAGATAATGGTCTGAAGGAGTTCGTAGATACGGATGTCCAAAAGCCCACTGATGCAGCTGAAGTCGATGCATGGCAAAAGAAGATGGCGAAGTGTCGAAGGATCCTGTTGGAGGGCGTCAAGGATCATATTGTATCCAGCCTACATGGAAAGGCTACTCCATATTTAATGTGGAAAGCTTTGACGGATATATTCCAGAGTAAGAGTGACCAAAGGAAGCTGGCGCTCAAAGATAAGCTCAGGAACATCAAGATGGAGAAGGGCGACAGTATCGCCAAATACCTCACGAAGTTCACTCAATGCAGAGATGAGCTGGGAAGTGTGGGGGTGACTGTCGAAGACGAGGACATGGTCGACTGGCTCTCCTTGGTCTTTCGAAGGCTTGGCACTCATATCAAGATAGTGTCAATGGTCGGGAGAAGCTGCCGGGATGGGAGCGCCTTTGGGCGGATCTCATGCAGGAGGAGATAAGGAGGACTACTCGAGATGGATCTTCATCAAAGGGAGCTGATGAAGAAAACTGTGCTTTGGTGGCCAAAGAAAAGAAGGGGAAGGGTAAAGCCTCCATTAGATTACTTTGCTGAT
>CM076583.1:244894111-245138495 GCA_034641835.2 Pinus albicaulis | reverse complement strand
GTCAAAGATTGTCAAAGAGGCAAAACAGAAACAAGTTGTCAACAAGCAGGAAATCAAAATAGTGACAAGAAGCCAAGCAGTGGCATTAAAAGGAAAGACAGTTGCTACAGTTACAGAGGACAGCCCAGTAATAAAGGGAAATTTAGATTACATCCTTCATGCTATTGACATAGAGGAGACACTGATTTTTCAAGTTGAATTCATTGGAGAAGATGAGCATAAACAGGAAAAGGCTAAGTCTGCAAAGAAGCTTGAGTTTGAGGGGGAAGATGCAGCTTTCATCTTTCAAGCTAGAAAGCCTATAACTAGGCATGCTAAGAAACTCAAGGAAAGAAGCAAGGAAGTTCAAGAACCTATTGAGACATCTAAAGACCCTGAAGAAGTTTTTGATCTATCATCACCTATATTAAATCATATAGCCAGCAGAACAAAGAAGGGAAAAGAGGAAGTGACAAAGAAAACAGAGCTTCAACATCTTGAGGAAAAATTGAGGTTGGCAAACCAAGAAATTGCTGTGATGAGAAACAGAGCTATAAAGCACAGTGTTGAGAAAGTAGAGTTTAAAAGAATGAAGGCACTGTGGGAAGGTCAAACTGGTTCTATTTCTGAAACTCCAAGCAGTGCAGAGCAATTTTTCACATGGACAATCCTAGCAATAAAGGAAGTCAAATTTGTCAGAGTAATAAATAATCAGTTAAGAGCTAATAACAGGAGACTTAAAGATCAAGTGGAGGACTTGGAGCAGCAGATGAATTTGATTCATGATGAGTTAAAAAGCAGAGGTATTAAGATAACAGTCATAGAAGAGCATATAGCTAAATCAAATGAAAATAAGCAAGGGACCTCATGAAGGCTGGAATGTCTGTGTTTTTCACTTGATATGTTTTTTAATGATGAAATCAAATTGATTGTGATTTTTTGGCACATTTGCAATTTTCACTTTGGAAAATTTTTGACAAAACTGCCCACTCAGCAGTTTCGTAGTGCAAACAGTGTAAAAAGGGAGAAAAGCGCTACGAAACTACTGTAGCAGCTTTTCTTGCCCTTTTTCATCAAATTTTGAGGGGTAAAACAATGGATCAAGAACTAAAATTGATAGGGAGGATGTATTTAAAGTCAATTAAGATAATTTTGGAGGATAGAAGTCAAAAACTTGAAGAAAAAACGGTTAAAGGGCAGCACTTGAAAGGTGTTACAAAACTGCTTTGTTTTCGTAGCGCAGTGTATTACAGCCCATTTGAATAGTTTGGAGATGGTTTTGGACAGATGGAGCTTAAGGAGGAGTTTTTGCATGTGCTAATTCAATTTCTAACAACTAAGGACCTCGAAATAATGAATTCATGATGGTCAGAATGTTCCAAGTGTGCAAAGGACGCTATGCCTAAAAAACAGGGGATTGTTTCCTATTTTGGTGGAGGATAGAAATATGGTCATGAAGAGTTGAAGCCTATAATCCAGATTCAACCATGTGTTGGTACACTTGGAAAATGATGTAATTTAATTTAGATAAGGTTGTTATGGATAGAGATAAGGAGTTTGAATCCTATTTGTAATAGGATTGTTTAGTCGATTAGGTGTCTTTTTGTAATAAATACCATGTATGGTTATGCGAGGTGTCAAGGGTCAGGAATTCGATGTATCTAGCACAAGATAAGATTATCTCATGTTGTGAATTGTCTATAAAGAACCAAGAAGTCGAATGTACCAGGGTTGGACATTTTTGGCAAAAGACTGTGTTTATTGTAATTGACTGGTTTTCAACTAATACAGGAGATTTATACTTAACCAACTTGAGATTCATAAGGATTTTTAGTGTGTTCTTATTCTATTTGGATCTCTCTATTATCCCATTGTAGTGGAGTTTGTCTATATTACTCAAAATTCATCTTTGATGCTCTGACTTCCTATATAAATGAACTGACTGTGTTTTTTGCAGTTTCACATGTGTTTATCTCTTGATTAAAACTTTGATATGCCTCAACTTCCATGTTAAGTAGATTGATTGGTTTACTGAAACTATTTTGACTCCATAAGCCCAATGTGTACTTGCTGATGTGATTTTCAACTTATATTTATCATTTATCTTATTATTACCCTACGTAGAGTTAGCCATCTATATTTTTATCTAAATCATTAACCCTTGAGAGAGCCCTCTCAGGTTGAGGAGGCTAAGCCTCAATCAAAAGATTAGTTTGAAATATTTATATGAAGTTGACTGATTAAGCAGCCTATTAGATCCAATTTTGTGATAACATTTTGGTGTGTCTATTGGGAGTCTGAATATTATACTTTCCCGAGATTTTTAAGTTGAACTTCTGAAAGTAGCAGGAGCTTAGGAAGTTTTTCGAGGTTGCATCTACCTTGGTGACTCCATTCAAAATTTATATGATCAAAGGTGGCTTCGAGAAGGAGATACACGAGGAGTAATCCTGACCCAGATCCACCTACCATTGTGGACAATCCAAACACCATTTCCAGAGGCAGTCAAGGCATTTCTGAAATATCAGGGACTCCATCACATTCGAAATCCTTGTCCTCTAAAATTTTAAGAAGTCTTGAAGATAAAAGAGTTGACGATAAAATTCAAGAGGTTTTGTTTAGATCAAAAATTGAAAAAGAGCTATCTGAAATTATCTTAAACTTGCTTAAAAGAGGTTTTGATACCTTGGCTCTAGTAACACAAGAAGACAAAGAAGAGTTTTGGGAAGTTTTTACTTCTGAGTTGTTGTTGGAAAGAGAGTCTTTAGAAAAATTGAAAGAGCTTGATACTTTTGAAGTCTTGTTGAAAAGAAAAGTTGGTTTACCTCTTCCAAGTTGGAATTCAATTGTTAGTGGACCACAACTACCAAACAGTCCTCCTCATAACACTTCTTCCTCCTCTATTTCTGCCATCCCTAAAGTTGCCACAGTTCCTTTAACCATGGCTGGAAATGTACCGCCTCCACCTGCTGCACCTGCTAGATATGCCCCTCTTGTTCTTCCAGCTATTTTACATGACCTCCCTAGCAAACATGTTGCTAGAATCAAAACTTGGGGAAGTGATGAAGACATTACAGCAGAAGAACATGTGGATCAATTTAATGATTTTATAGATAGGGAGGAGGTTGATGATGAAGATGTTAAGTTGAGGTTGTTTTCTCGAGGATTTCTTGGTGAAGTTAGGAAGTGGTATAAAGCCCTTACTCCTAGAAGTATTCATAATTGGAATGAGTTTGAAGATACTTTTTTGAGAAAATGGGAAAATAGAACTAATCCAGTACAAGCCCTCGCCGAGTATAGCACTTTGAAAAGAGCTGCTGATGAATATGTTCAAAACTTTTCAAAAAGGTTTAATAAGGTTTATGACTCTATTCCTGCCCATTTGAAATCGCCACAAGCCTTAGCTCAGATGAGATATGATGAAGCTTTTGACTATGAGTTTTCTATACTACTGAGAGAAAGAGAATCCCCTTCACTTGCTGAAATGAAAAATGATGCAGTGAAGGTGGAGGTTAATTTGATAGCAACTAAAAATTCAAAAATGGGTAAGACTAAGTTGAAATAAGAAAAGAAGCCTTCCTCCTCTACCTCTCGAGATAAGCTGCATTCAATGATGAAAACAATGGAAAAGTTGATGGATAGGTTGACCCTTCGGAATATCTCTGCTCCTCCTGCACAACATGAACCTCAATTTAGAAACCCTCAGTTCAGGAGACCTCAGAATCAGCAAAGACCAAGGGAAAATAGAAATCAGCAGCCTGATCCTCTAGTGAGACCTCCTTTCCAACAGAACTTGATTAATGAAGAAGATGATCCTGAAATTTCTGAAGAGTCTATTCACTGTTTAGATGAAAAAATGTCTGGAATTTTCTTGACTAAAGAAGAACATGATCAATCAGACCAAAGTAATCATGGAGAGGAAACATCAGATTATCTAAAGGGGTATCAAAATGCTATTTTTGAGATGCAAAAACAATACAATCTCAGAAATAGAAATGTGCCTATCATTGCAAACAAAAAACATCCTAAGAAAGATAAACCTAAGGTTGTTGATGGAAAGAAAGATGCTCCTAAGGTCGCTGAAGGTAAGAAAGATACACCAGTTGTTCCTCCTATCAAAGAAGCTGAAAAATCTGTTTATGTTTTCAACCTTGAGAATGAAATTTCTAAGATTAAAATATCAGTCCCTTTTGGTGAGATTCTCAAGGTAAATGAATATAGAAGCAGGATTGTCAAAATGTTGAATTCACAACAAGGAGCTGCTGATATCTTGAATGTACTAGAAGATCATCCAACCATATACTTGGGTCCAAGACTAGAAGATGAACAGAATGAGGAGGTGCCTCATTTTTATGTGAGCCTTAGCATTCACGACATGACATTGCATAATGCTATGTTGGATTCAGGGGCCTCTCATAATCTTATGCCCAAAGTAATCATGGAAAGAATGGGGTTATAAATAACTAGACCATATAAGGACTTGTTTTCTTTCAATTCGAAAAAAGTTCAATGCATTGGTTTAATTAAGGATTTTGTTGTTATCCTAACACAAGTTTCTGCTAAGACAGTGGTCATGGACATCGTGGTAGCAGACATTCCACCGAAGTTTGGTATGTTATTTTCAAGGTCATGGGCAGCAAAAATCAAAGGTACAATGCAGATGGACCTTACTTATGCTACCATTCTTGTTTTTGGTGAGAAAAGAAGATTGTATCGAGAGACAAGAATGGCCTACATGGTGAGTAGTAAAGACAAACCCCAAAATTTTCCAATTTATTCTCTTGATACTGAACTTGGGTCTGCTATTATTTTCAATGAGTTGACTAATGAAGCAGACGATGAGAGGAAGCAGAAAATCAGAGTTCTGAAATTCATTAGTCTGAAAATCAGCAAACAAAAGATCAACAAGTCAGTGATAAGGAGGTGGAAGGTTGGTGGTCATTGCATTTTGATGGATCAGCAGGCAGAGACGGAGCAGGATCAGGGATTTGGATCACAAGTCCAAGTGATGAGAGTAAGTTATTTTCCTATAAATTGAACTTTGATTGCACAAATAACATGGCTAAGTATGAATCCTTGATTTTGGGCCTAGAGGTTTTGAAAAGAATGAATGCTCAAAACATTTCTATTTTTGGAGATTCATAATTAGTCATTAAACAAGTTGAAGGTGTTTATCAAACAAAAGATATAAGGATGAGGGCATATAGGAACTTGGTTTTGGACATGTTGGAAAACTTTCAAGCTTATTCATTCATGGTAAAAACTAGAGAACAAAACTCCATTGTTGATTCTCTTACTATCTTTGCAAGTCTTTTCATTATTCCTATGCATTCCACAGAAAAATATGAGGTTGAGATTCGCCATAGACCAGCTATCACTAATAATATTACTCATTGGCAAGTTTTTGAGGATGATCAACAAGTGAAGAACTTTATTGAGCTGAAAGAAGAGTTTGAAAATATACAAGTAGATCAGCAAAATATGCTTGCTAAGTCTAAAGGGAATTCTGAAGTTTTGCAACTAAAGAACAATTCCATACCAAAGGGACTCATATCTCTTGAAAAACTTTTTGATCAAAATGATGTTTTTAAATCCCCTAAAATACAAGCTGATGATGAAGAAGTTGAGAGTTGTAACCTTGGTACAATAGCTATGCCCAAAATGATTAAACTTCCAAAGTTTCTTTTAGCTGTTATGAAGTTTAAGTATATTGAAATGATGAAGAGATTCATAGATGTTTTTTCTTGGAATTATGTTGATTTGAAAGAATATGACCCCGCTAATATTCAACATACTATTCCCATAAAATAAAATGAAAAGCCTTTCAAGCAGAAGTTGAGGAGGATCAATCCACTTCTCATGCCATTGATTGAGAAGGAGATCAAGAAACTCTTTGATGCTAAAATCATTGTTTTAATCAGATTTTCAAATTGGCTTGCAAACTTGGTTCCAATTAGGAAAAAAAGTGGAGAAATCAGAATATGTATTGACTTCATAAATTTGAATAAAGCCTCTTTGAAGGACAATTATCCTCTCCCAAAGATGGACCAAATTTTGAAAATATTGTTGGTTCTCACAGAATGTCTATGCTTGATGGTTTTTCAGGTTATAATTAGATCCTTGTACATCTTGATGATTAGGAAAAAATAGCCTTTACTACACCATGGGGTACTTTCATGTACGCCAAGATGCCATTTGGTCTCATGAATGTAGGAGCTAGTTTTCAGAGGGCAATGGATATTTATTTTTCTGAAGAAAATGATAAGATGGTGGTTGCTTTTCTTGATGACATAACAATCTTATCAAGGAGGGAAGAAGATCACTTGAAAAACCTAGAAAGAATTATGCTGAAGTGTAGAAGGTTTGGCATCTCTCTAAATCCCACCAAAAGCATTTTTGCTTTAACTTCAGGTAGATTACTTGGACACATCATTTCTAAAGATGGGATTAAGATTGATCCAAACAGGGTCAATGCAATTCAGAAGGTGGATTTTCCAAGAAGCACGAAGGAGATTCAATCTTTCCTTGGAAAGGTAAATTTTGTAAGGCGATTTGTTCCTAATTTTGCTGAGATTGTGATGGACATAAAAAGGATGCTAAAGAAGGGAGTTGACATTAAGTGGACAGCAGAAGAAAATCACTCATTTGAGGAGATCAAAAGGGCACTTACCCAAGCACCGGTATTGATCAGTCCAGATTTCTCAAAAGAATTTCTGGTTTTTACTTTCGCAGCAGAGAATACTATCGCTGGAGTTCTGCTAAAAAAGGGATAGCAAGGTATTGAGCAGCCTATTTCCTTTTTTAGTAGAACATTAGCTAACTCTGAGCTGAAGTATAATATCTTAGAGAAGCAAGCCTATGCCTTGGTGAAGGCTATCAAATATTTCAGAAATTATATTCTGCATTCTCATATTGTGGCTTTTGTTCCTAATACTGTTGTGAAAGACATTCTCACTCAAGCCGATCCTGATGGTAGGAGGGGAAAATGGATTGCTAAATTGTTGGAGTATGATATAGAGATTAAGCCAACAAAATTGGTCAAAGGGCAAGGCCTAGAAAAGCTCATGGCACGGTCAAACTTTGACTGTCTTGACATAATTTAATTGCAGAAATATCAGAAATTCCAGATGAGGAAGAAGAACTAATCCCTATTGAAGAAAAATACATCACTTCAGACTGGTACAAGGAGGTTGTTTTTGTTTTACAACATCATAGAGCACCTACTGATCTAACAAAGTCTAAGGCAAGGTTTGTAAAGCTAAAATCCTTAAGTATTTTATTTTTGACAGAAATTTGTTTTGGAAGGATACTGGTGGAATTTTGTTGAATTGCTTGTTGGAAGAGGAGGCTGATAAAGTAATTGAGGAGTTCCACAAAGGAGATTGTGGAGGTCACCATTATTGGAAGGCCACAGTGAACAAGATTCTTAGAGCAGGGTATTATTGGCCTACAATGTTTAAGGATGTCTACAAAAAGATTGATGCCTGCCATGAATGCCAGATTTTCGAGGGTAAGAAGAAGCTTGTACCTTTACCTTTAATGTCTATCTATGTGGAAGCACCATTTCAGCAGTGGGAGCTAGATTTTCTTAGAGAGATTCATCTATCATCATCAAGTCAGCATCTCTGGATTCTCACAGCAACTGATTACTTCACCAAATGGATTGGAGCAATACCAACTAGGCAAGCAAATGATTCTCTTATTATTTCTTTTTTAGAAAATAATATCTTGTCTAGGTTTGGTTGCCCCATGAAGATTATAACTGATAATGCACAGGCATTTAAGTCTAATAAGATGATTAATTTTTGTCATCAATATCATATTACTCTTGGGCATTCTACTTCATACTATCCGCAAGGGAATGGTATTGTTGAATCTTCTAATAAGAGCATTGTGAGGATCATTAAAAAGGTGTTGCAGGAGAATAAGAAGGCTTGGCATTTGAAGCTAAAGTATGCCTTATGGGCTGATAGGATATGCATAAAAAGGTCAATTGGAACCTCAGCATATGAATTGGTATATGGGGCTGAGGCCATTTTTCCTACATCTCTAGGGGCACCTGTCATGAAGTTGATTCAAGGATTAGAAGAGGAACCAAATGCAGTCCAGAGGAGAATCAATCAGCTAATAGCTCTGCAGGAGAAGAGGAAAGAAGTTTATAACAACAATCAACAATCTCAAAACATAATCAAGAGGACATTTGATAAGAAGATCAAGGAGGAAACTTTTCAAATTCAGGATGAAGTGCTAAAATGGGAGGTTAGAATTGAAGAGAAAGGCAAACATGGTAAGTTTGAGAACTTATGGAAAGGTCCTTTCAATGTAGATGCTTTTCATGGAAACAATACTTACATACTGCAGGAGATGGATGGAAAATCATATGTTGGAGGACCTGTCAATGGCAGGTTCTTAAAGCATTACTCTTCCTAAAAATATGACTGATCATTCATGTCAATGTACATATTCCATTTTATGAGTTTTTCTAGTAATAATGACAAGCTAAATCAATAAGCCTGAGCCCGAGGTGAAGACCATTAGAGCTTGAGGAGAAAACTTGGAAATTTCAAAGTTTTTTTGTTTTGGTCAAGAAAATGGATAGCAACACTAGAACTCCTGGTTCTTAGTGTACCACAGGGGCACACTATCCCAAGTGGAGCCACTGTTATCACCCCAAAAAAAAAATCAAAACATCATTGTGTCAAGTTTGTTTTTGGTTATGATTCAAAATTGGGTTTAGAAGTCAAATAAGGATTTGATCAAGTGTAGGTTAGATTTTTATAAGTTCAAAGCCCATCCTTAAGTTCAAATAAAGTCTTTTTTAAGGTCCATTCATTGTCAAATATCCATAATTTCCATTTGTCGGTCATTTCCTAAAGTTTCATGTCAAAACTGGTCAATTAGCCAAGAAATATCATTTTCGTAGCGCCACTAGTTCAAAAAAGTTGATTTGCACTACGAAAGTGCTAATAGTTTCATAGTGCAAACAGGAAAAAATACACTGTAGGTGCTACAAAAGCACGGTTTCTAAAATTGTCTTGTCATCTGAGCTGGAAAAGGTCATAAACCATTGGGAAATGGTAAGTTAGTGGTATGATGAGTCAGTTAATGATGAAATTCAATGTACTTACCCACGTTACAGCCATCATTGTCATGATAGGGTATGAATGAGGCATCATTCAATTATGAGATGACATTTTAAATTCAAAATCTTTCCTAATTAGTCATTCTCATTTCCTTTGCCTCCATTCGAGATGTCTGAGCACTAAAGTGTTAAAGCTAAACCTGTCGTTGTTTCATACAAAGGTTTTCTTCATCCTTATCAAGCGAGGCTGATATAAATTAATCAAGCAAGGTTGTTGCTTCACATATTCAAGCGAGGCTGATTCAATTTATCAAGCGAGGCTGACAGGATTTCTGAGAAGCATGGCAGAGGAAAAGAAAGTTCACATAGGGGGACACTGCTTAAGGCATGAGCCTGAAGATATGAAGGCAATAATTGAATACCCAGCAGTGATGGAGGAAGAGTAGGTTGTCTTCGAATTTGTGAAAAGTTGCAGGGTTGCCACACACAGGTGTCCAAAGAATTTGTCTTAAACTTCAATGGAACAACTACCAAGGTTGGGATGCTAAGTGTGTCAATTACACCAAAGATTATTGTTGATGTTACAGAGATACCAAGAGGTCAAGAAACTTGGTTCAAAGGTTTCAAATTTGATATGGAGAAATGTAAAGAGTTTATGAAACCTGAGTATGCAGATATGGACCTCAATAATGCTATCCCTAGAAGATGCATCAAAGACACTTATGCAAAGCTGATGCTCAACATTCAGAGGTATTTTACATGTGAAGGCAAATATCATAAGGTTTATACATATCATTTCAAGTTGCTTCTACATTTCACTGGTAAGATTTCACTCGATTTGCCTTTTTATCTGCATAGGAGTCTTGCAAAAATGGTTGATAAAGTACAAGCCAAGTCTAAAGGTAGTGAAACATCTTTGTTTCATCATGGTTTAATGAAGTTATTGATTTTAGATGAACTTCAGAAGATTTGCAAGGATTGGTCATCTTTTTTTTATATAAATGGTTTTGAGTTGGAAACCCTAACTCCTGCTAGAAACCCTAAAACTAAAGGAATTCCATCATCACCACAAATAGAGACTAATCAACCTATATTTGCAAAACCAAAAGAATTTGCAAAACTGAAGCCAAGGAAACAGGTTGAGAAAAGGGCAGAGAAAACACAAATACTTGACACACCAACTCCATCACCTGCAAAACAGAGTTCAAAGATTGTCAAAGAGGCAAAACAGAAACAAGTTGTCAGCGAGCAGGAAATCAAAAGAGTAACAAGAAGCCAAGCAATGGAATTAAAAGGAAAGACATTTGCTACAGTTACAGAGGACACCCAGTAATAAAGGGAAATTTAGATGACATCCTTCATGCTATTGACATAGAGGAGACACCCATTGTTCAAGTTGAATTCATTGGAGAAGATGAGCATAAACAGAAAAAGGCTTAGTCTGCAAAGAAGCTTGAGTTTGAGGGGGAATATGCAGCTTTCATCTTTCAAGCTAGAAAGCCTATAACTAGGCATGCTAAGAAACTCAAGGAAATCAGCAAGGAAGTTCAAGAACCTATTGAGGCAGCTAAAGCCCCTGAAGAAGTTGTTGATCTATCATCAACTATAGTAAAGCATACAGCCAGCAGAACAAAGAAGGGAAAAGAAGAAGTGACAAAGAAAACAGAGCTTCAACATCTTGAGGAAAAATTGAGGTTGGCAAACCAAGAAATTGTTGTGATGATAAAGAGGGCTAGAAAGCATAGTGTTGAGAAAGCAGATTTTAAAAGAATGAAGGCACTGTGGGAAGGTCAAACTGGTTCTATTTCTAAAACTCCAAGCAGTGCAGAGCAGTTTTTCACATGGACAGTCCCAGCAATAAAGGAAGCCAAATTTGTCAGAGTAATAAATACTTAGTTGAGAGCTAATAACAGGAAACTTAAAGATCAAGTGGAGGACTTGGAGCAGCAAATGAATTTGATTCATGATGAGTTAAAAAGCAGAGGTATTAAGATAACAGTCATAGAAGAGCATATAGCTAAATCAAATGAAAATGAGCAAGGGATATCATGAACGCTGGAATGACTATGTTTTTCATTTGATATGTTTTTTAATGATGAAATTAGATTGATTTTGAGTTTTTTGCACATTTACAATTTTCACTCTGGAAAATTTTTGATAAAACTGCCCACTCAGCAGTTTCATAGCGCAGATAGTGTAAAAAGGGAGAAAAGCGCTACGAAACCGTTGTAGCAGCGTTTCTTGCCCTTTTTCATCAAATTTTGAGGGGTAACACAATGGATCAAGAACTGCAATTGATACGGAGGATGTATTTAAAGTCAATTACGATAATTTTGGAGGATAGAAGTCAAAAACTTGAAGAAAAAAGGGTTAAAGGGCAACGCTACGAAAGGCACTACGAAACTTCTTTGTTTTCGTAGCGCAGTGTATTATAGCCCATTTGAACAATTTAGAGATGGTTTTGGATAGCTGGAGCTTAAGGAGGAGTTTTGGCATGTGTTAATTCAATTTCTAACAGCTAATGACCTCGAAATAATGATTTCATGATGGTCAGAATGTTCCAAGAGTGCAAAGGACCCTATGCTTAAAAAACAGGGGATTGTTTCCTATTTTGATGGAGGACGGAAATATGGTCATGAAGATTTGAAGCCTATAATCCAGATTCGACCATGTGTTGATACACTTGGAAAATGATGTAATTTAATTTAGATAAGGTTGTTATGGATAGAGATAAGGAATTTGAATCCTATTTGTAATAGGATTGTTTAGTAGATTAGCTGTCTTTTTGTAATAAATACCAAGTCATATGGTTATGCAAGGTGTCAAGAGTCAGGAATTCGATGTATCTAGCACAAGATAAGATTATATCATGTTGAAAATTGTCTATAAAGGACCAAGAAGTCGAAATGGGCCAAGGGTTGACATTTTTTGGCAAAAGACTCGTGTTTACGAAATCGATCGGTTTTCACTAATACAGAGATTTCTTTTACTTAACCAACTTGAGATTTCACAAGGAGTTTTAGTGTTTTCTTTTATTCTATTTGCATCTCTTCACTATCCCTAAGTGTGTGTTTGTCTATATTACTCTTGGGGATCATATTGATGCTCGATTTCTATATAAATGAACCGACCGTGTTTTTTATAGTTTCCACGTGTGTTTATCTCTTGAATAAAACTCGATATGCCTCAACTTTCCATGTTAAGTAGATTTATTGTCTTACTAAAAACTATTTTTGACTCCATAAGCCCAATGTGTACTCGACGATGTGATTTTCAACCATACATTTATCATCTATCGATTATTACCCCACATAGAGTTAGCCATCTTTATTTTTATCTAAATCATTGATCCTTGAGAGAGCCTGTCAAATCAGGAGGTGTCTACCAAAAGATTAGGTTTTCGAATAGTTACATGAAGTTGATTGATTAAGCGACCCTATCATATCCCAATTTGTGATAACAATTCATTTCCATTTCTATGTACTGTTACAGAGCGGAATTGCTGCAATTTTGGTCTCGTAATTTTGATATAGTCGTAGTTGCACTTCTTCCTCCTCAAGTCATAGAGAGCCCTGCACAAGGATTAATGGGTGTTGAATTATTTTTAGGGGATTTTAGAACCTAATATTGATATCTATTCTTCAAGATGCCCTTGTAATCACTTCAAACTTATTTTTTCAAACAAGACATGTATAATACACACCTTTTTCTGTCTTTTGAGAGTTCTGATATTGAAACCGATGCATATATATAATTTTCGGATCCCCAAGATCTTATCTTCTGAGCCTATAGTAGCCCTCTCGATTTCTTCTTTCCAACGCCATAGGTTTGACCTAATTTGGATTCTTTTCCAAGGCAACATTATGCCCAATCTCCCATGAATGACTAGTTTAGTAGAGGGAACTCATACGGAATGCCACATGTCATTTTTCCTCCTTTGGTTCCGAAATTAATACACAAAAACCTACTGATACGTTTAATTTTGGAAACTTTTTACATAATCCCAATCCGATGCTCGAGAGAGAGTTATGACAGCTTTACCAAGGTCGCCTTTAAGATGAAATTCGGGAGCTTGCAAAAAAACTCCAACCTACACATCATATCTCAACAATACTTGCAAACCAATATCCGAATTTCACACAAAGTTTGTAGGATTTCGCACAAAATGGGTAGCTATGAACCTTCGTGAGAAGTAAAGTGAGAGCACAGAATTCCATGATGATATTTTGAAGCAAACGAAACCCTCAGAATCCAAAGCTCGATACTAAATGTTATGAAACCAAATCACAAAATAGAAGAAAAAGAGAGATCAACGACTTAGAAAATCAACCTCTTTCCGAGAGGGAAAGCTCTTTGAATTACATAAATGAAAAATTATTTGATGATACAAATGAAACGAAAACCCTCCTTTCATATATAGAGCCCATGGGGTCACAATATAATCCTAACCGACCTAACAATAATAATGTAAGGGCACAACAATAACAATTGTGGGCTTTATGGGGGCACAATAATAAACAAATATGGGGAATACAAGGGTCAATCAACAATAAGGAGGCTACACTAACAACAATAAGGGACTACACTATTAATATAGGGACTTAACACATTAGGTGACATTGAGGTGTTCTTTGTGACAAGGAAGGACAAGTCAACTTGGGGAGATGGCTCTAAAAGATCAACACTATCTTTTTGGTTGTAAATTATATCCTATTTATATTAATGCAAATAGTATATCATTTTCCTATATGTGTTATGTTATGTTTACATTCATATATTTCAATTCTTAGTTGATCCAATGAATAGAGTGATCAAATCATGCTACGTAGATGTTGTAGATATTTGGCTTGTTTTGATTGAATGTGAGGTTATAATTATAGCAATCAAGCTACAATTGGATCTTACAAGACAGGAGGAAATTAAATCATGTGCTGGATCTCAAGCAGAGCCTCTTTTCCATATTTCAATTTCTCCAAGGAAAACTTTGTTCTTTTCTCTATGTTTTTCTAGACTAGTCCACTAGGTCTAGGAGAGATCATTTTCTTTCCCGCAATCGTAAATCTCATATAATGATTTCCTTTAGCTCTTTTATCATTGCTTTGTAGCTATGGAATAATCTTTATTTTCCAAAATAATTCTGTATAATTTGGTTAAAATGTGGGTAATAATAATGGTCCTATAATTAGAGTGAATTCTTTTATCCTCACTTTTAAATATAGGTATAATGATTCTCTTAGTTAAAGGTTTAGGGAAGCTTTTATTTATTGTCAAATTGAAGAGGTTATGAATGTTATGGATGAGGATAGGTGATGCGGGGGCATTAGATTTGGAAAAATACTTTGTATTTTATTAAACATAGGGGGTCGTATGTTTTTGAGAAAATATTAATTTTATGTAAATATTAATGAGATTTTTGAGAGATTTTAATTAATTATTGTGAGGATTTGTTAATTTTCCCAAATGATTTGGAGAACATGAGGGAAATTAGATTTTAGATATTTAAGAATTGATTATGAAGCCTAAGTTAGATTTGGTTTCAAGATTTTAGGGATATAATCTAGATTGTAGGGGTGTTGAGATATTTGAGGACTTTGTTGAGTTATTAAAGGGATTTGAACCTAAATTGGTTCAACATTAATGCTAAATGTATGTTTCTCAAAGGAAAAGGGAAGAAAAGCAGAACAGAGAGAGTAGGTAGGAGATAGGGGTTTCCTGCCATCAAGACTTACTGGTTGAGTGCTTATACGAGTCCACTGGATTCATTTATCAACTCTGCCACACATTTGTACTGCGCCATCATTATACCGTCATGGCACCTTCTCAAAAGGTTGTTCTTTTCCGATGGTGGGCATTAGATTCAAAAACACTTGTATTTTATTAAACATAGGGGGTCTTATGTTTTTGAGAAAATATTAATTTTATGTAAATATTAATGAGATTTTTGAGAGATTTTAATTAATTATTGTGAGGATTTGTTAATGTTCCCAAATTATTTAGAGAACATGAGGGAAATTAGATTTTAATATTTAAATTGATTGTTGTGCTTCAAGTTAGATTTGGTTTGAAATTTAGGGATAAACGAGATTGTAGGGGTGTTGAGATATTTGAGGACTTTGTTGAGTTATTAAAGGGATTTGAATCAAATTGGTCCAGCATTATTGTATAAATGTACAAAGCCCCAAAGGAAAATAGTGAAGCACAGAGAGAGAGGCAGTAGGAGACAGGGGTTTCCGTCATAAAGTGGCATCGTGTCGAATAGCTCCTTTGCCTCAAGATTCAAGTTTTTTATAAATCGTATGTGTGAAATCGTATTTTAAAATCGTATAAATTGCGTACGTAGATGCAAAGCAGGTGTGAAGATAAGCAAGATCAACACCGATCTTGAAGGTGAGTTGACAGTATTATTTAATCCCTGGCTTGAAGGTTATGTCAAAAATCAATAGTAGGTATGTTGTCTCAAAGAAAAACAAAGCGCATCACAACATATGCGTGATGAAGGAGTCTAGCAAGGGATCTAAAGTGATTGTGGCATAACCTCAAGAGGTTCAACAAAGGTTGAATGAATAGGAAAATTGTGTTCTAAGATGTTGCAATATGAGTGAATCTCCGAAAGGAGCAATGAAGAAATGCTCAAAAGGTTCTAGCAAAGATAGTGAACCAAGACTTGATAAAGACCAGATCCCTGGGAGGAAGGGATTGGTAAGGTAAGTTGCAGTCAGGGGAGAGATTGACGTTTCAAAGGCTTGGTACAGCTTTAAACGAGTGAGAAAACTCATGGAGTAAGAAGATGAATACCGAGATGCATAAAGGAGAGAGACAGAGGTTCAGAGAGAGACCGCATCAAGAGAGAGAGAAGGAAGATGAGAAATAAAATGGCATGAGGCAACGAGTTAGCTAAAACATAATATTACAAAGAGTTAGCCGAGATCGTGAGAACAAATGATAAAACCAAAGATGATAGTAGAGAGAGACAGAGGGTTGGTTGGCTCATGAAGAAGAGAGTGAAGGTGAAAAAGGCTACAATAGACAAGAGAGAACATCAAAGTAAACATGCAGTTTGTAGATGCGAGGAGAGCTGCAAATGGGAGGATGGATGTGCAGCTTGGGGTGTACAAAACTCGTAATGAGTTGATGAGTGCGGAGGTTTCCATTGATGAAACGCAAGAGGAGATCTATTGATGATTTATTGAACTATTGGGTAAATCCGAGATAGGGTTGGATGATGTCAAAACCCTGTATTTATGTAATCGATAATTGTAATGTGATTACAGGTTTTGGAGAGAAGGATGTGCAATATTGTGAAGTCATCACAAGTATGGAAAAGAATCTTTCGGGAGATAAATACTCCCGAAGAAGAAAGTAGATGCTTTTGTACTTGAAGTCATACATGAGACAAGAGGAAGTTCTCATGATTGAATAAGAGGATCGGCCTTGAAGAGCCGGTATATAAACCAACGATCTGAGATCGTTGAACTTTGTGAATTTCAACCGAAAATTTGTGTGAATGCAGGGATGGTACATGATGATGATATACTTCAACAATGCCACAAGGAAATTGAATTATTTGGAATACTTTTGGTAAATTCGTAGTATGAAAGAGAGATTAGAGAAAGTAGAGTTCATCACAAAGTGAACATAAATACATCATGGAAGTAGATGATTTGAAAGGAAGACTAGTTGATAGTCTTGGGAATTCTTCGCAGAATTCTTTGAGGAGGTTGAATCAAAGACATGCGTACGAAATACGGAGTGAGGAAGAAATTGCAAGACAACATACCTAAGTGCTGCAGAGGAAAATAAGGCACCTGTGAGGCCTTATGATTTTTATTTTTAACAATTTTTTTGTGAATGCAGGGTTGCGGAGGTCAAGAACACTCGACTCGTTGAGCAGCCAAATGAAGGAAGAAAAAATTTCTATGGAAAATTTAATCCGATGGGATGAAGACATTCGTTACCGGAGATTATGTTTGAGTAATTGGGAATTCAAAGGCGAGAGGAAAATTCTCAATTTCGTAATTGGGAATTGCAGAGGGAAAAGTGATGAAGATAGAAGAAGAGAGTACACAATGCACCATCTCAAAGAATCGTTGATAGGAGAAGGCAGGCAGAATAATTTTTCTCGTTTTCGTAAAATAAGAGGGCATGGAGTGACTGGTATGATGAAGAAATCAACAATCTGAAAAAATTATTGGTCAAGCAAAATTGAAGATGTGTAAGAAAGTTAATGATGAAAGTACCTCGTAGGAAGATATCAGAGGGAAAAAGAAGGAAAGAGCAAGCGTAAAAATGAAGACAAGGATAGATTGTAGAAAGTGCAATCATATGGAGCAAGGCGCATAAAGTATGGAGACCCTGGAGAAAAGGAAACAAACAACAAAGAAAGTGATGATAAGTTGCGCAAAACAAAGAGTGGTGGGATCCAGGCGATAAAGACTTAAAACGCATGGATCGAGATCATGATCATTTTTCAACCTTGGAGTATGATGTGGGAGCATTAGATTCGGAAAAAATACTTTTATTTTATTAAACATAGGGGGTCTTATGCTTTTGAGAAAATATTAATTTTATGTAAATATTAATAGAGATTTTTGAGAGATTTTAATTAATTATTGTGAGGATTTGCTAATGTTCCCAAATGATTTGGATAACATGAGGGAAAATTAGATTTTCAGATATTTAAGAATTGATTATGAAGCCTAAGTTAGATTTGGTTTCAATATTTTAGGGATAGAAAATCTAGATTGTAGGGGGTGTTGAGATATTTGAGGACTTTGTTGAGTTATTAAAGGGATTTGAACCTAAAATTGGTTCAGCATTATTGTATAAATGTAATAAGCCTCAAAGGAAAAAATAGTGAGAATAGAGAGGGAGGTAGAAGACAGAGGTTTCCTGCCATCAATAAATCTTTATTTTAAAAATTTCAAATTGGTAGCCTTCAATGTCGTTAAATTTCCTAGTTGAAAGTTTCTTAACCCCAAACTTAAAGTCTTCAAAGAAAATATTTCATCTCTATATGGAAATTCAAAATGGTGTCCATGGCAATACAAAGTCTCATACATATTTTCTAGGTAGGAATTCTAGTCTTTCTAGGAAATATAACTATTTTCTTTAATATTATGGATTAGAATTTTCTTCCAAAACTTTCTAGGATCTAATTTAGATAGGTGAAAAATATTCTTTCTCGTTTCTATTTATATATACCTTTCCTTCATTTTAATCAATATTTTTATCTATTTATGTTATCAATCCTTAAAGTTTCATTAGATCATCTAATCATGTTTCTAGCAGCTTTCTACAATCATTATTATACCAAGGGTTGGTTGTTCTAATATTCTTTTTTACATGACACCTTAATAGATAAATTATTAATGTGAAAGTAGATAGGGTTGTAGTAAAAATTATGATGTAGGTTTTTCAATGTTATCCTATAATTGAATAAGTGAAAATCCCTATTTAAATCATTTAAGAAGAGATCAATTTTAGGTTTTTTCAAAGAATGCTAGTGCCTTTGATTCATGTAATTATGTTGCATGTGGATTTGTGCATGGTAGTGTTTAGTGTTAAGGTTGTTGAAAAATTGAGTAGTCATTTTGTTTGAATTTCCCATACAAGCCATAAGCTTTAAATAACAAGCCCTATTGCCCCAATAGAAAATATTATTAAAGATGGAAAAAATATTAATTAGGAATGAAAATATTAAAATAACACACACACACACGCACACACACACACATATATATTTTAATTTTTTAATTTCCTCCCTAAATGTCTAAGTCGGGCACTAATGTTGCCTACCCTAAGAGCGTACTCGCGTCGGATTGAAGAAACTACTATAAATATCCCATTGAGTTGATCTCCAGAAAAGCACTTGCATGATGGCAATTCATGGTTCCAAAGATATTCAAGTGCATCTCATCTCTATATTTCCTCGTAAAGGGTTATGTATCCCATGGACTCTCTTGCTTCGGATTTAGAACTATGCTCACTCACTGTTACATGACCTCTTCCGACTCTCGCTACAACACTCTCACTTCCTCTCTCGCATGGTATATGACCACGGCTCCCGCATATCGCTCATCATGGTATATGATTGTGGCTCAGTAAATGATCTCAAATTGTAGATTGTGGCTCCCACATATGGCCCTCACATGGTATATGACTGTGGATCCCGTACTATGATCTCATATGGTGATGATCGTGGCTCCCGCATATGGTTCTCACATGATATACGATTGTGGCTCCCACATGATATGACTATGAATTTTGCATATGGACTCTCAAATCTGTATATGATCTAATGTCATATGATCGTGGCCTCCACATATGATATCGCGATGTGTAAGCGATTGTGATTCTTACATATGGCTCTCACATGGTGTAGGACCGTGGCTCGCTCGCATATGATCTCGTACAGATGGTATATGACTATCTCCCTACATATGACTCGCATGGTATGACTAACATAGTTACCGATAAATCAAGAACTTTACCGATTACCCATTTTTTTGATGTGGCAAAAATCACTCGATTTGAAAAGTGATTTACCTGTAATACACTTTTTTTAGCATATTTTGTGACACTTTAAATTTTCCTATGCATCAATGCTATGAACACTTATTTTTTAAATGTTAGTCATTTTCATTTTTATTTTGAAAAAGTATTGAGTGCAAAACATCAACCCATTTTTTTTAGAGAGCTTATTTTGACACCTTTTAAATTTTTTATGTATCATAAAGTATGAACATTTTTTTAAAAATGTTAGTGATTTCATGCTAATTTTGAAAAAGTGTTGATGCAATATCAACATTTTTTGTTTATAGGACTTATTTCTTTTACACTTTTCATTTTTCAAAATGTATTAAGCATGGATAATTTGATTTTAAATGTTGGTAATAAAACATCAAATTTTGTCTTTTTTAAATGACAAAAAAATCAAATATATAAAAAGACAAAAAAGAAACACAAAAATGTAAAAGAAAAACAAAAATAACTTGTAAAACTAAAAATTTAAAAAGAGAAAACATAATTTAACCATAAAAATACAAATAACAAAGAAACAAAAAACATTAATTTTTTTGTTTAAGTGAAAAACAAATAAATAGTAAAATTAAAATTAAAATTAAAAACACACACACACAAACACAATTAAAATAAAAACAATTAATTAATTAATTAATTAAATTTAAAAAAATGGGCCTCGGTGGCCTAGGTTGATCCACATAATAGGCTTGGCTGAACAAGCACATGGGACCGCGACCCTGGGTGGTTAGGTCAATCGAGTAAAATCGACATAGGCCACTCAAATGCCCAATTTTTTAAATTACTATCATTATTATATATTATTAATATATATATATATATATATATATATATATATATATCTATATATATATATATATATATATATATATATATATATATATATATATATATATATATATTCATTCTTTAAATTGTGTGTGTATTTTTTACAAAAATTTGTTTATGTTTTTATTTCAAACTAAATTTGTCTTTTATTTGCATTTTTGTTTGTTTTTCTTTTTGCTTTATTTAACATTTTTAAATTTTTATGTGTTGCTTGTTATTATTTTCTTTTAAGAATTTTTTGTGTGTTTGTGTTTTTTGTTTGTATTTTTTTCTCTGTTCTCATTTTTGTTTTCTTTTGTATTTTTATTTACATATTTTATTTATTATTTTGTTTTTATTTTTATTTTTTTTCCCGTAAAGGTTTGTGTCGATGTCGATTAGCTAAACTAGATCTCATTCATGAGCAATTTGATTGTTGATTTTAAATTTCGTTATAATGAATCAAGTATGCCCCCATAATGTATCAATTTCATGGTTAGTCTTTAAGTTTTCATTACAATGGGTTGAGTTCACCTACACCGCGTGATCAATTTGATGGTTGATTTTTAATATTTTGTTGCAATATGTCGAGTTGTCTTAGGCTAAGATTTTAAAATCGCTATACATTTAGCATTTAAAAAAACACTCTTGTATAATGACTATCTTTATTTAGGTGTTAATTTGTCAAACGCTTTTTAGCCATAAATGTTTCATAATGTCATGGTTGAAATATTTTGAAAACTTAAGGTTTTTTGTGAGTCATAATCTTTGGTTTTAATTCGATTAGTTGGAAAAATATTTTCTAAGATGTGTAATGTTTTTCTAGAGTCATGATATTTTATCTTTACGTTATGGTTGAAAAACAATTATAAGTATTGAGAAATAATTTTTCAGTAAAAAATCACATGAGAGAGAAATTATGCTGATCGCATTTCAAACTATCTAGTGTGGTTCATCTTTAGGACTCGTGAATTTCAGGATCATGGATCTCATAATATGTTTGAAAAACAATATTTTTGCTAAAAAAATCACATATGAAAATTCTTATCGACATCTGTTTTGAACCAACTAGTGTGGTTCATCTTCACGACCATGACTGAAAAATTGTTAAATTTTCTAGGTTTTTCAAAGACATGATATATTATATATAATGTCATCTAATCATTCGAATTTTAAAGGTTTTTCAAAGATGTGATATTTTATCTTTAATGTCATGCTTTTTAAAAATCATTGGAACTTTTCAGTTTTTTGTAGTCATGATATTTTTATCTTCAACGTACATTATTAAAAAAATGTTGAAAATTTACATGAAAAAAAATATGTTATTCCAAATGCATCAACAGTTTTTTGTTTTTTAGTATAGTTATGCACAAAAAGTGGCTTTACATCGCCATTTTTAAAAAATGTAAAACTTTACCTCAAAAAAATTGTTATTCCAACATCAACACTTTTCGTTTCGAAAGTGATACCTTGGGCTTGTGAGTACGATCGGGCTCGAGCGCCTGGCTAGGTTTCTTCATATCTGCAACGCGCTGTCCTTTGTTGCCAAAGAAAAGTAGGGTGGTCCCGCGCATACCGAGGTGCGTGAGCCCATGGCGTTTACAGTGCACGAACCAGCGAGACCGCTCTGAGGCAATCGCCTCCACAAAGGACGATCGAAAAGAAAGCCACGTCCGATCGTGCAAACAACTCTGACACATGTAACGAACGGTCCAAAACAAGGAAAGTACTCAAACGAAGGCAAACGCTGCCACTCGAACACGCAAAGGACTTCGCTACATGTAAAGTCCATAGCCGCCGAGCACCAAACATCACTCTCCCGTCACCGCATAAATGTCAGCATCCGCATATGAAAGATCATGCACTAATCGGAAGTTCATTGGTTTCCGGCCCACGAAAAAGCGTTGCAGGCGGATGGATTAATACAAAATGAAAGCCTAAGCGCATGTCACCCTTCGGTTAGGGGCCAAAAAGGCTTCTTCAACGCTTGTATTCAACCGCATTGAAGATCGAAATAGAGATTACCCGGATGAGGGGCCATCGCTCTTTAACTCCGCTGGTCTATACTGAGAGACCGGGCAGAGTCATTCGAACTGACAAAGAAAATTTCAGACTGGGCCTCATTTGGATACGGCTATATTCGCTTCCGTTGGAGTATTGGGATGAAGAATCCCTCATAACCATAGGTAGAGGACCGTGAGAAATTCATCAAGATAGTTGAAGAAACAAATCTTCGAAGGTACACTTCTTATGCGCGAATCGTGGCTCACGTGCGCTTTGTGACGGAGCTCTCCCGGGATGCGGTAAGTTTGTTTCATGACGACTTTGAATGGATTCAGCCCATAGATTATGAAACATGTTCCATTTAGATGCTTTTCTAGGTGTCATGCCCATGGGCATTTGTTCGAGATTATCCATCATATCGCTTCCAAGACCAAAGAATCCGAAGACTAAAGCGGGCGATGGGTTTTCACTGAAGTCCCCAGCCAGAAGGCGACGAAAATAAAAAACCCCTTCATCGGGTAGCAAAAATTCCAATCTTCGAGCTAATACCCCGCTAACTAGTAACAATTTTGAACCCTTGGCTCAATCTGATCCTCACGGGGATATACCTTCCTATCAACCACATTTCCCCCTCCCAATTCCTCCTCTCCATCTCGCCCCCCCAAATCCCTCCGCACCAAGCCAAGCCCGAAAGGCATGGAAAATATGGAGAACACGAGATCCAAGCAAACCCCGCATTCAGCATCCTGTCATTGGGAAGCCAAATAGTATGGATATTGACAAATTCTTGCTTAACCCTAACCATATCAATCCGAAAACCGAAAGAAATCAACCTAGCCATATGGATAAGCATTCCAAGGGTTTCGAACTAGGAGAACTTGATCTTCTGGGTTTAGAAGATGCATGCATGCATAAGGAGTTCGGAAAAATCAATCCTAGCTAGATTGAAACTTTAGAAAGCCATTCTCACCAAAGCTCAAAGCAACACACGAAATCGGGTATTCAACTGTGAAGTCAACGGGATGGTTTAAAGATCATAAAAGAATCCAAGAAAGAGGTCGAAAGCCAGTATTTGGCAACGCACCATCATATTAGGGGAGATGTTGGTGGAGTCTGGACGATATCCCAAGCTCACAAAGGTTTTTCAAACCGCTTCCAAACGTTTCCTCATGAAGCTCGTCCCATGGAATGCAAGAGGGCTAAACAGCCTCAAGATACACAGGAATGATCAAAATTATGATTCGAGCAAGAAAGACCTCAAATTATCTTTCTTCAAGAAACCAAATGCAACAATGAGGCTCTTGGTAAAATTTTCACCAAAGCCCGGCCTAGATGCCACTCATTAGTAGTAGATGCCTCGGCTTGTCCGGGAGGTCTAGCACATAATTTGGGACACGCAAGCCATAGAGCTTGGGGACTTCCATGCAGCACTCATAATCTCATTCAAGCCACTTTCTTCATCTCATTGGTACCAATATCCATGGGCACCTCTCAAATGTTTATTTCCCACAAGATGCGGCGAGCAAGACTATACCCCGAATACGATGGAGATCCTAAACTCCAATAGAATGCATCCTTTATGGATTTTGGGGGATAATTCAATATGATAACAAAGATGAAGAAAAAATAGGAGGCCGATCGAGATTGGAACCTGAGATAGCTCTCACTCGTGGATTTCATCGGCGAGAGTTAGTTGATCGATCTACCTTTCTCTAATGGAATGTATACCCGGAATAAAAAAAGATCTGCGGAAGTCAACGTATAGCCTCCAGGCCAGATCGCTTCCTAATCTCTCGATAACTCTATACACACGGGGGAGATATCTTCGCCTCGCATTTTACCTATAGCGAGCTCCGATCAACGCCCCATCGCACTTCAATAGTAGAGCCCTAATCAACACCTGAAAGCGGCCTTTCCGCTTTGAAGCTTTCAGGCTGGATCATCCTTCTTTCAAGGATATGGTCCATACATTTTGGAAAAGCTTTATTCCTCCAAAAGGTTTCAAAATGTTTCAATTTCAACAAAAAGCTCGATTCCTTAAATCCCAAATTAAATCCTAGAACCACATGGTATTTGGGAAATATCTTCCCGCAGAAAAAAAATCTCTTGAACTCAAAATGGCGGAGATATAGCAGGAAATCATCAATAAAGGTGGAAATAGAGCTTCTAGACACCCGGAACAGAGTCTTCAACAACAGCTGAATGAGAGATATAAACAAGAAGAAATTCTCCGGGAGACAAAAATCCAGAATTCACTGCTAAAGGAAGGAGAGCGAAACACAAAAGTTCTTTCATCACTCCACTATTCAACGAAGAATGCATCAATCGCATTGCCCACATCACAAACCAACTAGGAGAGCGATTGGAAAACCATGAGGATATTGAGCATGAATTTTTGAATCACTTCAAAAATGTCCATAAAGAACCTCCAATCAGTAGACAATAAGCTATCGACCAAATAACTCAACTCATTCCCAAAAATAATAATGGAAGAGCATAATCGGATGTTGTTGAGGCCAATTTCTTTCGCAAGAGGTTGAAGCAGCAATGGCCCAAACTAAGATTGGTAAAGGGTCCGCAGCCCGGATGGCTTCACTTCAAACTTCTTTCACCATTTTTGGGATCTCATCAAACCGAAGTATGGCAATTAGTGGAAGAAACAAGATCAACGCACTAGTTGCTTCCCTCTCTCAATGCTACTTTCATAGCTCGCGGTTCCAAAGGAAGATCAATCAAGCAAGCCAGATAAGTTCCCGCCCTCATTGCCTTATGCAACGTGATTTACAAGGTAATCTCAAAAGTCATTACCAATCGACTCAAGCCACTTCTTCCAATGCTCATCTCTCCATAAACAAACCTGGATACGTGGAAGGTTGAAAAATCTTGTATGGGATTATCTTAATGCACGAAAGTCATCCATTCTTTAAAAGTCGGCAAAAAAGCGAGGTATGATTCTTAAAATCGATTCGTCAAAGGCTTTAGATAAATTTAGTTGGAGATACATTCAAAATATTGCGAGGATTTTGGTTTTAATCAAAGTGGATAAGATGTGGGTCATGAACCTCATCTCCTCCACCTTCTACTCCATCTCGATAAATGGGATTCCTTCTCATCCATTTACCCCCCTCTAGGGGCATTAGACAAGGAGATCCATTATCTCCCTTCCTTTTTCTTCTCTATGCATGTGTAAGGCTCTTGGACGGCTCATTCAAAATGCTCTTCAGACTCCCGAGCTAAAAGGCATCTCCCTTCATGGCTCCCTCGCTACCACCCATCATCAATTTGTGGACGATAACATGCTTTGTTTGGCCACCCTTCAGGGTGCAAGAAGCTCTCTCCTTTAAATCCATCCTCGAACGTTTTTTCTCAAAGCCTTCTCGGCACCTCCGTTTAACGTCGCCAAATCGATCGTTTAACACTCGCTTTCGAAACCTGCAAGCCAACATTTCTATGTCCTCGGATTTTTCCATTTTGCACCCTTTGCTATAGGGTAAACCTGCTCGTCGTTGGTTTTTCGAATACGTCCCTCTCTGTGGCTTCTCATGCCCTAGTAAGTGCATGCAGATTAGTCATGCATGTTCTTACAAAGATAGCATGAGTATGTTCATATTAAATTTGCATAAATGAATGGAATACGGTAGATAATTACCTCTTTTGACAATCTTGGAGTCCCTTGGAGTGCTAGGCAACAGAACAAGAGTCCTTTCTTCGCCGCTCCAAATCTTAGTCCCGCAATCTACCAAAGCACCCGTGTAATTTCTAACATAACATATATCCTATCAATCAAGTTCAATATATAATGAACTACTAAATTCTACACTCAAAGTACCATCATCACAGCAATGTAAACGTTCAAACGAGAATGACAATATTCAAGCATTGAATGGACAAACGAACACAAAGCCTCTATTGATTTCGAGCATGTTGAGGACTGGCAACGCATAGGTTGTACCAAGCCCCTCCCGCCTACCTCAATCTCTTTATCTCCGGGTTGTGAAGAAGTCCAAGCTCGGGCCGTAAGCTCTCTAGGAACCTCTTGACTCTTGGCCTTCACAATATAACACTCATTCTCTGTTCCCTCCACGCACAAAACCTTTAGCAACTCCTTTCGATCTTCCAATCAAGAGCCTTCACTTCCTTCTTTATAGGAGAGGGAGAAAGACAGGTTGTTGCCCTCTTCTCTTCCACTATTTTGGAATGGAAAAACCTCAGATGTTTCTTTAATCTCTATTCTTTTTCCTTGTTTGGAGTTCAATATTGTCATAGCAATGACCAACAACAGAACCCATGCTCTCCCAGCTTCTAGAGTCGAACTCTACTCTGTGAGGGAAAGCCAGAGATTCAAATCATTCTCCACCGGATTTTCTCGATTCAAACTTAAAACACAAAATAACTCCTCCTCCAAAGGTAACAGAGCGTTGCCAGTTCTAGCCACCAACGCGGCCCATCTCATCCATTAGTCGCGTTATAACGCTCTTGTGTTACATAGACAAAGCGTTACCTTTGGTAGAAAATAGGGTTTAATTTTAGGTCTTTGTACTTCCTTCCAGTATTTGTCTTCTGCGAGCCGATGAGGAGGTATTTTGACCTCGTGACAAAGTATGCTCCCTCAAAGTGTGAGGTCGCAGACGAAGAATGATGGCACGAAAATACGTTACATAATTTCGTTGTGTGGAGAGATAAAGAGATTGAGTAAGACCGAGGAAAACTCGGAAACAACAACATATGTCGTAAAATATAGTATCTCCGCTTTTGAGTTTCGGGCATGTCCCCATGCCTGCGTAGCTTAAACAACATGATTTCTGCTACAGATACATATGAAGGACCAGCTCCACCGATAGTGGCACGATGTAAAAGTGCTTTCGTCACGATCTGCATCGCCACGAAGCCAGTTTCCACAAACAGCTATTCGCACTTGTAGTGCAAGACGTGACTTTTGGTCAGATGTCGTCTTTTCCCAAGCTGTCTTGATCGCCTAATCACTTAAATCGCATATTCTCGAACATGTGAATGAAATATGTTGAAGAACATGTGAGAAATCATATGATTACCGCGTAACAATGAAAACCATTAACAGACGCGAAGGTGGCCAGGTACCGATAATGATGATGGTCCCTACGATGCACAGTATAATCTCAGTCGAGGGGAATAAAATGAGTTGAAGTTAGCACGACTCTAGACTATTCACGTGAGCCAATGATGAGAAGACCCTCGATCAAACACAGGACCACCCGCCACCGATGTCCCGAGCTATCCAGCATCGATGTGCTTTTCCGGATCAACTTCTAGATAAGATGTTGAAGTCGATAGGAAGATCATTTGTCGAAAGGTAGGCACCGAGGAGTCCTCACATCAGCCCAACACGAAACAGAATCCAAATGATTTTGTTTATGATTGAGATAATGAAGAGTGACGAACGCTTTGACAGACAACAATTTTTGGCATAATGAACGGTTTGGTTGATAACGTGAGCAGACATGGCGACAGACCTCGCCATGAACCACAGAAGGCACTCTAGCAAGGTACTAGGCGCGAAGCTTTCGAGGAACACTCAAAGAGTGTGTTAGGACTTTTACCGGGTGCAGTGGACACCGGGAAATGAACAAGCTACACTACAGATGGTAGGGGTTCTCGGCTTAACCGCAAAAGAGTCTCGAAGTTCCATGTCTCAAGAATTAACTTGCTTCTCCAAATCGACCTTTTTTGAAAATGTAACCGCAGTTAGTATCCACTGTGTCCAAATTTTTTCCCCGTCTCGATTAAGCTTTAGTGAGTCCAAACGAGTAAACTCTGTGAATTTTTTCATGTTTTCAGAGAGTCCTAGAAAATGCTGTGAAAGATGCAACTCGTGCCCCCATCCGGACTAGCCTTTCACGAGTCCGTATGAGTAAACTTCCGTGAACTTTTTCACAAGTTTAGAGAGTCTCAAAAAATGTCGAGAAAGACAACCTCGTGCCCCATCCGATTAGGTTTGACCCAGTCCGTATGAGTAGTAAACTCCTTGAATTTTTCTGTATTTAAAGAGTCTCAGATCGTAAAAGAGCAACTCCCATTTAAAATTTTGTTGTGTCTTGATGAATTCGGCACAAGAAAGGGACAATAGTAAGCCCTACAGTTCATTTATCCGTAAGTTAGTCCATCAAAAACCTGAAAAAAGTGAGAAATCTATGTTCGATAGACATCTACCTCATTTTATTAAGGAGCACGAGGAGATAGAGATGAAACTCGTATTCTTTGGTGAAAAATCTTCTAACGAGTCCAACGAAATGAAAAAGCTTCCGTGCCCTCCGTGAAATTTTAACGAGTGCTGCAGAGATAGCACCCCGATCGCCTCCGTGAAATTTCTGCAACGAGTCACGCTGAGAAAACCCTTTGGCCATTTTTTCAAGATAAAGAGCTTTGAAAAAGAGAATGGCGCCATCACTTTCTGTCGCGGGTAGTTTAACGCAGCCTCGACAAAGTGCAACTCGGTGGTTTTTTCTGCTGTATGAGTGAGAAAAGATTCCTAAAAGAAATCTCGTCAAGAAAGCTTCTTCATCAGTTTTAACAAGTCCGAAGAAGAAAAACTTCCGCAGGTTTTTCGGATTAACGCAGCAAGAAAAACCATGAGCAGAACGCTCGACATCAACTTCGTATAAGTTTAATGAATCCGAAGTACAGGGAAATCCGAGGTTGGATTAACGAGCAAGAAAAATACCGTAAAAAGAATGCTCGATGCTTCTTCGTGTAAGCTTCTAACGAGCTCCGAAGAAGAGGACTCGAGGGTTTTTCGGATTAACGAGCAAGAAAAAATACCGCAAAAGAGAATGCTCCGAAATTCTCTTAATCTCTCTCGTCAATAGAAGGACCTATGCTCAGAATTTTCTTGTGAGACCTCGCTAAACACGATCGCAAAATTATTTGAAAATGGATGTGAAGCGTGCACTTTCCTCGCGATTGGTAAAGCTTCTCCAACTCGAACATTTTCCACGACACCCATTTTCGACCGAGATATCACCGGGAGCACTGTCTTAGAAATATTACCCATGTTCCCTTCGAATCAATAGTTTTGGAATGCTGAGTACCGCAGGGAACCACCTCGCTAATGTCAAAGGACGGATTTCAGCTTTTTATCGCTTCTCCGAGCCGCCGAATCATCGAAGCGCGATGGTGAAACTCTCCCCAAGGTCATTTCGTAGACATGATCTCTCGAACAGTTTCCCAGCTCTCGTGAAAGCGAGACTTCGCTGAGGAGATCCTTAGAGAGAACGGTCATGGGTGGGAGGTTTGTACCGTCGGTCGAAACCATAGTAGTGAGGGTTCGTATGCGGTTTGGATGGCTTGGTAAGCCAACCCGGCAGAGGAGAAAGCGGCATCTCGATCTCCATAGGAATCAATGGTCCGAAGCAGCCGAATGATCCAAGTCGTACAGATCCATCCACAAGTGGTGGATATCATTGCAAACCGTGTTTGGGATCGATGGTAGGCGGGAGAGGAAAGCTAACCTAGTAGGGATGATGCGTCTCTCGTAGACTCCGGTATCGACACCGATGTAAGAGTCAGTGAAAACCTCCTACCGTGGGCATGTTGCTACTCGGGTAACGTGGCACAACGGGGGTGCGTAAGGACAGGCGGTCCATCGGGGACTATTTTCCCATCCAATGGAAACAGGGATGAGTTGGAAAACCGAAGACACAATGGCGGTCACATGGCACAGACCAACCGTGACCAAGCGACAGATTATAGTCTAGATGGCGCCTCACGACTTCAACGTCCACGTTTACCGTTTTCCCGAGTGATGGGAAAAGCCACCAAGGTATCCTTTGGGAGGAAAGTGTGGCCATCGAAAGCTTCGAGGGAATTCGAAGGCGTGGTGAGGGTAGGAGAACCTAAATTGAGCCAAAGAAGTCGATGACATAACGCAGTGCCTGAGGCTGTCCTTCGGTTTTGCATGAGCGGGGGCGACGATCGGTCTCCCTTTCGGATACAACTCGCACTTTGCTGAATGTGAGTTGGTGGGAGAGGCGAGGCTTTAGCCTTTTCCATATCAAAGATGGGCCTAGCATGGAATCCTCGTCTATTCCACCAATGGCACAAAAGCAAGGCTTTCCTTCGTGGCCGGACAGAGTCTGTAATACTTCGAGAGCAGTACATAGCCGATGGTGCCTCGCGCTCAAATCTTATGCCAATGTTAGAAGCTTTTGGGCTACATGTGTAGAGGTGTTGCGAGTCGTGCATCGAAGTTTCCCCTTGCGACGAAGCACGCAGGTCAGGCTGCTCGACAGGCAAATTGTTTGGCGGCGGTGGATCGGACCCAGCACTGCAGTTCTTTGGAGCATCTGCGGTAGGGTCTTCCATAAATCTGTAGCTCAAGCTTTGAAGGTCAACACTCCCAATGCCACATGCAGATGGTCCTTTCGCGAAGCGATATGAACCACACTGCGTTGATGCTGTGGCGGATTTTCAACCATGTGTTGGATGGCTGTCGTTGTTGATTAGGGAAAGCGTGATTATGGGGACCCATGTGTCGCGCCCAGAATCCCTCGTTAGAAATAAAATCGGTGCATTCCCGCTAGCCCGAGGAAATTTGTATGTCAAGTGGTCCTCCGCACAAAGCCCTGCAAGGAAATTTCATGCGGCTGTCCTTCCCTTTGTCATTTTTGGCGTGTTTTTCTAATTAGTGTTATTCCGATTATCTCGATCGGCTTCTTTCGAAGACGATGACTTTTCTTGTCTCTTCTTATATCTCGCTAGCTTATGAGGTTTTGTGAGAACTTACCTGGACCTCAAAGCGTGCGTGGAAGAGAATGTCACCGGTGAGGGCGTGCAGGCAGTGCCATTGTCAGAGGACTGTCGAGAATGCCTTTGTGGCTATGCCGGCAGATCGCTGCAACGAGACCACCGGCACAGAGCCCAGTTTCTTCACAGCCTATGAGGATTTGGGCTGCTGCGGCATGGGGAGAACGAGCATACGTCAGCAGGATCACTTAACAGATTAAATCTAAATGTCAAGAACGCAAGCAGGATGCATCGATCTTCCTGTGGACCGCACCTCCGCAATGCCAATGTCTCTCAGCTATGTGGGGTAAGAGAGACTTGCAGAAACCAATTGGCTAAAAGATGATCCGGAATCGGCGTCGACCGGCCTCCTCCCACGTCTCCATTCATGAATGTGATCGGAAGATGTGGGTGTGCGTGTCTGCATGAAAGCTGTAGGTTAATAGTTCCATTCACACCTCCAACTTTAATTGAGTAGTTGAAGTTCTTTAGAAACCTCGTTGCTAAAGCACCCAAACGCGTCGAAGGTGCGCATGGCAGATCCAATGTACCACTCGCGCATTTCGCATGTGCGATGAAATGCCAGCCGGAGCCTCGGACACTATCATCTACCATGGAATCGGACATAGACCATAGGTGAAAGGTAGTGATGTGTGCAACTGCGTCATCCCCCTTGTTTCCCGTCGAACTCTGGAGGCTCAAGGAATCTCATGCGGCACCGGAGGCCAAAGAAAGCGTCAGGATGTACCGACTGGCCAGTCGCCTTTATGGATATCGGGACGTCCCGAAAGCTCGCGAGAATGCAACTGATTTGCTCGACGAACCCGGCGCGCATGGGCTGAGATAATAAGACAGACCACAGGGTCCACCCATCAATGTGTTACCAAAAGGATAAGTAGGACTTGGTAAAAAAATTCCTACAGGCGAGCAGTGAGCAGGGACACATGGTCGCTCATCCATAGGCATGTCATATCACGAGCTGAACCGTTGCTGCAAGCATAAAAGTGCCTCCCCATTCTGGGAGCGAGAGGTTGGGGTTATTGATTATCCAGATCGATGCACAGAGTTTCCCGATGGCATGCTACTACTAGCTCTAGTTTGGCAACTGAGCGACCCCACACCTATATTTGAAATCCACACTTAGCAGTGCAAAGTATCAACAATAGGTTGTTCTATTTGTCCCAAGGATCGTTAAGAGGCGGAAATGTTCCCTCGGCCACCCTAGAGTGCCGAGACACCTGCTCTGGCATGCAGGCCAAGGTGAAGTTTGAACTCGACGAGAGGTTCCGCAACCCGAAAGGGTCGCAGTTGCACCATAGGCACACTGTCAGAGGAGTCACTGTCGGTCCCAACGTGGTCGCGGCGTAGAAGCAGAGGCCGAAGGATCTCGAAAGCGCCCGCGCTTGTGATGACCAGGCGTCGGGAAGAGGCATATGCTGACTCACCCGGAGTTACCCGTGTGAGTGGCATGGAACTCGACCACCGGCAGGGAGGACGGAGGCGGAACCGCGCGACGAGTTGCCACTGGCATCGACTCAAAGATGCTTGCAGGTAAATGGATGTTGGTGCGGCCGAAGACACATCGCGGCGTGGTGGATCCTCGACTCACGCCAAGCAACGGACTTCCAAGGATGCCGAGATTGTAATGAGGTACAACCCCTTCTGCAAAGGAGGCAGGTCTGGAAATTCCTAGATGACAGTGAGGGACTATGTACAACCAAGATGAGCCGCGGGAGACCTGCTTCCGTAGAAGGCACACAGGTCACCGTTGGTCTGCAGCTTCCCTACAGCCGCAGGAGGCGAGACCCAGTCGTCGTCCAGCACGCACGGCGTGGCCGGGGGACGCCACGGTGACCTCGCTTACTAACAAATGCGTAATAAATTGTGATGTATTATATAAAGTCCCAAAGTGACAAGAACTGTCACCTAAATTCCAAAGAAAGAAAAAAAGACTCTCTAAAATCAATCAACAAGCAACTAGAATAGGGTTCTGCCTCAAGCACTACCATTCGCTAGCGATGAAATCTAGTATCACAATAGAAAGTGAAGAGGCTGGTTTGATAGGCAGTCGGCGCATGACGGCGTCAGAGCTTCACCTGAACCCCGCACGATAGGTGCAGGCACTCTCGTGAACATTTCGAGTACCCTCAAGACCGAAGACAGAGTGGGTCCGTCTCAGTCGATGTGGACCAGGATGCCCTGCCCGCATCACCTTGTGTAAGTCCCTAAAAGTATGGCCACTAAAGATACCTCAAATCACAAAACATCATCGTGTACCACGCCACAGGATAGTGTGCTACATGGGTAGAAGCACCCAGACATCGATCTAGCTTTCAACATCGAAGGGAAACAACATATAACACACTTCCGCAGATGCGCCGAAGCTGCGGGCTACCTTCGTGCACCGGCAAGTGTTGTCTCGCTGCAGGCTCCGATAAAGGCACGTCTGTCCCAAGAATATGAGTGTGACAGGATTTCCGCTCATTAATGACTCTAGTTTCAAGTTTTGAGACTCTGGGCAGCTGTCACCGGCCCTAACCCAAGATCCTAGCCCCGAAATAACGTCTGTGCGAGCTCAAAATAGAGTTTATTGATTTTATTATCACTTTATTCTTTAGTGTAATTGATTATTAGTCTCATGAGGAGTGGACGTATGCAATGTGATGAGACTCGTATCTCAAGAAACCATGCATGCATGCTCTAGATGACAATTCGACATGATATAGCCACAGGGAGAGGTTTTTCTAACATCCTATGCAGCCTGAAATTCAAACAGTCTTTGGCACTGATTTCTTGCAGACTCTAAACTCTCTATCTACCTCTTTTTAAAATAGCTCCAAGAACCAGAAATTTCAGAGAACTCACTGCTATGACGTAAAAATAATAATAATAATACTCTCTTAAAAATTAAAATGCTTTGGACACTCGAATTTTCAAAACAAGAGAAACGAAGAGAAATGCCACGTAGTAGACAAGCATAGGGATTCAACAAGTAGGTACCGATGGGCAGCAAAACTTCCCAACTAAAACACCATCACAGCTAGTGGACAAACAAGGTTTCAAGGTTGAGTAACACTGTCTTCAGAGAGCAGCACAATGTATCAACGCATTGTATTTAACCAAAGACAAAGATTATAATGCACCGGACAACCCACAAGAGAGGTACGCAATGGCTGCAAAGTGCTTCTCGCTTGAAGTCAAAACAGAATGAGATTAAACTTCATGAACAGTTGATATGGTCTCACCTGGCACCTAAAAATGGCTCGAAGGGTCTCTGCGAATAGAGGAGCTTAAGAGAAGAGAAAGGAAATAGCCCCAGACCATGAAACTCCCCACGTGAGTCGCCACACTCTCGCTGCTAGGTGAAACCTGCTTAGTTGGTTTATCTGAAGATATCCCCTCCTTGGGCTTTCTCGCGTCTTGTGAGCAGACAAAAGAGGATGAGTCATGGGCTGCCTCACAAAAATGGCATGAGTATGTTCATATTAACTTTTCATAACGAATGGAATACTAGGAGACAATTACCTTCTCTTTGACAATCTTGGAGTCCCTTGGGGAGCGCTAGGCGCCGAAACAAGAGTCCTTCTCTTCGCCGCTCCAAATCTTAGTCCCGCAATTAGTCAAAGCACCCATGTGTAATTTCTAACACACACACATATCCTATCAATCAAGTCAATATATGAAAGAACACAATCTTTCAAGGAAGATCCAATCCATCTCATATCACGTATGTCATACACGCTCACGAAGAATGACAATATTAAGCAATGAATGGACAAAAATGAACATAGTTCTATTGATTTGAAAGAAGAGTATGATTACAACCACTTCCGCTTGTACCAAGCCCTCCTCACGCTCCTTCAATCTCTTTTATCTCTCAAGTGAAGAAGTCCAAGCCAACAAGCTCTCTAGGAACCTCTTTGACTCTCGCCTTCACAATATAACACTATTCTCTTATTCCACATAAGTATGTGCCAAAACCTGCTAGCAGTCCTTTCTCGACTCTCCAATTAAGATGCCTCGCCTCCTTTCTTATAGGAGAGGGAGAAAGCCATTGGTTGCCTTTCCTTTCCACTCAGCTTTGGAATGGACTCAGATGTTTCTTTAATCTTCTGCATGATTTTTTCCTCTAGTTCGAGTTCGGCTCTTGCTATAGCAATGACTGCCACGCTAATGCAACCCATGCTCTCACAGCTTTTGTGACCGACGCATCGTGAGGGAAAGCTGGAGGATTCAAATCATTCTCCGCGGGCTTTTCCCGATTCAAACTTAAAACACGGTAATGCTTCTCCAATGTGTCACGATTAGTTGCACTCAGCTACCAACGTGGCCCAGTCCACCGATTAGTCGCGTCTATAACACTCTTTGTGTTGTTGCAGTACAGCGTTATCCCTCGGCGAAAATAGGTTTAATCTTAGGTCTTGTACTCCTTCCATATTTGTCTTCCTCTCGAGTCAGATGAGGAGGTATTTTTGACCTCGTAACACCCTTTCCCCGCCACATACCTTTTTGAGCCCCCTTAGATACTGCTATCAAGCATTCTTCCTAGAAAATTCTCCTTGAAAAGCTAGAAGCTCGTCTTTCCTCTTGGACCTTCAGAGCTCTCAACTTGGCTAGCTGGCTCATTCTTATTAAGGCAGTCCTACAATCCATGCCTCTTTACCTTTTTTTGGTCTTGGCAGCACCGAAATGGGTTCTCAAGGAAATAAAAGCCTTGCAATGAAAATTCCTCTAGGGATCTTCAGGCCAGAACAGGAAATGGGCTCTAGTAAACTGGAGCATAGTGTGCACTCCTAAAGAAGCTGAAGGACTTGGTCTTAGGGATCCAACTCAAAGAAACAAAGTCATGGGAGCTAAAATCTGGTGGAAATGGATTTCTAATCCAAGCACGCCTTGGGCCAGACTATGTACAGCGAAATATGTTAACAACAGACCCCCAGAAGAATTTATTCGACTCTCCCCTGAAGTTACTGGATCTCTAATATGGACAACCACCAAATAGCACAGTGCTCTGATTCAACAACATAGTTTCTGGGCAATTCGGAACGGAGGCTCAACCAGATTCTGGATGGAATCATGGCAGTAAAAACCAAAGATAACCGATATTCTCAATCAACTAAACATGGAAAACACAACCACTAAGCCTAAAGACAAGGTAAATCAACACTGGCTCATGGAAAATAACAACGAGTTCAGGCAATGGAAGCAGTCTGCTCTTATCGCCCCCCAAGTACAGGAAGATATCAGGGAAGCCCTTAGCTCAGAGTTAAAGAAAAGAAAGATCATATGGTCAGAAGATCTGGATATTCTTAGATGGGGCTATACAACTAAAGGAATGTTCTCTACCAAAGAAGCCTATACTTTGAAGCTAGCTTCTACCAATCCTTCTGATTCACTCTGGCAACGCGTCTGGGCTCCCGGTACTTGGCCCAAAGTCTCAACATTCCTTTGGCTTCTCAGTCACAAGAGAATACTCACTTGGGACAATTTGATTAAAAGGGGCTTCATTGGGCTATCACGTTGCCCCAATTGCAACCAAAGCAACAAAACAGTTCAGCATCTCATGATCTCTTGTACTCTGGCAAACACACTATGGGAGAAAATTATCTTTCGCTACTGAAAGAGCAAGCCTGTAGGTGATCTAACCAATGCTATCCGTAACTGGCCCATGCTTCCTTATTGCAGTACTCTTCTCAATGCTCTTTGGAAACTTATCCCTGGCCTGCTCTTTTGGTCAGTTTGGAAAGAAAGGAACAAAAGAGTATTCAGAAACCAAACTATGCCTCTAGAGACAATTTGGAGCACCTTCAGCAATAATCTTCAAGAGTCCCTGGCTCTTCATAGCTGGAAGGAAGAGGACATCCCCACAAAGCCACAGGAAATTTCCATCTGGGAGAACTGGCAACTCAAAATCAACCCAACCCCATCTACCTCGGCAAGGAATATACAGAGGATCCCTGATCGATGGTCTCCACCTCCAACAGGAGTAGTCAATCTAAATTTCAATGGGGCATCTAAGGGAAATCCCGGGAAAGCTGGATTTGATGGTATCTTCAGAGACTCCAAAGGCGCTACTCTAGTAATCTACTTCGGTTCTCTTGTTTGGGACACCAACAACTCTGCGGAGTTAGAAGGCCTATGGCAAGGTCTCTGCTTAGCTCAGAAAAACAACTTCTTCCCCACTGTTGTCGAAGGAGACTCATAGGTGCTCATCAACATGGCTAATCAACTACTCTCGGGATCCTCTACTGCTAAGGTCACCACCAGCTGGCGATTAACTACTAGACTAGAACTTCTGGAAGCATGGCTCAAGATCAACAATGTTGTTTCTTTCACTCGCATCAAGCGGGATGGCAATAAGGTTGTAGAATTCCTGACCAATCTGGGAGTTGAAAGTATAGATACACTCAATCATGGTCCTCTCAGCATTATCCATGAAAATTCCAAACTACAGGAATGAAGTACTCTGGTGCATAACGATACATTAGCTCCGGATGCAGATGACACTCGAGCATGATGGGACACTCGTCCCAAGCCGCATCCCAAGGGCAATGGCGTGGGGTGGCCATGTGGACTCCCACAGGGGCATTAATGTTGTCATTAATCTCACCACCCTACGCTCCATTAAGACCCTTCTCTCGAACCGTCGCCGCCCTGTGCACCTCCCCTGGTTCATTATGGAATTTGATTTTGAGTTTGATATTCTATATGGTGAGTGCTGTGTCTGCAGATCCATTGTTCTACGAAGAAGTTCTTGCTCGACCGCCTGTGCCGAGCCAAGTGCTCAAACGCAAACTGGTAGGCGTTGCATGCTTATCTGTTGCTTGGAAACCATCCTAGAGTGCCATTTTTCGCAAAGCAGATTTTGTTACTCGAATTCCTTGTCTGTCTCCCCTAGCTCCTCTGTGCCGCATCTCCTCCGTCTGTCCCAAAAACGACACTGGGAGCTCTTTCCTGTCACCATGCCTAGGCTACGCCATAGGATGCGATGTCGACGCGGGAATATTCGTGGCCGCGCCATCCATTCTCGGTCCTCCCCTAGCTCGGATTCATCCTCTGAGGACCTCTCCTACGACCACATTCCTGAAACACGGAGCTGCAGGGGAAAACTTCATTTTAATGAACATTCTCACCCCTTCCCAAACTCTCCTCCTCCCCATGTGCCTTCTCCCATGCCTCCCCTTGTGCACCCTCCTGTGCCTCTGGCTCTCCACTCTGTCGCCTCTATGGTCCCCTCTCCGTCAGCCTCCATTCCCCTTCGTCAGTCCTCCCAGTGTGTCGAGTTCCGTTTCAATTGCTCGTTGGATAAACCAATCATTACTGCCTACATCACGGTCACTATCCAGGAGGAGACAACCTACCCTGCACCCCCCTCAGTCGATGTCCCTGGTCCCTCTGTCGTCATCCCTGGCCCCTCTATTTCTCCCGCTCCCACGCTTGCAGAAAAAGCCAAGGAATCCTTGGCACAGCTGAAAATTTCCCGTGATGCTATAATGTAGGTTCAGGTGAAGGACGATAAAGGCAAAGACACCGCGGTTCCCACTATAGATGATGGAGGAAGCAGCAATGAGTATAGAAGCAGAATTTTGGAGGAGCCTCCAACTCCATCCAATGACTAGTAGTCGGGATGACCTTCAGCGGATTTCGATCCTACAGCCCAGGTTTCATAGGCTAGTTTTTTTTTTTATTCTTAATATCCCTCTGCTGGAAGAGTGGACTATCTTTTTACTTGTTTTTTTTTAAACTATTTGTCTCAAATGCCGGTTTCCCCTATGAGGGCAGAAAGAATTAACTCTCAGGGACTGGTTTCCCCTCTGTGGGAAGTCCAAACTCTTGGTTTTCATGACTATTAGGCCCTGCTCTCAGGATTTATCAACTGAGGCAGTGGATTTTTTGTATTATTATGTTACATATCAATAGATTTAGAGTTACTCAGAAGAAAAAAAAAAACACTTTTCGTTTTCAGCCTGTTTTTTTATGTTTTTTAGGGGTTTTTGGGCTAGAGTTCTTGTTTTTGGGTAATATTTCTCATTTGATCGGTAAATTTGTTTACTATGGCTCTGGAATATGGATTTCACATCTACATCATGTGTACTTGACATTATATGCATCGTTCTTTATGTCATATTGAATCTTTAGTGAGGTAACATAATAGTTATTGCAAAGGCTTATTGTGATAATTATACAACAATTTATTGTGGTATTTCTATAGTGGTATTTCAACAATGGTATATTGTGGAAAGTTCTACAGTGGTAGAGTATGGTATCTCTACAATAGTATCATAGTAGCTCTGCAGTGACAATATATTCTTTTCCTTGGAATTTCATAGTGGTTCATGCAAAATAATATATATAATAGTGACTTTCATAGTAAGACATAGTCTTGGAATATGACTTTAATTTACAGAACATTGGTTGGAATACATTTGTTGATTTGGGAAGACTCCAACCTTGATAGTTATAACTGTGAGCTTTGAATTAGACAACAACCATATGTATGAAACCTTGCATTTTGAGTACGATGTATCGTGACTGTGATCTTATGATGATAGTATGTATCATGACATATATTGTTAGTTGTGACACTAACCATTCTCTTGTCAGTGATTATTTCTTGCAATAGTGATATAATAGAAGCGTTCTTGGATTAATGGATGTTCGTTCATAAACATAGTTCTGAACTGCCTTGGGATGGCCCTAGGATTTTTATGTATCTCATTGTAATTTGTATCTCAAATGAAAATTTGATGGACATATAATAGAAGAAGAAGAATTTGGATGGGTTTTTCCCCTTGTGGGGCTTTTCCCTGGTCTCTGACCTAAATCATAGTGTCTCTATTTGTGCATGCTTTTCTTTTGTTGTTTCTTATTGTTTCATTGCATTATTTTTCTTTATACATAATTGATAATTATGTTAAGATGTTATGGGCTGAATGTGATGCGTAAATGTTGAATAAATTTAAAATGCTATTAACTTCAACAAAGAAAAATATAGCCCTAATAAAAATTAACATTGTATTAGAGTTGGGCTAAATAAAAGTCATTAAGATCACCCGTGCGAAGACACCAATTGATCAAGTAGAATGTAAGATGTTGGAGACCAAAAAATAATGCTAGGTTTTGAAGGAAACCCTAGGAAACCTTACTCTAGCAAGAGAAATTATGGTTTGGTGGATAACATGAGATTAAGGTTTGGAAGAAACCCTTAGAGTGTGTTTGTAAGAAGGACCTAGATATGATAAAGGATTGAGTTATATAGTCTTGAAACCCAACATGATCAATGAGAAGTTTTTCCAGCACTTGTGAGAGATTTAATGTAACCCTAAAAGGGCTAGTCTCCCTATAGGAAATTATATGTTGCAACAATCATCTTATTGACAGTTGGGCCTAAATGTCGATGAAGACGATTGAGAATATTTAATGTGCTTGGTTGATATGTCTCTTATTTGATTGCTAATGACTGTGATATACAGTTGAATACCTGTGGTACGTTGTGATTAATGTGATACAATTGATGCTCTAAAGATTGTATTTTCTTTATGGAGGTAACATTGACATACGATTGATGGAAAATAGTGACTCTTGGAGGTTGGATCAAGAGGAAGTTGACCATTTACTTTAATCCTCATTAAATATAAGTAACTTCTAGTCTTATGTTCTTTATTTATGACATTTTTCTTGTTTAGATTTATTGTTTTAGTTTATTTCTTATCCTTCCTGCATGAATACTTGAGTATTTGAATACATCTAACTTCTAGATGAAGACATGATAATAAGATCCTACTTGAGGATCATAAAATGCAGAGTTATGGATAAAGAGGAAGCTAGTGCAAGAAGAGGATGTTGGTACATGAAGAGTAACTTGATACAAGAAAATGAAGGAGTTGTATGTATTAATGAATGCAATAGTTCGATGAGATAGAGAAATATGCCCTTCATGCAAGGATCATTCTTGATGACAGAGATGTTGTAGTGTCAATTTATTTTACAATATTAATAAGGAATATATTCTCAGAGGGAGCAGACTTATGATGTGATTCCAAGACCTATTATTTGTATATATGGTTTCTCCATGATGTACTTAAAGAAGAAGCATACTTGGATCCACCTCAAGGCTATAAGGCACATAAGATTAGATTCATAATTACAGTTGCAGGAATGTCCCATATGGACCTGAGAAAGCCCTATGGTATTGTTATACTTGGATCGATGACCATCTGATGCAGACACCAACCTCTCTTTATGTTTTAGGTATGTCTTTGATATTTTATTTTGCATGCTAAAAACTTATTTATGACAAAATAAAACCATCTCAGTATTCAATTTGAAAGGGAGCTGACCTCCAAAACCTGGTGATCAAATGTTTGAGATTAGAAGTGCAACAAAGAGATGATGAGAACTTCCTTTTTAAAGGAAGCATACTTGGAATAATGGATTATGCTAAAGTAGTTGAGAGAAAGTCTCCTCTCCATATACATATTTCGTTGAATTCTACAATGAGCAGAAAATATAATGGATACTTGTTTTATGTACTCTAAGCTAGATATAACCTATACATGTATATTGGATTTCTTATTGAAAATGTGTTGAAATATCTAGAGGAAAATATTGGTTATGGATTGAGACACGCTTCCATAAATTTGATGGATACATTGCTGGATGAAAATATTTTTGTTAAAGCATATTTGTGGCTTGGGATCCACCATGTATGTTCAAGTCTATTGATTCTTATACGATTATGGTAGAAAATGTTAATGCTAGCATGGCTAGTATAATTAAGCCATTTTTTTGCATGTGTTCATCATGATTGTGATACTTCAAAAATATAAGTGGGAATTTATTTTCAAGGAATTATATTTTCTATGACAGGTCCAAACTTAGTAATTTGGTGCAAAGGGAGTATCGAGGCTCTGACAGTGTATTTTTGTGAAATTGGAGTTGTGAGACTCCAACATGTCAAGACCGATGAGAAAATAGCAGACATTCTCACCAAGGATTTGTCGAAAGGGAATTTCTTGGTCGTCAGGAAGCAACATGGAATGATGGATGTGAACCTCCTGGGAAAGGGTACAATTTGATCGAGGACACTTACCTATGCTCTTCCCCACTATTTTAGCTCACAGGGAGATTAATTGAGCCGAAGAGCTCCTAGGGTTGAGGTAACTCTAGATAATAGGACAGTCTATGATCCTTACCTCGAGGTAAGTCTTATCTTGCCTATTGTCAAGCAATAGGATAGTCTATGATCCTTAACTTCCATGGTAAGTCACATCCTTCCTATTGTCTCTCTTTGGTCTTGATAGAGGATACCCCAGTTCATATCCTACCGATAAGTTGTGCTTGTTGGGATTGTTTCCCACCCATCTGGCCAATGGGTGTTGGCTTTAGTTAGATGCTATCCTTTCCATTCATGGTAAATGGTATCCCACTCATGTTATGGGATGTAGGGTTTCTACCACTGACTCTTGAGGATCAAGGTGGGAAGAATAGTATATAATAGATAGTTTGTGATCCTTACCCTTTGTGGTAAGTGTATCTTGGCTATTGTCGCTAGACATTAGGATAGGCATGATCCTTACCTCCCACAGTAAGTAGCATCCCTCCTATTGTTTGTGGATATATGGTGGTATCTGGAGCTCCCCTTTGATTATTCTTCTTCTTTAGATTGAGATATCATTATTCAGCCGATGATCAAAAGAAACAAGGTAAGTAAAGATGAGACAAGATGAATATTTTGTTAACATACCTGAGATAAAGGTCATGGAACTTGACCTAGAGATGGGTTGGGTTTGGAGGATTGATATCCCCTACTGACTGTTGTGGATTATTATTTTTTATAATTCAAGATGAGATAAAATGATATGATATGGGTTTTGATGATGATAAAAATTTTAGTCTTCCTTATGATTCAGATATGTATATTTGAGATAATATGCAGCTTATGATGTTGATGGAAATTCCTCCCTAGTTGAGAGAGAGTGTTAAAATTTGGGCAAATATTTGATGAATTCCCCATATAACCCATAAGCTCCAAATAGGAATCGCTATTGCCCCAATAGAAACATATTATTAAGATGGAACACATATTATTTGGGCAAGAAAATATTAAAAGAAAAAATATATATGTAATATTAAATTTCCCTCCTAAATATCTAAATCAGCCTAATGTTAGCCTGCCCCAGGAGGTACCTACTCAGATTTCCAAACTACTATAAATATCCCATTGGGTTGATCTCTAAAAGCACTTTAGATGACACATATGGTTATGAGATTTTTGAGTGCATATCATATATATATTTCTTAAGGGTTATGGTATGAGGTATCACATGACCTCTTTCGCTATAGCTTCAGGACTATGCTCTCGCTCATATGTTATAGGACCTCTATTTCTCTCACTAAAAGACTATACTCTCTCGTATGGTATACGACTGTGGGTCCATATTTTGGCTCTCACATGGTATATGACTATGGCTTCCGCATATGATCTGAGATGGTATGACTGTGGCTCTCACATCTGTCTCTTGGATGGTATATGATTGTGGTTCCAACATATGATCTCACATGGTATGACTATGGCTTCGGCATATACCTCTCACATGGTATATGACTGTGGCTCCCACATTGTTGGGTGTGGAGCCTGATTATCATTTTGATTTAGAGGTATTTGTCTCAGTCGGATGTATATCCCAGGAAGACTATACACCCCTCCACATGGGGGGGACTTGTCCCCCCCCCCCGAAGCTAAAAAATAGTTGTATTGCCATGTAAAATATTTTAATTTCATAGTCAATCTGAGCCGTTCATTAGGCAGATGATATGACAGTAAAATTTATGTGTAATTTAGGGTTTTTTGCCCTATAAGGAAACCCCTCTGTTGTATGAGGGTATTATATTGTGGTTGTGTGATAAGAGTGTATTATGAGTGAGAAAGAGAAAGGGGGTTTGTGTGAGAGAGTAGAGGATATTACAACGGATCTGTTGTAGGTTGTGTCTCTTCATTTTTCTGGATAAAATAAAGGAAGGACTGGTTGTTTCTCCATGGATGTAGTGCAAGTTGGGTGAAATAAATATATCTATGTATCTCTTGTTTTATATGTTTTATGTGTTTGTCTTTCTACATATTTTTATGTGTTCCATTGCTCTGTAATATAAAAGTTTCTAACACACATATGATCTCACATGGTATGAATATGCCTCCCGCATATGGCTCTTGCATGGTATATGATTGTGGATCCCGCATCTGGTCTCGTATGGTTTGACTATGGCTCCTGCATATTTCTCTAACATGGTATATGATTATGGATGCATATGATATTTCATGGTATGACTGTGGTTTTCACATATGGCTCTTTCATGGTATATGACTATGGCTCACGCATATGATATCGCTCGGTATGATTGTGGCTCTCGCATGGTATGATTATGGCTCTCATGTCTTCATCATGTGTAATTGACATTGTATGCATCATTCTTTGTGTCATATCAAATCTTTATGTATTATCCCAAAATAGGGATTGCACAGCAAACCTGCTGAAATAACGCACTCCTAGGAGATTGATGCAAAAAAATGAGATTAAAACCCTTGGATCCTTTAGATCAACAGATCTGGAGTCTATATCCAAAATGGGAGCAAAAAAAAATCAAACTAGGTGTGGTAAACAGATCTCGTACCACCTAGTCTAGCTGAAAAACACCCTACAAGAGGGGTTGCAGCTATGCACAAAAAATTGCTTTAGAAATAACGCAGTCTTGGATAGCATGAGTAGGAGGCCATCATATAAGATAAACTTATGAACATACAGTAGAAAATCAGAATTACAATGATGCTCTTTCAATATACAGTAGAATACAAGAGACAAGAGAGAAAGAAATCTTCAGAAAGGAAGGTTGCAACACATATATAAACTACAAATTGGCTTGACAACATTATTTTAAGGAGATACAGCAGCTGAAAATTATATCTCAGATCTAGGACATATTTTTGGATAAAACATCAGATCCATTTCATATCTGTAATCTAGAAAGACTTATTTACAAGATCCCCTTGGGGTTTTGACCAAATCATGCATTACAAAGAGTAGATCTGAGTTTAAAGTTGCAGATCTCCAAAATGCTTTAGAAATTTATGAAGATGACTTTACATTAAAACATATCAGATCTAAACAGAACATGGATCAGCAAGCTAATCCATGGATCACCAAAGTGAAAGGCAGAGCCCAGCACCAGAGATCTCTCATCAAAAATGGGGTCAAAACACCCTACAAACCCTCTACTGAAAATAACGCAGTCCCTCAAGGAAAACTACACTGTAGCATTAATAATAGTGATGGCCTAATTTTAAGATACAAATCTGAAGCTCAAACAGTGGATGCGCTCTTCCATGAGGTTAAAATACACACTCACTGAGAAGAGGCTCCAATACAAGCTAGATCTTTGCAGATCTAGAGTTCCACTTGCTGCAGCCTACAAAATCAAACAAACCATCAATGGATCTACATTGCAGTTGGAAGTAGAGCTTGGCCCCAAGCCTGACAGTGGATCAAATCAGAAAAAAACTCCCCCAAGGATCCTCAATGGAAGAGGTGAAATCCCTGCATAGGAACTCCAAGTGCTAAGTAGCACAATTCTCCACTAAACAATTGAGAATAGTATTTTTCTAAACAGACAAGATACTCAGAAATATAGATGATCAACAACCTTCTCTTCCTGCCTTCCCCTTCATTTTATAAGATGAAAGCCTTTGCAAATCCTAAACCACCTTGATGAGTTAGCTCCTTTCACATGAGGGGCTTCCTCCTAAAACTGCGCTGTCCCTTTATGAGGTACATTGAATCTAGATAGTGTTGTAGATTTGGTCAAGGTTGACCTAGTCTCACAACTCAAACCCCTTTCACACTTGTGGTGATTTATTTACATGGCCCTGATTTATCCTTATTCACATGGGCATCGATTTATTGATCTTTTTCAATATTTTTACATGTCCTCCCTTATTCATTTATTCATGCAACAGAAAGTAAAAAAAAAATTCATATTTCTCTTAGCTCAAGCTAAGTAGGAATATTATAGTCCTCCCCTCCAAAATGTTTCTTATCCTCAAGAAACTGATAGGGTGAGAGTTGTAGTTCTTCCCCTCCTCCATTGAGGACATCATCAATGATCAAGTCTTCATCATAAGCCAAGTGCTCTTCAAGCCAATACATCAATAATTGTTCCTCCAAGGTCAACATAAGATGTGCATAGTCCATCCCACAAGGAGTGAAAAAATCAACAGAAATAAACATGGCTGGAGCAATGATTTCTCTAAAACATGTAGCATGAGGCACATAGAGAAGCTCCAATCCTTTTGGTACATACAAACTATCCATACTTCCTCCATACAATCCCAAAAATAGTACAACTATATCATCCAAGTATGGAAGCAAAACTACATATATGCAAACAAAAATTTGACCTTGAAGAGGTGGGTCAAATTCCCACATGTGATGCCAGTGCAGTGCACCTCCTGCCTGCATTAGATCAAGGTGTGGCAAGTGTCATTTCCCCCACATATTTGCTACATAAGTCATCTCAACATAGCTGGAGATATCATATATGTTTGGTGCCTTTCGAAAGCACCCATCATGAAAGGGGATCTCTCTTTGCACAACAAGGGAGTGGCCAAGTTCAGAATTTCTATTGGCCCTCAAAAGGATATGAGATCCGCATGATATATCACCCCCTTTAGGAGCCATAGCCTGAAAAAACATGGTAAAATAATGTGATAGATCAGAAAATAAAAATTTCGTGTCATGACCAGATCCTTTACCATCATAGTCCTTCATACACATGGAGTTTTGCATGAGCATTTCCCTCCTCTCAAGAAAAGGAAGAACTGGCTGAAATGACTCTTGCAAAGAGTCCATTGGCTACCCCAATCCTCCATAGCTAATGCACTCTTGAAAGTGCTGATGTAATTCCTCTCTCACCCCCTCCCAATCGAAGCTCCTCATGATTAGGATGTAGATCTTCATGGACTGCATATGGCTGAGAAGGAATTATTTGTGTGCCCCTTGTAGTATCTTCTGATTGAGATCAGAAGCTCTAGACGGGAAGATACTACCATGAAATTAGATGACTCCCCCTTGGACTAAATAGACCTCTTCTTCCTGCAGGTCATCTAGTATCATACCGGTGTGGAGATCTTTGGAATACTCTACAAGCAGTTGAGATTTCCAGTACAGATCCACACTGCTCAACAAAGACATCGCTGATGATATCTCCATCGAAGTGTATGTAATGCTGCTGATCTCTTCTCTGAAATCTCCAATGTCAAATATGTGTGTTGGAAGGCTGATCCTCCCATTCTCCTCCTCCCTCAGCGCAGATTTGGAAATGAGAGGGGGTGGTAGTGTTAAAGGGAGAAGATCCCATTTAATATTGAGTTGTCCCAAGCCTCCCAGCACTGTAGCTTGGTCTTCCATTGCCCCAATCCTTCTTGGATATAAGTTTGGAGCAGCACTTTGTGAGGCCTTCCCCAAAAGATCTGAATTTGGTGGCCCTCTAGGTGGTTTGCCACTAGATAGGAATGTCTTATGCATAAAGCTCATGAACATCAGTGAAGGGACTGTGAGATCCTTGCTTCCACTACACAAATACATCTCTTTTGTTTGTGTGGAAGTGCTAGGTGAAGGATAAGTATGCATGCCTTGGATCATTTGGGGCTTACCACTTTTCATGTCCACCCACTCCATCTGCAAGGCCTTCCAATTAGTGGTGACCTTTCCCAATGTGATCAACCATTGGACACCCAAAATGATATTGGTGTCTGGTATGTCAACTACAAAAAAGTGATCCACCAAAGTGTAGGACCCCATAGTAACTAAGAGTGATGGGAAATAGTGCATGCATTGCATTGTCCTATCTCGTGGAACCAAAACATAGAATTCCTAAAATGTATGAGTGGGAATTTCTCTCCTCGGCACAAGATGAGCATCAATAAAGTTATGGGTTGCCCCATTATCAATCAGTATAGATACACTCGGATTCATGACTGAACCTTGTACTCTTAAATTCAAGTACTTAGGTACTCCTCTTAAAGATGCAAAAGTACCTCCCATTGGAGCAAAGGCTCCATTCCCATCTCCAGATGGTGTTGGATCTCCCTCAACATTGTTAGTGTTGTGACCTCTCCTTGGTTCATCATCTTCATCTTCCTCCTCAGGATCTGAAAATAATTCTATGTAGTTTGCTTTCCCAGCAACACATCTATGTCCAAGTGCCCATGAATCTTGGCAAGTGAAACATAGTTTCTTCTTTCTTAGCTCTCTCTTGAGTTCAATATCAAGAGGCTTCATGAATATTTAGCTCTCCTTGGAAGGAGCAGCTTTCTCTTCCTTTCCCTTAGAAGAGTGAGGGGCCTTGCTTTGAAAAGTGGCCTTTGATTTTGGCAAGGCATCTTGGAGGTCCCTAGCCCTCTCAATGGAATATTTCAAAGTGATGGGCTTGGTAGATTTAACCAACCCATGCAAAGTTTCATCCAAGCCATCAATGAACATATACACCCTCCTTGCTGCAGATAGATTAGGAACCATAACAGATAATCTTAGGAACTCAAAGATGTAAGTTTATGCATTTCCTGATTGCTTTAACCTTACAAGGCTCATGAAAGGTGCTTTTGGATCCTTTCTATCAAACCTCTCCACCAGTCTTCTAGTGAATTAAGAATAGGAAGTTACATTGACATGGCCCAATATAGACAATGCATGGAACCACCAATTGTGTGCTGCACCATCAAAGTGCAGCACTGCAATCTTGATGGCTTCCATCTCGGGGAATCTGTTCAACTGAAAGTAGATGTCCAGCTTTTCTACCCATGCCTTGGCAGAACTGGAGGATGAACCATCAAACTTGGGTAAGAAGAATCTACCCATAGAGTGATGTCTATCATGATTATGAAAGAATCCACCATCTCTATTCTGATGCCTCGGTCTTCTTTTGTCCTTGAGGTGTCAAAACTATTGGAAACTCAAGTGGTCTTTGAATCTCTAATTCTGAAATTAATATTCCACAAATTAGTCTTCAAGGGATGTTTTCTCTCATGGTCCTTCATTTTCCATAGCCAAAAAGCTAGGTATAGTGGAGCATTGTGGAACTTGAGACTGGTTCACTGGTTGACCAATCCAGTGATGAGACATGTCAGAGATTTCCCCAGGATGAAATCTCCCAGGAGATTCCATCATTCTATCCATCCTCATCTCTTTTATCTCTCTAGTAATATCTTTCATGGCTACAAAAAGAGTTCTTGCAAACTCTTCTCCTTCTTTATCACTTGTAGTTTCAGGGGCTTTACCCTTCTCTCAATCATCAGTGGTGTAATCAAACTTCTTGTGGCTTCTGTTCTGATACCTCTTCTCCCTCTCAATAAGAGTTTTATCTTCTTCTGAATGCATCATGACTATGGTGCTCCAAGGAAGCACAAGTTGTGCCAAGAAAGGAGCTCCGATACCACTGTAATATCCCAAAATAGGGATTGCATAGAAAACCTGCTGAAATAATGCACTCCTGGGAGATTGATGCAAAAAAATGATTTTAAAACCCTTGGATCCTTTAGATCAGCAGATCTAGAGTCTAGATCCAAAAATGGAGCAAAAACAAATCAAACTAGGTGTGGTAAACAGATCTCCCACCACCTAGTCTAACTAAAAAACACAATACAAGAGGGGCTGTAGCTATGCACAAAAAACTACTTCAGAAATAATGCAGTATTGGATAGCATGAGTAGGAGGCCATCATATAATATCAAATTATGAACATACAACATCAAATCAGAATTACAATGATGCTCTTTCAATATACAGTAGAATACATGAGACAAGAGAGCAAGAAATCTTCAGAAAGGAAGGCTGCAACACATATATAAACTGCAAATTGGCTTGATAACGTTATTTTAAGGAGCTGCAGAAGATGAAAATTACATCTCAGATCTAGGACAAATCTGTGGATAAAACATCAGATCCATTTCAGATATGTAATCTAGAAATACTTATTTACAAGACCCCCTTGGGGTTTTGACCAAATCATGCATTACAAAGAGTAGATCTGAGTTTTAAGTTGCAGATCTCCAAAATGATTCAGAAATTTCTAAAGATGACTTTACATTAAAATATATCAGATCTAAATAGAACATGGATCAGCAAGCTAATCCATGGATCACCAAAGTGAAAGGAAGAGCCCAGCACCAGAGATCTCTCATAAAAAAATGGGGTCAAAACACCCTACAAACCCTCTACTGAAAATAACGCAGTTCCTCAAGGAAAATTGCACTATAGTATTAACAACAGTGATGGCCTGATGCCACGATACAAATCTGAAGCTCAAATAGTGGATGCACTCTTCCAGGAGGTTAAAAGACACACTCACTGAGAAGAGGCTCCAATACAAGCTAGATCTTTGCAGATCTAGAGTTCCACTTACTGAAGCCTACAAAAGAAAACAAACCATCAATGGATATGCATTTCAGTTGGAAGTAGAGCTTGGCCCCAAGCCTGATACTGGATCAAATCAGAAAAAATCTCCCCCAAGGATCCTTAATGGAAGAGGTGAAATCCCTGCATAGGAACTCCTAGTGCTAAGCAACACAATTCTCCACTAAATAACAGAGAATAGTATCTGTCTAAACAAACAAGATACTCAGAAATATAGATGATCAACAACCTTCTCTTGCTGCCTTCCCCTTCCTTTTATAAGATGAAAGCCTTTGCAAACCCTAAACCACCTTGATGAGTTAGCTCCTTTCACATGAGGGGCCTCCTTCTAAAACTTCGCTGTCCCTTTATGAGGTACATTGAATCTAGACAGTGCTATAGATTTGGTCAAGGTTGAACTAGTCTCACAGCTCAAACCCCTTTCACACCTGTAGTGATTTATTTACATGGCCCTGATTTATCCTTGTTCACACAGGCATTGATTTATTCATCTTTTTCAGAAGTTTTACATTTCCTCCCTTATTCATTTATTCATGCAAAAAAAAGTAAAACAAAAATGCATATTCCTCTTAGCTCAAGCTAAGTAGGAATATTACACTTTAGAGAGGTAATATAATAGTGGTATTACTAGGGTGGCTTATTGCAATACTTATACAACAATTTATTGTGGTATTTTATAGTGGCATTTCCACAATGGTATATTGTGGCAAGTTCTACAGTGGTAGAGTATGGTATCTCTACAATAGTATCATGGTAGCTGTGCATTTACTATATATTATCCTCTACATGATAATATATTCTTTTCCTTCACATTTCATAGTGGTTCATGAAAAATAATATATATAATAGTGGCTTTGAAAGTGAGACATAGTCTTGGACAATGACTTGAATTTACAAGACATTGGCTGGAATACATTTGTTGATTTGGGATGAATCCAACATTGATAGATATAACTAAGATATTTGAATTTGACAGTAACCATATATATGAAACATTTCACTTTTAGTACGATGTATCATGATCGTGATCTTATGATGAAAGTATGTCTCATGATATATGTTTTTACTTGTGACAGTGAGCTTGCTCTCATCAGTGATATTGTTTCTTGCAATATTGATATAACAAAAGCTTTCATGGATTATCAGATGTCAATTCACAAATGTAGTTGTGAACTAAATTGGGATGGCCCTAGGATGCCTCTTGGTGTATCTCATTGTACTTTTGATCTTAGCTAAAAAATTGTGGACATCTAATACAAGAAGAAGAATTTGCATGGGTTTTCCTCCTGGTGGGTTTTTTCCATGGTCTCTTATATACATCATGGTGTCTTTATTTGTGCACAATTTTCTTGTATTGTTGCTTATTTATCAGCTACATTATTTTCCTTTCCACATAATTGTTAATGATGCTAAAATTTTATAGGGTGAATATGATATGTAAATGTTGAATAAATGTAAAATTAAATTATATTCAACAAAGAACAATATATCCCTACGAAAAATTAAAAAATATTAAAGGTGTTTGATCAATGTCGAGATCACTATCATTTATGAGGTTAAAATTTACTATTTGGTTGGAAATAGGGATATTGAATAGCATCTAATCCATGACACTACTCCTGAGCCCATGAAGACAAGTCACCTGGCTAGAGTTTGGCCACTTGATTACACCATTGCAAATAATTAGGTCTTGAGAACTACAAAGTTTGACTATCTTGGTACCACATAAAATCCTCGATTAGGTCCTTAGAATTTCATTTATATATACTAGCTAAAAAAATGTCCTTGTCTAGAAATATAATATTAGGGTTAGAATCATTGTTTAGAAGAAACAATTTGTTAGTTGTACTTCTAACATTAAATTATCCTAACAAGATGATATTACCTTTGTTCCTCAAACTATGAATACCTTGTTTCAGGGTATTATAACGGAAATTTTTGTGTAGATTATTTTTCTTATAACAGAAAGAGTTGATAGGTGAGAAACAACAAGTTGCAATATAAATACTCTTAGAATTAATGTCAAATATTGTTATCCAATTGTATTGACTAAGAAGCTATATTTTATGAAGCTAAATGTGAGGAGAAATATACCTTTTTATATAACAACCTACTCCTCCAAAACCTTTGGAATAAGATTTGTTATTTCATGTTGATCACAAGATGAATCCATCTATTTGAGGGACATTAGAATCATCATGGTCCCATGTTTCAACTAGTAAAATAATACAATTTCACTTGGAATCCAACTACACATATGACCTTATGCCATGGAAAGTCACGAAAGTTCTAAAAAAGAATCTACAATGTTCCAAATTCCTATTTATTACTCTCATTTTGGTCTCTAACCCTAATAAAGCTTTGTTAGTTCTAATCATTGCTCATTTTCCTTTCTTGTTGGCTTCCTTTTCCTTTTAACCTCCTTCCTTTGCTATTTTGGTTGTGTGTTTATTCTTATTCATTTTAAGCTTACATATATAATGTTTATTCATTTAAATTAATCTATTAGGTAATATATCTACTTTTTATAAAAGTGGGAAAAATTATAATAATTTATTTTTCAACTAGTCACTGACCCATATATTATCTAAGAAAAACCATGGCACCTAAATTAACTCAACAACATTTTGTAAGTATCAAATTTCTCTTTGACCAAATGAGTCTAAGACTTGGGAATTATTCTATTTTATTATTTCCAAGGAAAATGAGCTCTTAAGAAATTGAAACCATTTTAAAACTTATTCCACAACTAAATAGTGTTTTCAATTCAAATATTATTTACAAAAATCAATTTGGGCCTATTATAATAATTTAAAATATAACAATGAGATCAAGTATTTAACATTAATCTTATATATAAAACCAAATACTTACTCGAATTGTATTTTAACCTCTTATTTAAAATAAATTAACAAATATATTTATATATCAAACTATTTTTTTAATTATTTATTAATTTTCATATATTTACATACTTACATGAATATGATTTTTTAAACTTAAAAATAGTGAAGGTTTTGTTATAATGTCTTTTCATTTGAATTTACATGATGGATGAGGAAGGAATTGATTTGAATATTGAATATAATTCTTTCTAAGTATATTATGATGTAACATTTAATTTAAGTTTTAAAATATTTATCATATTTATTTATATTTATTTTTATTTTATTTTTATCCCAGAGAAATCTAGCATTTCGCTTGACACATAGATACTAGTAAGCCTCTGGTGGTATACAACCTGTCCTCCTCTCCATAAACTAGGTCACAACCAAGAGATTTGAACATTGGATATCTCAGTTTTCACAGATTTCACATTTCTTCGATCACCAATTGAGCTGCCCCCTTAGAGCATAATTTTTAAATTTTAATTATTAAATATTGACTTATTTTATAACATAATAATTAAATATTGACTTATTTTTAAAATTATTTTATCATTATCTTAATAATAATAATAATAATAATAATAATTTAATTTTAAGGTCATGGTCCAAGTAAACACCAAATTGGGGTATGATATCCCCTTGTTTGTGGGATATCATACCCCAATTCAGTGTCTACTTGGACCATGACCATATATATATATATATATATAGAGAGAGAGAGAGAGAGATAGAGATAGAGAGAGAGAGAGAGAGAGAGAGAGAGAGAGAGTTGACCATATGGAATGCCTCAAGTGAAAATAAAATTATGTAATTTTTAGCTGCTTAGGGATTTCCATATGGTCAAGGCCTAATGTAGCCTATCCACAACAAGGATAAGAACAAAAATTTTCATCCTAGAGGAAAACATAACATAAATAACATCCATATTCATTCTTAGTAAATGCTATAGTTCAATCATAAAGGGTACTGTTAGGTAGATGTTAGGTGGAATTGTGATCTACGGATAAACCAAATTCCCTAATTGTGGTGCTAGTCACTTAGAACAATAGAGGAAAGAATAACTACCACTTTCTCTAAAACAAGAACATATACATAATGGTAAAGGAGCCTACTTATGATTCAATCGCTTTTCCTTCTCCTTATGTCATTGTTTCCATCACTTCCAATCCAACTGAAATCTCTAGATCGATTCCTACAAACACAAATAGAGAACAACAAACAACATGCAATATACAAATATCTAATTATCTTACCCAAATCAAAGAGATTAGATATGAAATACATACATCATTCAAGAATACATTGCACAATAAATAGAGACATATGTATGGGAAAATGAACATCAATCTTTATTAAAGAGTAGAAGGGGGAGGTTACAACCAATGGACCGATTTGTTGTCAACCTGCTCCAGCTTCATTCCAGCCTCATCAGATCCAACATCATGCCAGCAGCATATCAGTGTTTTCACTCCCTTATCACATGAGAATCCAACAACATAACTTTCCCAAAAATTTTCCTTCCCTAGCACTAGAATGAGTGCTCAATTTATAGGGAAATTGATGGTAGTTTCTTAATGAATGAATTTATAATAATAGGAAAGAAATGTTCCCAAGTTTAGAGGTGTTATATGGACACTTGGATTCAAATTTTGACACATATGGACTCTTCTAGAAGGCACTGGCCATGTGGAGATTCCGGGAACAATGAGAATTCTTCTCCCAAGTGACCAACACACCCTTGAGTGTTAAGAAGTGCACTGTAGTGCAACCTTGAATGGAGGATTTGGAACTACAATGCAGTTAGTCCCTTTAGAGAATGTGTTGATGAGTCAATAAGTGATTTAACATATAATTCAAACCTTGAAAATCTCACAATAGAAGCCATGAAAAAAATGTTCTTCTCTTAGGGCATATAGCAACTGAAATATAAGGGGATGATAGAACCTATTTCATTGGTCCTAGGGATGATGTGTAGTTCGACCATGTCATGGGGGATGATGCCCAAATTTACCTATAACAGCTTCCCCCTTAAAGCATGAAGTCAAAATAATAATAGTATTTGGATGAGATGCTTTACGATGTAATGAGCCAGAACTAAAGTGCATGGTGACCTGCATCAATCTTACAATACATGACATCATGATATATTTCATCTTGATCATGAATTTTTGAAGGAGGCATTCCCATGCTTAGCACATAAACTATCTAATAACATGTACATAGTTCACAAAGTTGTCTACATTGGAATGTTACCCAATAAAAACATGCCTACAGATATAGGCCCATGTTCGGATGACGATCTGTATGTAAAGTCATTGTACAGATGACGTGTACAAAAATCCTGAAATCGCAGCCTAGATGGATGAAACTAGATCCGAGGTCTTCTTATCTTATTCACTCGATTGTTCAGGTACAAGTCTAGCCATGCAAATATATGATTTGTAGTTGAACATTGGAAGACATCGTTTGATTACCAGCCAATGATGTGAGCTAATAACAAACGTGAGAGAACCACAATTGATGTTAATGGCCCTCAAGGTACTACAGTATAGTTTGAAAGGTGTGAATAGATGATTTGATGTCAAACGAAAAATAAAATATTTCGGTCAAAGCTCTGGAAGCGAGAAACTTGTTGATGATGTAACAAGCCTCAGGGTACTGGAAGATGATATTTATAAGTAAACTTCCTGGATGATGAGCTGATGTCGATAGGAAGTAACTATATACCTCAGAAAACCTCTTAGCCATGTTCGACTAAGGTTTTCCTTTTTCGTAAAAAATTTATCTCAGTCTGAAAAAGGGTTAAACTTATACTGAGTAGATGTCATTTAATTTACTTTACAAGCTCGAAAAGACAAGAGAACGACAATCATTTCACATTATCAGAGTCTGAAAAGAGTTAAAAGAAGACTCCAAGGGTTTCTTTTTCATCGTTATCGAAGCTCAAAAAAGAGATAAAAGTGTGCTTCAAGTCCTTTTTCATTTTTTTCAAAGCTCTAAAAATAAGGATAAAAGTATGCTTTGTGGTCAAATAATTCCTGAAATAAGTGTGCACGACTAATCTATTGTATCAGCTGTGAAACCTGTTCAGAACACCATCAAACGGATTAAAAATACCTGTTTCATAGAAAAAAATGAATAAAAACCATAGTCACAACATTAAATATGATTTTCAATAATCAAATGACTTATTAAAAGAGTTTTTACCATTCATTTTTACCATTTCAAAGTTACCATTTGAAATTTGGAGCTCGGAACTAGTTTTTTCCCCCAAACTTCAACAGTTGATAAGGTGCAATTGGTAAGATTTTTTTTACCATGTTTTTTGATTTTTTAAAGTTTTATACATGTTTTTGTATTTTTATGTTTCCCAAGAGTACTAAACCAAAGTTTTGATGTATGCAGATGTAGGTCGAGTTCGACCAGTGGGTCAGCCAAAGAAGAGAGTAGATGAGCCAACAGAGAGGGTTGTCGGGAGAGTAGTCCTTCGGGATTTGGATATGACCGAGACTCTTGCTAAGCTACAACATCACATAGAGGGATTTACTCTCAAGATTCCAAATTTTCAGATCGAAGAGTTACCCATGAGATTGCGATGCCATACTATTGGCGTTCCTAACCTCTGGATGCGATTATTGCGTAGGATAGCTAGATCAATAGTTTGTTATCACGAGTGTTATCACAAAATCAGACCTGATAGGCTGCCAATCAAATCATATTATGTAAATATTTCAAACCAATATTTTTATTGAGGCTTAGCCTCAACCTGAGAGGGCTCTCTCAAGGGTTAATGATTTTTTATAGAAATATAGATGGCTAACTCTATGTGGGGTAAAAAGCAAATAAATGATAGATATTGGTTGTAAATCACATTAGCAAGTACTCATTGGGATTATGAAGTCAAAATAGCTTTAGTAAAACCAAAAAATCTACTTAGCATGGAAGTCAAGGCATATCAGAGTTCAAGTCAAGAGATTCACATGAAAACTGTAAAACACACAGTCAGTTTGTCTATGAAGGAATTCAGAGCATCAATGATGAATTCTGAGTAACATAAGCAAACAACACTGCAATAGGATAGTAAAAAGATTCCATTATAACAAGAACACACCAGAACTCCTCATGAATCTTGAGTTAGCTAAGTAGAAAACTCTATATTAAGTTGAAAACCAATTACTTACAATAAACACAGTCTTTTTGCTAAAAAATGTCCAACCCTTAGCATTTCGACTTCTTCATCTCTATAGATCATTTACAACATAGGATAACCTTATCCTCATCTAGATACATCAAATTACTACTTTTTGACACCTTTCCTAACCATGTGACATGGTATTTATTACAAAATGACAGCTGCAAACCTAATGAAAACTCCTATTACAAATAGGAATCAAAATCCTTAACTCTAATCATAACAACCTTATCTAAAATAGATTACATCATTTGCAAACTATATTCCCATAAGGTAAAAACTAGATGATAAGCTCCAACACTTTCAATGATGATCTCCATTAAACCAAGAAACTGTCCCCTGTTTTCTAAGCATAGGGTCCTTTGTTTACTTGAGACACTCTAACCATCATAAACCCATGACTTTGAGGTTATTTACTGTCAGGAACTGAAATAACACCTACCCAAAATCATTATAAAGTGCCAGCTATACAAAACCACCATCAAACTGTCCAAAATAGCAGAAGTAGACCTGCGCTACGAAAACAACACAGTTTCGTAGCGCTTTCCGTAGCGCAGCCTTTTTAACCTTCTACTTTCGAAACTTTGATTTATTTTTTTAGATTTATCTTCATTATCACTTAACACATCTTCCCTAGCAATTTTAGGTCATCATACACAGATTTTCCCTTCAAAAATTTGTGAGAAAGGGTGAAAAAAACTGCTACAGCAATTTCGTAGTGCTTTTCACCCTTTTTGCACTGTTTGCACTACGAAACTGCTAAGTGAGCAGTTTTGTCCAGATTTATGCAAAATTAAAACAAAAAATGTGCCAAAAATTTATAATACCACTGGTTTCATAAAAAAAAACAGTGACATGAACTAAAAACACAAATTTCATGAGATTTATTCTTCATTTTCCCTTTGATTTAGCCTTTGACCTTTCAATAATTTGTCATTCTTCACCTTTTTTTTTTAGTTCATCCTGAGTCAGTTTCAGTTGTAGCTCCAAATCCTCCACTTGGTCTCTTAGTATTCTATTACTAGCTCTTAAGTGAGTATTGATTACTCGAACAAATTTTGCTTCCTTGATGGCTGGAACTTTCCATGTAAAAAATTGTTCTGCACTGCTTGGAATTTCAGACCTAGAACTAGTTTGGCCTTCCCATACTGCCTTCACACTTTTGAACTCAGTTTTCTCAATAATATTCCTTCCAACCCTCTTCCTCATCATAGAAATATCTTGATTTTCTAACCTCAATTTCTCTTCAAGATGTTACACTCTGTCATTTCTTCCTTTTCCTTCATTATTCTACTAGCTGCATGCTCCACTGTTGGTGATGAGAGGTCAACCACCTCTTCAGGGAATTTGACTATTTCAATAGCTTCTTGGACCTCCTTACTGCCTTCCTTGAGCTTCTTAGCATGCCTAGTTAAAGGTTTCATTGCTTGAAAGATAAAGGTTGCATTTTCACCCTCAAATTCAAGTTTCTTTGCTGACTTAACTTTTTTCTGTTTGTGTTCATCAACTCCAATGAAATCAGCTTGCACAATGGGTGTCTCTTCTATATCAATTGCATGAAGGATGTCATCTAAATTTCCCTTTATCACTGGGCTATCCTCTGTACCTAAAAAAATTATTTTCCCTTTGATGCCACTGCTTATCTTCTTGTCACTCTCTTGATTTCCTGATTGCTGGCAAATTTTTTTTTTTTTTGCTTCTTTGACACTTTTTGACCTCTGTTTTGTAGGTGATGGAGTTGCTACAACAGGAAATTTTGTCTTCTTTGTCCTTTTCTCCACTTGTTTCCTTGGTTTCAAATTTACAAACCTCTTTGATTTTTCAACCACAAGCTGACTAGACTTTGCTACTGGTGGTGAAGGAGTCCCTTTAGTTTTAGGGTTTCTAGCTGGGGTTAGGGTTTCAAATTCAAATCCATTCATAAACAAAAAGGAAGACCAATCCCTGCTTATTTTCTGAAGCTCATTCAAAACCAATAACTTTATCAAACCATGGTGAAACAAAGATGTTTCACAACCATCATATTTGGCTTATACTTTATCAGACATTTTGGCAAGGATCATATGCAAGTAGAAGGGAAAATCTAGTGATATCATACTTGTGAAATGCAGAAGTAGCTTGAAATGAAAAGTATAAAATTTATGGTACCTTCCTTCACATGTAAAGTATCTTTGAATGTTGAACAACAACTTGGCATAGGTGTCTTTGATATAGCTTCTAGGTATTTCATTATTAAGGTCCATATCTGCATACTCAGGTTTCATGAATTTTTTGCATGGCTCCATGTCAAACTTAAAACCTTTAAACCAAGTCTCTTTCCCCCTTGGTATTTCTGTCATAGAAGAAATAATATCAGGTGTGACTGACACATTTAACATCCCAATTTTGGTAGTTGTTCCACTAAAGTGTAAGGAAAATTCTTTAGACACCTGTGTGTGGCAATCTTGCAGCTTTTCACAAAACCGAAGACAACCTACTTTGCTAAAATCCTCCATCACTATTTGATCTTCAATTATAGCCTTCACATTTTCAGGCTCATATCTTAAGTAATTCCCCCTCCATGGAATTTCTTCTCGTCTGCCATGCTTCTTAGAAAAACCTATCAGCTTCTCTTGAATCTGTAAAACAACCTCGCTTGATTAGGATATGAAACAGCCTCGCTTGATTATGAACATCCTCACTTGAGAATATGGAACAACCTTGCTTGATTATTGTGAAGCTGGCCTTGGTATAGAACAACCACAGGCTTAGCTTGACTACTTCAAATCTCAGAGAGTTGTTTGGAGGCAAATGAAAACGAGAATGACTGAATTAGGCAAAATTTTGAATTTGAAATGTCACCTTATGACTAAATGATGCCTCATTCATACCCTATCATGACGATGATGACTATCAGACAGGTAAGTACATTGAATTTGATCTGTAACTGACTCACATTACCCTTATCTTATCATTTCCTAATGGATTCTAATAGATTCTAGCTTAATTGACAAGACGGTTAAGAAACCACGATTTCGTAGCGCCCATAGTGTATTTTTCGCAGTTTGCGCTATGAAATTATTAGTGCTTTCGTAGCGCAAAACCTATTTTTTGAACTAGCGACACTACGAAACGGAGGATTCTTGGCTAATTGCAGAAATTTAACCCAAAACTTAATGGAATGACTTCTAAATGGAAAATGTAAATATTTGATCATGAAATGGACCTTAAAACTTTATTTGAATTCAACGGTGACCTTTAAATCTATAAAAACTCTAACCTACCCTTAACCAAAACCTAAAATGACTTTCAAACCCATTTTGAGACCATGATCAAAAATAGAGTTGACACAATGATGTTTTGAAAATTTTTGGGTGATAACAACGAGCATCACTAGTTTACTTTTGACATTTTGCATACATTTTGAGGTCAGACGACCAATGTGTCTTGGGCACAAATTTTGTAAAAACCTATAACAATTTATCTATTTTTTTTCAGTGTTTTCCTATGTTTATTGTGCAATCCTATTCAATTATGTGCTGTCAATTGAAAATATGTCTTTACATGTGTTACAAATGTCTGTTTATAACATAATTCTCTAAGGAATCAGTTAATGTGTTCAATTTTCTCGAGATGTGTTGATATTGAAGGAAATCAAAATGTATTTCCAAAAGTCGAACTCTTAGGAACGTATGATGCAGTGTTGGATTTCTGACAGTATAAACACTAGTAAGTTGTAGTACCACAAGTTGTGAGTCTAACCTAATGATGATGTGGTTAGTACCAAATTAAATGGAATCAGAGAGAAGTTCCATCAACACGCTATACTCAACAATATTGTTTTTAGATCGAGTGATACAAATCCCTTGAAAACTCACTAACTCGCCGTTTGGAGCGAAAATGGCCCACGTTCCAGAGGATATATTCTGCGTACTACAACTAGCACCATAAGCATAGCCAGCGAATGGTTCCAAAGATTCAGACATCTGTGATGAAATGTAAATTATATTACTAACTTCAAGAAAACTCTAGAAAAACAAACTAAGACAGTAAATGCAAATCAACAACATATGTACAATAGAATACAAAATTTTACTACACTCATGTTTAAGCATAGTAATGTTTGAGATAAAACCCATTTCAGGGCTGCGCCAATGGACTTCCATCATAATCTACAACCTCGTAGGCACCCTTAGCAAGAAATCTTTTGAAAATATAGGGTCCATGCCATAACGGCTCAAATTTTCCTGTACCTATTACATCAACTTCCTGATCATAAATTAAGACCAGGTCACCCTCTAATAAGATGCGAGGATGGACATGCTTGTCATATTGTGCCTTTATACGTCTCATATGCACTTCGTTGGCTAATGCGGCTTCACGACATGTTTCATCAAGATGGATGAGGTTAAAAATACGCGCTTCTTTAGTAGAGGTGTCAGGTAACAAGTCAACGATGAGTTTTAACGATGATATTTCACATTGGATAGGAAAGATAGCTTCCAGACCATACACCAATTGAAAGGGGGTAAATCCAATTGCGTTTCTTACCAAGGTTCGGTATGTCCATAATGTCGAGTACATGTTGAAATGAAAATTTCGTTTATGGACTCCTATAATTCATTAAAGCATTCGTTTAAGAATCTTGTTAATAGCCTCAACTTTTCCATTGGATTATGGATAATAAGGAGTAGAAATATCATGTGACAGTCCTAATTTGGTAGTCAACTCATTCATCATGTGATTGCGGAAATGCTTATCATGGTTTGTGACTATATCTTGTGGAACACCAAACCGTGAGATGACATGATTGAAAAAGAATAATGCAGTTGTTTCTCCTATGTTATTGAATGTAGGCATCGCTTCGGCCCACTTGGTAAAGTAGTATATTGCGACAATAATATAACTATGCCCCCCAGACAAACAAGGGTTGAAGGTCATGAAGTCAATGCCTCAGTTTACAAATGGTCCCATATAGATAACAAGATGCATCGACACTGGTGGTTTACAGATTTTACGATCAAATATATAGCATGCATGAAAAATTCTAACTGCAAGGATGCAGTCACGAAATATGGCTGGGAAAAAGCAACCAGTGCAGAGTATATTCTGCACAGTAGCGTATCCAGAAAATTGTCCACCACAAGCCCCAGTATGACAATCATTTAGAGCCTTTTTAGCCTCCTCATGAGTGAGGCACCTCCTTGAAAATCATATCGACACCACGATGATAAAGTGTATCGCCGATGATCAGATAATATTTGTCTTGGTATTGAATACTTCTCTGTTGAGAGCGAGAGGTATCTGGATGAAAAGTATGGGTTTGGAGATAAATGATAAAATCCCCATACCAAGGATCAGATGATCCGATCAGAAACATAGACTCATCAGGGATTGATGGTTCCAATGTAGTAGCAGTACTATCAGAGGGAAGTTCACAGAGAAGCTCAGTTGAAACTGTTGAGATTCAACAAGATGATGAGCTTAGTGAAAAGTAAGCAGCTTCACTAAGTGGGGCCCGTAGGCTATTTTTAGGTGTATGTCTATTTTTAGACATGGTGAGCATATTCTATAAGTTGCAAGAGGCTATTTGTAGATGGTTGATCAATTTGGAAAAATAGATGAGATTCTGTTTTTAGAAATATGGGAAAAGTATATTTTTAGACTGCATATCTAAAAATATATCAAATGTCGATTATTATTAGTCCTTAATAATAATCAGACTCTAAATAGTAACTTATTCTCTTGGAGCACTTTATTTCAGTGAACAGATGTGGCACATTAGTGGGCTAAAGGAATTACGCAATTCCTAGGGTGGTTGGTGACTCATGCATAGAGGACTCAGTTAGAACTGAAGTGGCAGAGTTGTGACAGAGTTGGAAGAGTAGTTATGGGAGTTGTTATTTATTTTAACTCAGTTAAGTGTGTTAAACTCAGTTGTGCTAGTTGTATATAGTTCTAAATGAAGATACACTAGTGAGAGTTTAGTGAATTAATTAGTTAATTAATTCACAACTAATAACTCACTTGCAACTGAATAAATACAACTGTTAAGAACTTGCATGTTAGTTCCAATGGAGACCCAGTGGAGAGATAAGTGAAAGGGTGAGATGGACTATCTATTGTGACTATAGTGATGCATTCAATGCATTTACACAGACATTGGAGTTTCCAATTAGTATTGCGTAGTACAAGCAAGGCAATATTGAATTCATTCAGGGGTCTTCTTCAATAGGGATTGCGTAGTGGAGGCAAGCTTTCAAGAGGCAAGATATTGGTGCAAAGATATGAAAATTTTTGCATGACAATGTGTGACGATTATATATTGTACTGAGAGCTTGATGCACTAAGATTTGTATGATATTTTTACATGATTCCATGGATATAAATAATATATGATAGTTGGGGTTTTTAGCTTTAAGTTTTCCCAATAAAACATCTTGTTTATGTGTGATTGATTTTCTTCATGTGTTTGCAATTGGCGATTTAATTTCCGCAAAGAATTAAGGGGAAGGATTTTGTATTTAACATAAGATTAATTTTTTATATCAGGAGAATCCGGTAATACTATCATTATTAATAAATTTATACATGGTATCAGAGCAGTGTTAATCACTGGAGATTGCAATATTGAAGCATTTCTGAGTTTTATGCTGATGGACAATTTGAATTTTCTGCAGAGATTTCTTGGTGCGACAGTTGAGTATTCATTGAAATGTATTTCAATGGGTTGCGGTTGGAGTATGCCCTTGAGGGTAGCTCAAAATACATATCCTGGAATGACTGGATGGAGTCGGTGCTTGAAGATAATGGTCTAAAGGAGTTCATCGATAGTGATGTTCCTAAGCCTACTTCTAGTGATGCTACATTACTTGACGCATGGAAAAATAAGGTAGCGAAGACAAGAAGAATTCTGTTGGAAGGTGTGAAAGACTATATTGTGTCAAGCCTTCATGGGAAATCCACTCCATTTGAAATTTGGAAGGCTTTGACAGATATTTTCCAAAGCAACAAAGTCCATAGGAAGGTGGCACTAAAAGATAAGCTCAGAAAAATCAAAATGGAGAAGGGCAAGAGTATTCCAAAATATCTCACGAAGTTTTTCCAATGCAGGGATGAGCTGGGAAGTGTGGGAATTATATTTGCGGATGATGAATTTGGGAGCTTGGCTCTCCTTGGGCTACCGAAGAGTTGGCACAGCTACAAAGACTCTGTCAATGGATAGGAGAAACTGCCAGATTGGGAACAACTTTGTTTGGATCTTGTGCAAGAGGAGATAAGGCAGAATACCAGGGTTGGCTCTTCATCAAAGAATGATGATGAAGAGAATTTCACTTTGGCTTCCAAATAAAGGAAAGAGAAGGGGAAAAAATCCCATCCAAAATCCGAGGCTAAAGGCAAGAAGCTGGATTTGTCCAAGGTGAAGTGTTTTCACTGTCATGAACATGGGCATCTCGCCACTAAATTCCCATAGAAAAAGAAGAAGAAGAAGGTTGTTGGAGCTGTAGCTGGTGAGGCCTTAGCCTATAAATTTGAACTTGATTTCTCCTTGATCACATGCTTGGTTTCAAGCGCAATGGGATTGGTGTGGTATCTTGATAGTGGTTCTTCCTTCCATATGACGGGAGACAAGGAGTTGTTTACTGACTTGGAGGAGAAGGACCTCCAAATGCATATAGAGATGGGTGACGATAGTAGATACAGTGTGACCGGCATTAGAACCATTACCTTTGAGAGGGAGTCAGGTAAACCATTTATGTTGAAAGATGTTATGCATGTTCCAGGTCTGAAGAAGAACTTGGTCTCAGTCGCGATGTTGGAGGACAGAGGTTATGATGTTATTTTCAGCGAGGGAAAAGTTTTCCTGCGACATAAAAAAATGGGTCAAACCAAGAGGATAGGGATTTGAGTTAAGAATCTCTACAAGCTAGAGGTAGATGGTTGTGCTGCAATGATGGGCGAAGCAGAAGAAGTGGTGTGTCGGGATGAGGGTGAATTATGGCACAAGAGATTGGGCCATCTTCACCATGGCGCCTTGAAGAGTTTGCAACAGATTTCTACTGGACTTCTCAAGGGTACTCTTGCATAGTCAGATCAATGCAAGGGATGTACTATGGGTAAGTTTGTGAAGACCACCTTTCATGAGAAGGAGAACTATGCTTCAATGATCCTAGAGAGAATTCACATAGACGTGTGTGGACCTTTCTCGGTTGCTTCAAAAAAAAAACACAGGTATAATGTTATTTTTGTTGATGAATATTCTCGCAGATGCAGGATCTTATTCATGCAAAACAAGGATCAAACATTCTCAAAGTTTTGTAAGTTTAAGTCATTGGTGGAGAGGGAGTCGAGGAAGCAAGTGAAGGCTCTGCAGAGTGATAATGGTGGTGAATATATCTCGAACAAATTCAAAGACTTCTGTAGCAAAGAAGGAGTTCAAAGAGAAATCATAGCGCCTCATAATGCATAGAAAAATGGGGTCATGGAGAGGAAAAATTAAATGATCGTGGGTGTTGCATGAGCTATGCTGCAGGACCAGGGCCTACCGATGCACTTGTGGGCAGAAGCATGCAACGCTACGGTTTATGTGAAAAACCATTGTCTTCGTAGAGTACTTGGCATGAGTACACCTGAAGAAGCTTTTACTGGTAAGAAGCCTGATATTTCTCGTTTGAAGGTTTTTGGCACATATGTTTACATTCATGTGACCAAGGATTCCATGAAGACGCTGGAGCTAACTACAGAAGTTGGGATATTTGTGGGGTACATAGAAAAACCCCATAATTTTCATGTGTATTTTACAAATAGTCGAATGACTGTGGTGCAATGGGATATAAAATTCAATGAGGTGAATGCCATGAAGTTGTTGCTTGAGAGGGAGCTACACTTACATGCAGAGGAGGAGCTACTTGCTCCCAAATATGAGCCTCTAGATGTGAATCAGCCACAGGATGAGATTCATGGAGTGGAGGAGTCCACTCATGCAGAACCAAACATCATAACAGGAATAAAGTGTACCACATAAGCTGAGAGACTGAAGCTTGATGCGGCAGAGAATATAAAAGTCCCTACATCACAACACAGACAGAGACAGCCACCTGACTGATTTACTGGATACATGGCTCTCATGAGCAAGTGTATCGTGATAGAGCCATCTTCTTTTGAAGAAGCAGTGCAAGAGCCCACATGGGTAGATGTCGTGGTGGAGGAGTATGACTCCATTGTCAGAAACAGTTCTTGGGAGATTGTTCCAAGGCAGGTGGGTAAATCAGTGGTAGGTTTGAGATGGATCTACAAGTAAAAGCAAGCTGCTGATGGGAGCGTCGAGAAGTATAAGGAAAGATTTCTTGCCCCAGGCTTCTCATAGATCAAGGGGATTGATTATGAATAAACCTTTGCACCTGTCGCACGGTATTCTTCCATAAGGACCATCCTTGCTCTCTCAGCGCAGATGGGTTGGCACATTCATCAGATGGATGTGAAGACTGTCTTCCTTAATGGTATCATTGAGGAAGAGGTGTACATTGAGCAGCTTGAAGGATTTGAGATCTTCAGCAGCGAGTCGCATGTGTGCAGACTAAAAAGAGCGCTATATGCGCTGAAGCAAGTACCACGTGCTTGGTACACAAATATCAACAACTATTTTACCAGACTTGGCTTCACTAAGAGTGAAGTGGATGGAAACCTATACCACATTATGGTGGAGGGTAAGATTTTAATCATTGTTCTTTATGTTGATGATTTAATACTAACGGGTGATGATCAGTTGATACAATCATGCAAGGCAGATCTTGCAAAGGAGTTTGATATGAAGGATTTGGGCCTCTTTCATTATTTCCTTGGATTGGAAATATGGCAGTGAGAAGGTGAATTTTTTGTATCTCAAGGCAAGTATCCTCGGGAGATACTTGGTAAGTTTCACATGGAGGACTGCAAGCCCATGGATACTCCTCTTCTAGGAAATTTGAGGAAAGAGGATGCTACATCGGCATAGGTAGTGGATGCCACTGTTTATTGATAGTTGGTGGGTTCGCTCATGTATTAGTTAATACAAGACCGAACATATTCTATGCGGTGAACCAGCTTAGTCAAGCGATGGTTAAGCCTATCAAGATATTTTGGAAGGCATGCAAGCATGTCCTAAGGTATCTTAGGGGAAAATCTGAGTATGGCTTATGGTGTAGACAGATAGATGAGGTGAAGTTGCATGGCTTCACGGATGCAGATTGGGCAGGTAGCCCAACGGATAGAAAGAGCACATCAGGAGGGGTTTTCAGTATCAGGTCTACAACAGTTTCTTGGTACAGCAGGAAACAAAGATCCGTGGCACTCAGTTCAGTGGAAGCAGAATACATGGCAGCAAGTCAAGCTGCATGTGAGGCTATCTGGATGAGGAAAATCTTGGTCGGTTTGTTTGGTTCTCATTTAGATACTACAATGATACATTGTGATAATTAGAGTTGCATTAAACTCTCGATTAATCCTATGTTTCATGATAGATCTAAGGATATAGATATCTGGTATCATCATATCAGAGATTGTGTGCAGCAGAAGATCATGTTGTTTCAGTACATACCTACGGAAGATTAGGATGCATATATTCTAACGAAGGCACTCAATAGGAGCAAATTCAAATACCATAGAGGCAGGATCGAGGTGAAGGATAATCCCTATCTTGTTGAGAGGGAGTGTTGAGATTCAACAAGATGATGAGATTAGTGAAAAGTAAGCACCTTCACTAAGTGGGGCCTGCAGTCTATTTTTAGGTGTATGTCTATTTTTAGACATGGTGAGCATATTCTATAAGTTGCAGGAGGCTATTTGTAGATGGTTGATCAAGTTGGAAAAATAAATGAGATTATATTTTTAGACATATGGGAAAAGTCTATTTTTAGACTACATATCTAAAAATATATCGCATGTCAATTATTATTATCCCTTAATAATAATTAGAGTCTAAATAGTAACTTATTCTCTTAGAGCACTTTATTTCAGTCAACAGATGTGGCACATTAGTGGGCTGAAGGAATTGCGCATTTCCTAGGGTGGTTGCTGACTCATGCATGGAGGACTCAGTTAGAACTGAAGTGGCAGAGTTGTGACAGAGTTGGAAGAGTAGTTATGGGAGTTTTTATTTAGTTTAACTCAGTTAAGTGAGCTAAAATCAGTTGTGCTAGTTGTATCTAGTTCTAACTGAAGATACGCTAGTGATATTTCAGTGAATTAATTAGTTAATTAATTCACAACTAATAAATCACTTGCAACTGAATAAATACAACAGTTAACTACTTGCATGTTAGTTCCAGTGGAGACCCATTGGAGAGATAGGTGAAAGGGTGAGATGGAATATCTGTTGTGACTATAGTGATGCATTCAATGCATCTACACAATCATTGGAGTTTTCAATGAAGATTGCACAGTGCAAGCAAGGCAATATCAAATTCATTCAGGGGTCTTCTTCAACAGGGATTGTGCAGTGGAGGTAGGCTGTCAAGAGGCAAGAAATTGGTGCATAGGTATGCAAATTTCTGCATGACAGTGTGTGACGATTCTATATTGTACTGAGAGCTTGATGTACTAAGATTTGTATGATATTGTTACATGATTCCATTGATATACATAATATATGATAGTTGGGATTTTTAGCTTTAATCTTTCACGATAAAACATCTTGTTTATGTGTGATTTATTTTCTTCATGTGTTCGCAATTGACGATTTAATTTCCGCAAAGAATTAAGTGGAAGGATTATGTATTTAACATAAGATTAATTTGTTATATCAGGATAATCCAGTAATACTATCAATATTAATAAATTTCTACAGAAACTACAGACTTCTTTGACTTGGATTTGATGAATTCCAAATCAAATTCCAGTAAAATGACGATCCATTTTGAGTACTTTCCCTCCAGAAATTGACGTGACAGGATCTAAGTCATGGGGTTGCAATCTGAAATGACAATGGTCTTCCTGAACAAGATATAAAGGAAAAATATTTGGAAAACTTGAACGGCCGCCACGGCGAGATTTTCAATGTATGAATACTTCACTTCCGTATCATTGAGATTATGACTCAAATAATATATCAGATGTTCTATCCCATCTTCTACTTGGACCAATACCATAGCAATGGTCATATCAGCCGTGGCGATATATAAGAAGTAATCACTATGATAATTGGGGGGATACATTAATGACACCTGGACAATTTAATCCTTGAAAACATCAAAATAAGCTTGCGCAACCTTATCCCAATGGAAGGGAATCCCCTTTTTCAAGAGCCGAGTAAATCCTTTAGCCATTTCAGCGTAGTTGGGTATGAACCCCCTTAGGAAGTTAGTATTTCCTTGAAGTTTTTGAAACTGAAGAAAATTTGATGGCACAAGAAAATAAAAAATGGCCTGTACCTTCAGTGGGTTGATTCAAATTCCTTCTTTTGAGACGACAAATCCTAGAAAATGACCAGAACCAACACAAAACACACATTTATGTGGATTGAGACATATTTTTTAGTGTCAGAAGCATAGAAAGATAGCTCTCAAATGCATTGGGTGATCGGTCTAGTTTCGTGAATGCGCGGGTAAATCATCTAGATAACGTTGAACAATGTGCTTGATTTCATTGAAAGAAAAATTGTAATATCCCAAAACAGGGATTCAGCAGGACATGAGTTGTATAACAGTCTTGAAATGATGAATAATATTTAAAATAGGTTCCATATACACAAATACATCATTTTTAAGTACATCAGCAAATTATATTCCGATTTATGATTCGAAAGATGAGGAAAAGCAGCCAGTTAAGCCCTAAAAACGTCATTTTCAGATATTTGCGTAAAAACAGGGGAAAATAATGGTGGAATCCTTTATCTTAGGTCATTTAGGACTCACATACCAAATTTTGCAAAAACAAATGACTCTAGCTAAGTTAAACAGATCTCCTAGTCCCGATATGGCTTAAAAACACTGAATTCCCATGACTTAACTTATGCAGAAATTTCTGAAGCTTACACAGTGTGATTTTATGAGGGTTTCAGATGTAATATGGTATGAATAATATATCTTGAGTTTATTACATCATTATACACGAAGTAGAAGAGAATACAGGAAGAAATCCTCAACTATGAGGGGCTGCAACCATAGAAGATGACTGAACAAGCTTGACAGTGTTTTATTATGGAGAAAACAGTAGTTGGTGATTAAAACTTAGATCTAGGAAAATATAATGCATGAAAATTTAGATCTATAACAGATCCATACACTATAATGTCTCTAGTTTACATACCCCTTGGGGTTTTCAGAAAAACATGAAAGCACAAGAGTAGATCTGAGATCTACTGCAGCAAATCTGTAGAATGATTCATAAATTCTGAAGCAAATACATCAATGGATAAATCATATCTAAAACATACATGTATTTTTTGGCCAATCCATGGATCACCACAGTGCAGGAAGGCTCATTTACACCAGAGATCTCTTCTCCAAATAGTTTCCAAAAGACCGTGCAACTTATCACTTGAAAATAATGCAGTCCAGGGACATAAACTATGCTGTAGAATTTCTGTAGAGTTTGGCCTGATGACAAGATGTAGATCTGAAGCTCCAATCAGCTAATACACTCTTACCAGGAGGATAAAAGACTCTCTCACTGGAAATAGGCACTAGTATGGCCTAGATCTGAATAGATCTAGCCTCCACTTGATGTTGCTTACAAAGACAACCAAACCCTCAATAGGATTTGCATTGTAGTTGGAAGAAGAGCTTGGCCAAATGACTGATAGTGGACAAGAAATGCAAGGCTCCTCCAAGAGCTACTCAATGGAAGAGGTAGGATTCCTGCTCGGGAACACCCAGTGCTAAACAACACTATTCTCTGCTAAATAGCCAAGAGAATAAGAAATGTCTAAAAAGAAAAATTATTCAGAAATCATATGGTCATCAACAACCTTCTCTTGTTTTCCTTCCCTTCCTTTTATAAGATTGAGTCCTTGCACAACCCTAAACCATCTCAATGATTTAGCTCTATTCACATGAACGGTCTCCAACTTGATCTGTGTTGTGCATCTAGGAGTTTCAATGAATCTAGACAACGTTGTGATTTGGTCATGTTTATCCAGTCAAATACTTCAATCCCCTTCACACATAAGGGTGTTTTTATGTAGATAGCCCAGATTTGTCTTTGTTCACACTTGGCATTGATTTATTCATTTCTTTAGGATTTTTTATGATCCTCCCTTACATATTTATTCAATAAACAAGAAAGTAATGAAAAATTGAATATTCCTATTAGCTTGGGCTAATTAGGAATATTACATTCCTCCCCTCCCAAATGTTGCTTGTCCTCAAGCAACTACAAGGATAGAACTGAAGAGCCTCCCCTCTTCTTCTTGTAGCCTCTTTCAGGTGATATGCTCCTCCAAAGAACAAGATGCCTTCTCAACAATATGCCCTCAAGTTGTTCCTCCCATGTGTATAAGCATGCCTTTGGTAAAATTCCCAAATGGCTTTCATCATGAAAAGTTAGGACATACATGGAAACAACAATATGTGATCTAGAGGCCTTTTTGAGGCATGGAATCAGAACTGTGTTGGGAATCATCATCCCCATGTGGACTCTCCATCCCCAAGCTATCATCCACAAAAAGTGAGTCACCCTCCAACTTAGTAACTCATGAATCATCTCCTCCTCCTTAAGCTCTTGCAAAGAAGGTGGGCTGCATGGCTGAATTTGAGGGATCAAAATGACTATCCCACTCTGCTTCTCCCTCCACTTATGATATGTGTGGAGCTATTGCTAACCTTGGGCTGAAATATAATGGTCCCCATGAATGACCCAAGTCACTCCACCCTCCAAAACATCCATGAGGTGCCTCCTCAAAGAACTCAAGTTCTCCAAATGGTCCCTCCCACATGAAGACAAGAGGTGTAGTATGGAAATCATGGTTTGCCCATTGTTTCTCCTGAAACATGAAACATATGAAGTATGGAGAATCATAATCCCAATGGGCACTCTCAACTCTTGTGCCACTCCTCCAATAGATCTTACCATAATCACAAGAACATCATCAAAATATGGAAGCATAAACAAATGAAAGCAAGTTTCCATGTGACAACCAGGAGGTGGAATATAGTTCCAGATATGGAACCAGCTTAGTGAATCCCTTGCCTGCCTCATATCATAGTGCAACAAGTGTCCTTTCAGCCACTTGTTTGCTGCCACATTTATCCTACAAGATGAGATCATGAAAGTACAACTTGGTGCCAATGGTGCACACCAAAAATCATGTGGCCTTCCCCCACAAACCACAAATAAAATGGCCAACATCAATTCCGCAAATGGCCTCAAGTAAAACATAATACAACATGAAAGAAGGAAATATCCTCCTTGGAACAATATTCTGCTCAAAATGACAAAGGAGTACAAGTCATAAAGCAAAAATATACATCCTCCATCATGTACTTTAGTCCTTGAGTTGAAATGGCTCACTTGCAAGTTCTCCCTCACTTCAAATGAGTAGGGAAGTGGTTGTGCCAAAATATTCATCATCTTTCAGGCTATGCATCTGTCCATATGCTGATATACATCAGTTGGATGCCCTCCCAAGTGAAATCCTCCAGTAAGGAATGGTACATATTAAAATGCATAGGAAGAAAGCTCACCAATGCTGCATGTGGATCTCTCTTCTTATGCTTGAAAATCCAAGTTAGGAAAATCATAGCAAAGAAGATCATAGCAATGTAATAGATGTTCCGATTCACTACTCCATCATACTCCTCTCCTACATGCCTCCATAGTGCATCATCTATGAAGTGATCCTGGGAACACTCTGTAGAAATTTGAATAATAGCTGAATTATTCACCGAGATTATCCTGATTACACACTATTTAAGCTTCATGCATAATACATAACCTCTTATACAATTGATCATCAATATGCGGAAATAGAAGTAGTCGCATGCGCACATTAAAACATAATCAAGCACACATATAACACAGTATGTAATGGGGAAAGCTTACAGCTGAAAACCCCCAACTATCTGTATATTATAATGATAGAGAACATGTAACAATCATAGTACAATACTCCTCACAAGTACTCTGTACTATCTCCAATAGTTACACACAAACTAGCTCAGATCTGAACAAGTCACAGGTTCAAATCTCCTCCACTGTTTGCCTGCCTCTACTGCGCAATCCAAGATGAGAATGAATGAGATCCAAGTTCGAATCCCCTTGGCTTGTACTACGCAATCCTCATTGGAAATCTCAATCAATGTGTGTGCAAATCTCATGCACAAGTATAGTCACAACTGATAGCCACACTCACCCTTTCACCCACCTCTATCACTGGTCTCCACTGAACTGTCCATGCATTGCAGTTAACTGATGTATTCTTTAGTTGATTTATGAGTTAATAATTAGTGAATTAATTAATAATTAATTCACACCACTCATCACTAGTGTATTTATCAATTAGACTAAATACAACTAGTTCAACTAAGTTAAACCGAACACAACTCCACCAACTGTCTCATTAACTCCACCAAACTCTGCCACATGAGTTCTAACTGAATTCAACCATGCAATAGCTCAACTAACCCTTAGGAAAAGCATATTTCCTTCTGTCAGCTGCATGTGCCACATCCAAGCATCAAACTGAAGTGCTCTAAGAGGATAAGATAATATTTATAGTCTAAATATTATTAAGGGTTAATAATATTTGACTGTTCTATTTTTAGCCCGGCAGTCTAAAAATAGAAACCGCCCAATGTCTAAAAATAGAGGTCCATCTATTTTTACCAACTCGACCAATCATCCATAAATAGCATCCTGCAACTCATAGACCATGATCCATATGTCTAAAAATAGACATAGTCTAAAAATAGACTTTGTGACAAAAATCACTTGTGTGGCCCCCACCTAGTTTAGGTGATCACTTTCCAACTAGGATCAGGAAAGATGTTTCAGGATGCCTCCTTCACTGTTTATTGTTGCCATCTTCAACACTCCCTCTCAACAAGAAAGGACTGTCTTTGCATGCAACATGCAACTCCATGCATTCGCCCTGCAACCTTCACAAGCGCCATGCAACTCCATGCATCTGCTCTGCAACTCCTCTGAAACTGAATAGGCTCCAAACAACTCAATCAATCTGATGCATCTATCATCAAAGTCTTCGAATTTTTCTGGTACCAACTGCACATGTCATCAGGAACCACTGCGCTGTTGAACTCTTGCACCCATGCACTCTACACTTGCTGTCAACTCTGATCCGCGCTCCAGTATCCGACAATGTCACTTTGATCTGCCTGCATCAATCCAACTGATCATGCTACTGCTACACTGTGGGCACCTCGTAGCCAGGTTCAATTCATGAGATCCACACCATCTCATGAATCCTGCCCAAAAATCTCCTCTTGGGATTAATCATGCATGTCGCCCCACCTCTCACCTGGTGGTATAGCTGCATGCACTCCCTCTACCCATCTGGCACGAAATTTCTCTGCATGAGTGGTTTCTTCCACTCCATGATCCTCATCTTGTGGCTGCTCCACATCCCGAGGTTCACTATTACCTGCATTCAAAACTTGCTCCCTCTCAAGCATCAATTGCATGTCTTTCTTGCACTTCCCAACAGTAGGAAGCTCCGTAGACATCCCATCTACTTCAAGTCTGTAGAGATTCTTTGTTCGAATCCCAACCTTCTTGACTTGTCCTGTTGCCTTGTGCCGAAGGAAAACTTTTCCTTCACTGAAGACAACTTCATACCCTTTATCCTCTAACATTGCGACTGAGATCAAATTCTTCTTTAAACCTAGAACATGCATTACATCTTGTAAAAGAATGAGTTTACCTGACTCCCTCTGAAAGGTTATGGTACGAATGTTGGTCGCATTGTATCGTCCATTGTCGCCCAACTCAGCATGCAACTGGAGATCTTTCTCCACCAAGTCACTGAAAAGATTCACATCTCCCGTCATGTGAAAGGAAGCGCCACTATCAAAATACCACCCTGATCCCAATACACTAGACACCATGCATGCGATAAATGAGAAGTCCAGCTCAAATTGCGAGGCAAGAGCCTCACCAGCTGTAGCTCCAGCAGTCTGCTTGTTCTTCTTCTTCTGTGGACAATTTGTGGCGTAATGTCCATGATCGTGACAGTGAAAACACTTCACTTTGGACATGTCACGCTGTTTACCATCCGCACCGGATTGAGAAGCATTCTTCTTTCCCTTCCCCTTCCTTGCTTTGGCAGCCAAAGCACAATCTTCTTCATCATATGCCTTTGATGAAGATCCATCCCTGGTACTCCGCCTTATCTCCTCTTGCACAAGATCCGACCAAAGTCGCTCCCATCCTGGAAATTTTTCCCGACCATTGATAGAGTCCTGATAGGAGTGCCAACTCTTTGAAAGACCAAGGAGAGCCAAGTCTACCAAGTCCTCATCATCCACACTAATTCCTACACTCCCAAGCTCATCCCTGCAGTGGACAAACTTTGTCAAGTATACCGGAATAGTGTCATTCTTCTCCATATTTATTTTCCTGAGTTTATCCTTGAGCGCCAACTTCCTCTTGTCGCTCTTTCTTTGGAATAGATCTATCAATGATTTCCACATCAAGTATGGAGAAGATTTACCATGCAGGCTGGATACTATGTGATCCTTCACGCCTTCCAACAGAATCCTTTGACACCTTGCTGTCTTATTTTTCCAAGCCTCAACTTGAGCAGCATCAGTAGGCTTTGGGACCTCAGCATCTATGAACTCCTTCAGCCCGTTATCATCTAATAACGCCTCTGTTCTGTCCTTCCATGCAACATAATTTGAGCTGCCCTCAAGGGCATACTCTAGTCGCAATCGGTTGAAAGACATTTTGACTTCGACACCAAGAAAACTGCTGCAAATTCGAATTCCAAATCCTGCTACAAATTCGAATTCCACTAGCTTAAAACTCAACCGCTTCTGATATGTGAGAACAAAGTATTTCTAGCACAGAGATCGACTGTAGGGGCATTTACTGGATATATCACCTTTCAAGGAAAGGATGGATTCAGAGGCTACCTGGCCCGCTTACAGACTCTGTCTACCAAAATAAATTGTAATCACTGTAATAGATCTGATGATCAATTTCGCTCCGATACCATGTAGAAATTTGAATAATAGCTGAATTATTCAGCGAGATTATCCTAATTACACACTATTTAAGCTTCATGCATAATACATAACCTCTTCTACAATTGATCATCAATATGCGGAAATAGAAGCAGTCGCATGTGCACATTAAAACATAATCAAGCACACATATCAACACCGTATGTAATGGGGAAAGAAATAGATGAAAACCCCAAAATATCTATATATTATAATGATAGAGAACATGTAACAATCATAGTACAATACTCCTCACAAGTACTCAATACTATCTCCAATAGTTACACACAAACTAGCTCAGATCTGAACAAGTCACAGGTTCAAATCTCCTCCACTGTTTGCCTGCCTCTACTGCGCAATCCAAGATGAGAATGAATGATATCCAAGTTCGAATCCCCTTGGCTTGTACTGCGCAATTCTCATTGGCAATATCAATCAATGTGTGTGCAAATCTCATGCATAGCTATAGTCACAACTGATAGCCACACTCACCCTTTCACCCACCTCTAACACTGGTCTCCACTGAACTGTCCATGCATTGAAGTTAACTGATGTATTCTTTTGTTGATTTATGATTTAATAATTAGTGAATTAATTAATAATTAATTCACACCACTCATCACTAGTGTATTTTTCAGTTAGACTAAATACAACTAGTTCAACTAAGTTAAACCGAACACAACTCCACCAACTGTCTCATCAACTCCACCAAACTCTACCACATGAGTTCTAACTGAATTCAACCATGAAATAGCTCAACTAACCCTTAGGAAAAGTGTATTTCCTTCTATCAGCTGCATGTGCCACATCCAAGCATCAAACTGAAGTGCTCCAAGAGGATAATATAATGTTTATAGTCTAAATATTATTAAGGGTTAATAATATTCGACTGTTCTATTTTTAGCCTGGCAGTCTAAAAATAGATTCCGCCCAATGTCTAAAAATAAAGGTCCATCTATTTTTACCAACTTGACCAACCATCCACAAATAGCATCCCGCAACTCATAGACCATGATCCATATGTCTAAAAATAGACATAGTCTAAAAATAGACTTTGCGACAAAAATCACCTGTGTGGCCCCCACCTAGTTTTGGTGATCACTTTCCAAGTAGGATCAGGAAAGATGTTTGAGGATGCCTCCTTCACTGTTTCTTGTTGAAATATTCAACACACTCCATCAAACAGTCCAAGCTCCCAAGTGACAGTGTTATTGGCATTTGAACTAGTGGATATGTCATCTCATAGCTCCTCGCATTGACATCCCATATGCCAAAGTCATCATCAAACATAATGCTGTTATATGTGAGAGATTCCTCCCAAAGTGGAAGTACCTCCTCATCTTCCAAGGTCAAAGAGTAGCCCCCTTGCACCATGATAGTTCCATCTCCTACTCTTGCAACATCATGCAAAGTATAGAATAAGATCAGTCCATACTCTCTCAATAACAACCAAAGCAATAAAAAATCTAGTTGCCTCCTCACACCATCATCATATAGATCATGGAGCAACATCATAGCAGTAGATATGAAAGAGATCACATCACTCCAATATACCCAAACCCCTTGCTACCATATGATGTAAGTGTCCTGCCACATACCCTTAGAAAGAGAATGATGACCAAACTCCTTCAAGAGTAACCAAAGCAGTCTTGCATATTGTTGTCCAGTATCATAGATCTGCAAGTGGTTTCCCAACCTCTTACTTATCAGCTTCACCCATCCAACCCATGGTGAGTGTCTATCATCATGCCCAAAAGTGGCACTCCTCCAATGGAGAATACCATCCTCCCAAATAAGATTTTTGTCTTTGTACTTCATGGGATGTTGAAATGCAATCTTCTGAAGATCTCCAAATGAAGAGCACTCATCAATGACCAAGTTGATCCCATAAGGATCCAAATAGGTGGTAGGAAAAACCCTCCCATCATGATGTGTAAGGCTTATCAAGAAGTATCCAACACAAACATGAGAGATGTTATCAATCCTAAGATGTCCTCCATCATCTATTTGCTCCTCCTTTGTTATGCATATGGGAAGGTCATTGGAATGTTCCAACAATGGTTGGGCCCCCAAATCATCACTGCTGCTACATGACAGTGCTGTTGAACTCCATAATGGTGCAACTTCTGCCTCCAAATCAGATCCAAATATGAACACATATTTTTTCAATGTATTGCTCAAGACAATACTCACCCAATCCTCCAAGAAACTACAATCCAACCTCAAGGGTTGTGTGCAGCTCATCAATGATGCATCAGGATGAATATTTGTCTCTTCCTTGATTAAATCAAGGCTTCTCAGCGTAGTGAAATTTTGCTGCTCCAAATCAACAATATGTGTTGACCCTAGGTCATGCAATGGTACATTCCCAACATCCTCTTCATGTTGCATTGAAATATTAGGAAATGAAAACATGTGAATACCTTGGTACAACTTGGGAACATCTTGTATTTCGATAAGGATTCCTCCTTCTGGTGTGATAGCTTCCCCAACTTCTGATGATGATAGATGTTCTTCTATCGCTTCATCACTATTGGTACAAGTCTCTGCTCCTTCATGCATCTCTAGAATGGTGCATGGGACTCTAGAGATCAAGATACCAAGATCATCTTGCAAAGGTGCTAGTGGTCTTCCTCCTGAAACAAGTGCTCCTGCAGTAGATGGTGGTGAAGGCTTCTTCCCTTCTGATTTCTTCTTGTCAAACTTCTTGATCAAACTTTGAGTAAATTCTGCATATGCAGTCACTTTAGCATGACTCAAATGGCTGAACCACCACATTTGTGCTTCACCTTGAAGGTGCAGCGCAACAATATCGACAGTCTCTTTCTCTACTACTGGATGTAGCAGGAAAAAAACATCCAACTTCCTCCCCCAAGCCTTTTCTATGCATGAGGATGATCCATGAAAGGTAGACAATAGAAACCTATTTCCCTTCATTCTTCTATTGTTGCTTGATCTCCTTTCTTGTTTGAGCTTAATAAACTCTAGAAGAGTTATATTCTTCTTGATAGATATAGGTTGAGACTTATATTCTGCAAGATATTCACTTAGAATCTCATGATCTAAGTTTCCTCCATCTCTATGCCTCTTATCTTGAAAGAAAAAGGACATAGCATGCTTCTTTGGAGTTTTGTGCAATATCGGATCCTCTTTCTGCTAATAGGAAGTACATGGACCTTCCTCATATTTAAACCCTAATGTGGTTTCACTCTTCAGGTTATGCATAGTGTGGAATATATTTTTTGAGAACTCTTTCCCTTTATTTCTTCCAGATGAAGGGATTTCACCCTTGTTTTCTTGGTCTTCTGTGTAATCACATTTCTTCTCTACTCTTCTTTGCTTGACCTCCATGGGGAGATCCATCTTAGATCTGAAAATATATGAGATGAAACTCATTCCTTCCATCATTTTTCTCTCTTTCTGCATCTTATATCATCTTGGCTTGAAGGCCACAGACTGAGCCAAAGATCATGCTTTGATACCACTGTAATATCCCAAAACAGGGATTCAACAAGACATGAGCTGTATAAATGTCTTGAAATGATGAATAAGCTTTAAAATAGGTTCCATAGACACAAATACATAATTTGGAAGTACATCAACAACTTATATTCGGATTTATGATTCAAAAGATGAGGAAAAGCAGCCAATTAAGCCCTAAAAACGTCATTTTCAGATATTTTCACAAATACAGGGGAAAATAATGGTGGGATCCTTTAGCTTAGATCATTTTGGACTCACATACCAAATTTTAGCAAAAACAACTAACTCTAGCAAAGTTAAGCAGATCTCCCAGACCCGATATGTCTTAAAAACACTGAATTCCCATGACTTAACTTATACAGAAATTTATGAAGCTTAATCAGTGAAATTTTTTGAGGTTTTTAGATGTAATATGGTATGAATAACAGATCTATAGTTTATTACATCATTATACAGGAAGTAGAAGAGAATACAGGAAGAAATCCTCAACTATGAGGGGTTGCAACCATAGAAGATGACTGAACAAGCTTGACAGCATTTTATTATGAAGAAAACAACATCTGGTGATTAAAAATTATATCTAGGAAAATATAGTGCATGAACAGTTAGATCTATAACAGATCCATACACTATAATGTCTCTATTTTACATACCCCTCGGGGTTTTCAGCAAAACATGAAAGCACAAGAGTAGATCTGAGATCTACTGCAGCAGATCTGCAGAATGATTGAGAAATTATGAAGCAGATACATCAATGAATAAATCAGATCTGAAACATACATGGATTGGTTGGCCAATCCATGGATCACCATAGTGGAAGGAAGGCTCGTTTACACCAGAGATCTCTCCTCCAAATAGTTGCCAAAAGACCTTGCAACTTATTACTTGCAAATAACACAGTCTAGGGACATAAAATGTGCTATAGAATTTATGTAGAGTTTGGCCTGATGCCAAGATGTAGATCTGAAGCTCCAATCAGCTAATACACTCATAATAGGAGGATAAAAGACTTTCTCACTGGAAAGAGGCACTAGTATGGCCTAGATCTGAATAGATCTAGCCTCCACTTGCTGCTGCTTACAAAGACAACCAAACCCTCAACAGGATTTGCATTGTAGTTGGAAGAAGAGCTTGGCCAATGCTTGATAGTGGAAAATAAATGCAAGGCTCCTCCAGAAGCTACTCAATGGAAGAGGTGGGATTCCCGCCTGGGAACACCCAATGCTAAACAACACTATTCTCTGCTAAAAAAAAAAGAGAATAAGAAATGTCTAAAAAGAAAAATTCTTCAGAAATCATATGGTCATCAACAACCCCCTCTTGTTGTCCTTCCCTTCCTTTTATAAGATTGAGTCCTTGCACAACCCTAAACCATCTCAATGATTTAGCTCTATTTACATGAATAGTCTCCAACTTGATCTGCGTTGTGCATCTAGGAGGTTCAATGACTCTAGACAGCGTTGTGATTTGGTCATGTTGACGTAGTCAAATAGTTCAATCCCCTTCACACATAAGGGTGTTTTGACATAGATAGCCCAGATTTGTCTTTGTTCACATGTGGCATTGATTTATTCATTGCTTTAGGAGTTTTTATGATCCTCCCTTACATATTTATTCAATAAACAGGAGAGTAAAGAAAAATTGAATATTCCTATTAGCTTGGGCTAATTAGGAATATTACAAAAATCCATTGCTCTCTCAAATGTTGCCCTAAATTTATTTAAACCAAATGGGAGTTTCTTATAAGTGAATGTGCCACAGGAACAGATGAATGTTGTCTTATATTGATCCTCTTGGAAGATATTGATTTGATTGTAGCCAGAAATCCATTCATGAATGAAAAGATTTCACATCCAGCACAATCGTCAATAATCTAGTCGATAAAGGGAGTAGGATAGTTTTCTTTTGGACAAGCAATATTGACATCATGTTAATCGATAGACACTATGATTTTCCCTTGTTTCTTCATGATAGGAACAATGTTAGAAACCCAATCATATAGCAAAATAGGGTAAATGAAACCATCACGCAAAAAAATTTCAACTTCTGCTTTAATGGCAATAGCCTTCTTCAGATGAACAGGACGAAGGCGTTGACGTACCAGCCTGACATCAGGGTACATTTTAATAGAGTGTTCAACGATACTAGTATCTATTCCTAGAATTTCCTCATAAGAAAAAGAAAATATATCACGAAATTCATGAAAGAGAGATCGATAAGTTTCGAGTTCTAATGGAGAAAAATACACGTCGACATGAATGTTTTCTACAATGGCGGGTTTGGTCAAAATATTGATAGAAATGGTTTCTTCAATATTTGATAAGTTTTTCTCAGATTCGATTGCATTAATGGGAAAAGAATTCGAAAAGAATGTTTTGATCGATGGGTGATATAGTTCAGTAATATTATCTTCTGCGTAATCCTGAAGATGGGAATGATAATGATGATCTTCGCATGGTTCTCCTTCTGGCATCATGGATTCCACAATGCTCTCATCAATCAAGAAAGTGGATGAAAAATGATCAGATGGAGTACCAAAATCTAATGAATGATCGACGACGATGATTTTTGATTCACCACCCAAGCCATGTAGATTGATTTCTATGCTAGCTCAATTGGGTTGGGCAGTAGAAATTCATCCAATGTAACAACTTCATAATCACTCGTAATCTTCCTTAAGCCAGATGGACTGGAAGATATCATGTAGTAGGTCTCTATGTTTGCAATTTATACCGATGTCACAGGCAACAGTAATGCAAGGGTTCCCATTAGGGTAGAATCCTTTAAGATTCCTACACCAATGTTTTGAAGTGCTATTTGGGGTGTGTGAACTAACAGAATGCTTCCAGTTACCTGGGAATTGGAGGCAAAGAAGGAGATTTGATTGATGACTGTGATAACACCTTTATGTGGAAAGGCGATCATTCTAAAATATGTAGAGACGATCACAGTCATAGCATATACCCATGGATTTCCAAGTAAAATGTTGTAATAAAGGGGTCTTTCAACGACCTCAACTTCAACATTTATTGTTTTCCCCCGTAGTTCAACATGCAGGTTATTGGTGATACCGCAAGGCTTATATGTACAGCCGTCAAAATCTTTCAATGTCATAGACGATTGAGATAGGCACAATGAACCAAGTGACTTCCAACAGTTTAGAGACATAATGTAGGTAGATGCTCCCTCATCAATAATAGTACGATGCATAAGGTGATTGAGAACATTTACTTGGATGGATAATTCCAATTCTGCTGGTAATTGTGGCACATAGCCCATATGATTAAATACTACAATATTGGAATATGTCATATCAATTCCACCAATTTCCGATAACAAAGCCTATTTATAGGAGGGAAAATTTTGAAGTATCTCAAGCGTCGACATAGCTGAAGGTGATTGAGCCAAATATTCAACTATATTATCATTTTGAGCAGCTCGGGCTCGAGGATTAAATGTTAATTTATGGATGACGCCCTTCGGTAGCTTTATTATTAACTCAGGAATAACAATTGGTGGAACAGATTCCATAGACGAATTCATGGTTGAGGTAGCTGTAGGTTGATCAGTACCCTGACTACCGTAATTTTTATTACGCGTTGAAACCAAAACATCAGTTTTTGGCTTCATAACAAATAACATAAGCACTTGGGAACTAGTAGATGGATCCATGGCAACCAAATTTGTGTCTGGATTCGGAAATGGGTCTGTCAACACAGCAGATGCATGCGAGGTCTTAATCAATTTTGAGACTTTGGCGCAGTGAGGACAGTCTCGAACAAAGTGCTCCTAATTACAGATTATGAAAGTGTAACGAGCTTTCCGATTGCCAGTTTTTTTATCAGATGATCGTTCTTGTAGGGTAGAAGTTTGATTTTTCTTTGATTTCCCCTTTTTCTTACTTTCGGGTTGCTTGTCACTTTTTCCTTTGTCAGATGACATGGCATGAATTTTGGAAGAAGGTTCAGGATCAGATGCAATAGAGTGATGTGTGCTTGCAGTACCAATCATACCGTCATCGGCATGAGAGTCCTTAGCTGGAGGAGGAACAATAAAACTAGATTGCGGCGCGTTGGGAATTTTCTTGTGCAGCGTGCCAAACTAATTATAAATCAAATCTAGGTATTGGGCATGAGAAATAACCTACTATTTAGTGATGACACCACCCTTATCCACATTTTTGGTTATAGATGGTAACAAGGACTTAATGAACCACTCAGCAAAAAGTTGATCAGGAACAAATGTCTTGACCATTCTACGACAACGACGCCACTCATGAATATGATCAGAAATGTGAGTAGCATTAGTCTGTTTAAAATTGGTCAAGAGTTCCATTCTAGTTTCATATCGTTTGGGTAATTGGAAGTGGGTCAGAAAGGTAGTAGCTAAAGCAGTGAAATTATCAAACTAACCTTGTGGTAACTCAATGTACCACTTTGCGGCCGGACCAGTGAGCGTACATTGGAAAAGACATAGTCGAACAGAGTCATAATTTAAGGACTTGAATGATACCACAAATGATTAGTCATAACATGCGTCGATGGGTCTTCCCTAGGGTTTTCATTGAACTTAGGAATATCTTAGGGTGATTTATGTGGTATCACCGGCCACCAAGGAGCATAGCTGATTGGATCATTTGTAAGTCGGTTTAAATCATGTAATTCTAAAGTTGCGACAAAGGGAAAGTGTCGATTTAAGTCAGGTTGAGCATAGCCAAGGTGTTAGACTCCTGTATTTCATAGTATCATAAAGTGACTGAATATTTCTTATATTTTTCATACTGAAAATAATATTCCATGACTATAATTTATTTTCAGAAAAGAAAGGGAGATCCTGGCTGTCAAGAGGATCAAATGAATCTATCTGCCTTTTAATTCAGTTGAAAGTGGAGAGTGTTGTTGATTAAGTGTGATGGTGAGAAAAATCCATACTGCCCTCATTCATTCCATCTACCCTCTTCTTACCTTTCATTTTCCCAAATTCTGACACTCCCATGCTCTGAATCCCATTCAAAACCCCAAAACCTACATACGTAACCTTTTTGGACTACCTACTTTATAAAACCCACTTATATTAAAAAATCTGAAATGCTAGCTCTGCCTGCCTTCCACACCCCGGAAGCTTTAATGTTTTTTCTTAATTCATCACTGAACCATAAAAACCCCACCGATGCGCTTCTATGGGGCCCATCCAAACCTTTATATATTACCAATCCACATGCAAAACCATTGTTTGTGCATTTTCCTTACCCCTCTGCCTTTTCGCACTTTTTTGTGTTTAACGCATCGCACTTCGCACTGCACTCATTTTATAATTTACCTTTTATAAGTGCACGCAAGTTAAATTTTCTAATTTGTGATGCGATCCGATCGCAATTGCACATCACAATTTTCAGAGAATTGTCGCCGAAGGTAAAGGTTAAAGGTACCGACATGCGATGTGTGATCCATGTGGGACCGGATCACAATCGCAAATCGCACTGTTTAAAGAACAAGTGCAGAGGTAAATGTTAAAATCGCCGAAGTATGATATGGGTGATGTGGAAGATGACATGGCAGATGACGTGACAATGACGTGGTAGATGACATAGCGATGATGTGGCAGATGACATAGCTGTGATGTGGTAGATGACGTGGCAAGATGATGTGGCAGGGTGACATGGCAGGTGAGGTAGCCCTCGCCCACATATCGCACATCACAAGTTTTAAGAGTTAAGCGTGAAGGTGAATGTTATAATCGCCAAAATGCGATGTGCGATGCAGTTGGACCCGATCGGAATCGCAAATTGAAAATTTTAAGCGATGGGTACGAGAGATAAATGGTAAAGTCTACGAAAGGCGATGTGAGATTTATTAGGGATGCGATGAATTTCATAACTAAATATATAGAATTTTAGGTCCAGGTGAACGATTTTTCACGATGTTTTTTGTGTATAATAGGTCAAGTTGGGCCTATAAGGTTTGAAGCTCATTCCATAAATAAATAGGCCGAAACACAACAAAAATACTTTGTGTGAATACTCGACAAGGAGCAAAGGTTTTCCACCTCATCCACCCACCATCATCTTTAAATTTGATGACCTACGTTTCTTTCTGACCCCCCTTTACCATCTTAACTTTATCCTTGCAAGGGGGGTCCTGAGTTTTTTTCAAGAAAGAGACCCCCTTATGTGTTATTCTCTCATAAATTCGCACCCCCCCCCCTTCTATTACCACTTACCACTTTAGGGGGGGTCCAAAAAACCATTTTTCTCCTTCAAAATTAATTTCCCCAAAGAAGGAAATTAATTTTTCTCCTTCAAAATTAATTTTCCAATATGGGCTGACATTATTGCTCGTCAAATAAAGTTGGTGGAAAGCTATCTTATTTGTAATAGAGAAGGGCGAGTAGGATCAGAGAAGCGACAGTGCCAACGTCGCATTGGAATTTATGATCCGACAAAGGCAGTCCAAATAGCAAAGCCAAATTTCAGAACCTCCATTGGTTGCCTCTTCGAAACCTTAACAAATTCCTCCAAAGCTTACTGTTTGATCTTCCGAGGAGCCATTGAAGTGTTTGAATCTATGAAGAGTAGCCAAGAATTAATCTTAGAGGCGGTGTTTTTATCAGAGATGTCTTATCACCACCTACATGTCTCCACTTGTTCATTTTCTGCTTAAATGTAATCACTGCAGTAGGAATATTAACCGACTTAAGTTTTCTATAAATACTGCATACATTAGCAGTATGAAGGAGGCCCGGAAGGGGAAAAAACCATTGTAATAGACTCTGCTGGTTGTAAGCACTCTCTTTTGATGAACGGATGAGTATGTTGTTTTCCAGATTCTTGTGTTATGATCTGTGGTGAAGTGCTTCTCCCATGCAATTTGTGATTCTTCTGTTTTACATATTGTTTTCTTTTCTTTACTATGGATAAAACATTTTGTGTAGGATTTACCATGGGGTACCCTACTCAGCCTTGAAACAGTAGATTATGTTTTCCTTTGATACCTGAATGCATAATTCAGAGATGGTCTACCCTGCTTTCATGTTGAACCTTAATCTCTTCCTCCTCCTCCATTTCACAAGCTGTAAATATCCATTGACATGGCTAGATTTCCTGGTTGCACCTGACCTCAGTTGTTCATCCATTTGAATCTTTTTTCACTTGTTTGACTCCATAGCCCAATGGCCCTCTTCCGTTGCCTCAACCAAATATTCAAACAAACCCCTATGCACTAATATCTAGCCTAAAATGCCCCTATAAAAAAAGCTATACCTAACAGAGAGAGCCCTCTCTGAGTCCAAGAAGGCTAGGTCCTGGATTCCAAAGCAGTTTGATGTTTCCCTCTGTGGTTCTATCTTCACCCTTCAGAAATTATGGAGTGATAAAATAATGGCAACCATACTGGGGAGGAACAAAAGTTATCTTCCTCAGAAATCACATCAAAGTTCATACATGATTACTAATGGTGGACAGTGACGAGACATAGGAAGGCTGCATTATTCACCTGGCGACTCCACAATTCAAAGAACCCAACTTTTGATCATTCATGGCGACTCCACAACATGCTGACCAGAGTTTCTGTTGAACAAAATGACAAGGTTTGTGACAGACCTTCTATCTAGTGAAGTTCTAAATGCATTCAGGAATCAATTATCATAATTTTAGCTTTATGAAGGTTTTCCAGTAGCAGTCTTTCTCATTTTGAAGTCAATAAAATTTAATCTTGAAGGTAAAAAATGTTTTATAGAGATAGTTGTTGAAAGATATGAAACTGGTATTGAAATTTTGAATTCTCAAATTCTGTCATAAAATTTCTAAGATCCTAAATAATTCTTGGAAAATATTCCTTCCCCTAAGCAAGAGGAAATTGTACTACCTCTTGACTTACATATTGAGGATGATTGTGCTTTCAATTCCTAGACTGAAGATTTGGTTTCAAGGTTTAATACTGGGGATACAACCAATCAACTAGATCATTGAAGGCCTAGAAGCACGTATTCTATATCATGCTTTAATTGATCCTATAACAGAGTATCATGCTTTAATTGATCCTATAACAGAGTATATGAAGGTTATTTTTAGTTCAAGATTTCAACCATGTATTCTCTATAAAGATAAAATACATCAGCAGTTTCCATTACATAATATAACTTTGGTTATGAGGACACATAATCAAGTTATATTGCTGATTGTCCTGAAAAACAGTCAAGTTGTCCATCTGTTTCTGCTGCTACTTGACTGGTTTCACTGGCATTATTGTATCATTTAGAAAAACAGGAATTTCAGTAAAGTAGGGTAGGTAGGTGTGAAAATAAGCTCAGTACTCTGAGCATATTTCCAGTTCTAGTTTCATATTGCTTCCCAGTTTTCAGTACAAGTATTTTCAAAAATTCAGTTTGTAGAGAGTGTTGATTTTGAACTAAGCCTCCTCAACCGTAGAGGTTTTTGTAGAAGATCAAGTTGCAGATTTGGGATTAGTGGAATAAATCAAGCCACTAGTCTACGGTGTTCTTGACACCTTCTAAAGGAGATGCCATCCCCACTTGGAGTCACTATTAGACTCTTGTATTTCACAGTATCACAAGGTGAATGATTATTTATTATATTTTTCATACTGACTATAATATTCCATGACTATCATTTATTTTCAGAAAATAAAGGAAGATCCTAGCTATCAAGAGGATCAAATGGATCTATCTGCCTTTTAATTTAGTTAAAAGAGGAGAGTGTTGCTGATTAGTGTGATGGTGAGCGAAATCCATACTACCCTCATTCATTCCATCTACCCTCTTCTTACATTTCATTTTCCCAAATTCTGACACTCCCATGCTCTGAATCCCATTCAAAACCCCAAAACCCACATACATAACCTTTTTGGGACTCACTACGTTTTAAAACCTACTTATATTACAAAATCTAAAATCCTAGCTCTGCCCGCATTTCACACCCTGCAAGATTTTACCTTTTTTCTTAATTCATCACCGAAACATAAAAACCTTGACAATGTGGTTTGATGGGACCCATCCAAACCTTTATATATTACCAATCCACATGCAAAACCTTTGTTTGTGCATTTTCCTTACCCCTCCGCCTTTTCACACTTTTCCGCATTTAACGCATCGCACTTTGCACTGTGCTCATTTTATAATTTACCTTTTATAAGCGCCCACAAGTTAAATGTTCTAATTTGCGATGCAATCCGATCGCAATCACACATCGTAGTTTTCAAATAATTGCTTCCGAAGGTAAAGGTTAAAGGTACCTACATGCGATGTGCGATGCAGGTGGGACCTGATCACAATCACAAATCGCACTGTTTAAAGAACAAGTGCAGAGGTAATTGTTAAAATCACCAAAGTGTGATATGGGTGACGTGGTAGATGATGTGGTAGATGACGTGATAAGAATGTGGCAGATGACATATCGATGACGTGGTAGTGATGTGGCAGATGACGTAGCTGTGACGTGGAAAGATGACGTGGAAAGATGATGTGGTTGGATGACATGGCAGGTGACGTAGCTCTGGCCCACCTACCGCACACCACAAGTTTTAAGTGTTAAGTGCGAAGGTGAATGTTATAATCACCGAAATGTGATGTGTGATGCGGTGGGACTCGATCACAATCGTAAATCGCAAATGTTAAGAGAGGGGGGTGGGAGATAAGTGGTAAAATCTGCGAAAGGCGATGTGCGATATCTTATGGATGCGATGAAGTTCATAACTAAAATCTACAAAATTTCAGGTCCGGGTGAACAAGTTTTCATGATTTTTTGTGTGTATAAAAGGTCAAGTTGGGGCTACGAGGTTTGAAGCTCATTTCATAAATATATAGGCTGAAACACAACAAAAGGAATTTGGGTGAAGACCCGACAAGGAGCAAAGGTTTTCCACCTCATCCGCCCACCATCATCTTTAAATCCGATGACCTATTTTTCATTCCGACCCACCTTTACCATCCTAATGTTATCCTTGCAAGGGGGGTTTGAAATGAGTGGTTTTCAAGAAAAATACCCCCTTCTTTGTTATTCTCTCATAAATTTTCACCCCCACCTTCTATTACCACTTACTACTTCAGGGCGGTTCGAAATACCATTTTTCTCCTTCAAAATTACTTTCCCCAAAGAAGGAACCGTTTTTTAGCCAATCGAAATTCTTCTAAGATGGGCTGAAATTATCGCTCTTCAAATAAAGCTCATGGAAAGCTATCCATTTTGTAACAGAGAAGGGGGAGTAGGATCAGAGAAGTGGTAGTGCCAACTTCGCATTGAAATTTATGATCCGGCGAAGGCAGTCCAAATAACAAAGCCAAATATCAGAACCTCCATTGGTTGCCTCTTCTAAACCATCACAGCTTCCTCCAAAGCTTACTATTTGATCTTTCGAGGAGCCATTGAAGCATTTGGATCTACGAAGAGTTGCCCAAAATTAATCCCAGACGTGGTGTTGTTGTAAGAGATGTATTATCACTAGTTGCATGTCTTCACTTGTCCATTTTCTGCTTAAATGTAATCACTATAGTAGGAAGATTAATCAACTTAAGTTTTCTATAAATACTGCATACATTCATAGTATGAAGGAGGCCTGGAAGGGGAAAAAACCATTGTAATAGACTCTGTTGGTTGTAAGCACTCTCTTTTGATGAATGAATGAGTATGTTGTTTTCCATATTCTTGTGTTATGATCTGTGGTGAAGTGCTTCTCCCATGTAATTTGTGATTCTTCTATTTTACATATTTTTTTCTTTTCTTTACTGTGGATAGAAATTTTTGTGTAGGATTTACCACGGGGTACCCTGCTCAGTCTTGAAACAATACATTATGTTTTCTTGTGATATCTGAATGAAAAATTCAGAGACAGTCTGCTCTACTTTCACGTTGAACCTTAATCTCTTCCTCCTTTTCCATTTCACAAGCTGTAAAGATCCATTGACATGGCTATCTTGCCTGGTTGCACCCGACCTCAGTTGTTCATCCATTTGAATCTGTTTTCACCTGTTTGACTCCATATCCCAATGGCCCTCTTCTGTTTCCTCAAACAAATCTTCAAACAAACCCCTATGCACTAATAGCTAGCCTAAAATTCCCCTATAAACAAAGCTATATCTAATAGAGAGAGCCCTCTGTAAGTCTAGGAAGGCTAGGTCCTAGATTCCAAAGTGGTTTGATGTTTCCCTCCATGGTTCTACCTTCAACCTTCAGAAATTACGAAGTGATAATAGAGGGTATGATGGAATTTCTTGGGAAACATGCCTTTGAGCACCAACATAAGGAAACTGTTGTTGGTAACCCAAATAGGGGTTTTTTTGACAAGAAAACGCTTGAGGATTTTTTTGACCAAAACCTGGGTAAGCTACTTATTGAAATGAGCGTTGTTGTATTTGTGCTTGTGGATGCCAAGGTGTCTTTCCACCAATATTATAACCCAAACTTGAATAAATTGGATTCTTTTGTGAATAGGTAAAACTTGGTTGTGACTGCGACATCCCATAATAGGGTAATCTAGCTTGTGAATAAATATTTCATGTTACACGAGGTGGTTGTAAACAAGCCGAAGGAGTTGGAGTCTGAGGGCCCAATACTGGAGGGTATTGGGTCGAAGGACCCACCTGAGATGGTTGAGGTACATCACTTTGAGCCAATAACAAGGTTAAAGATGTATTAACAAGTGGAGTAGATGTCAGTGCAACAAGTTGAACCGATTGATATGATTGCACAACCAATTGTGGTTGGATGGGTAGAGTGGGATGCCATTGACAAACAGTCATTCAGACATTAGGATGACCAAATAATGACGGAGAACTGTCAAAATGGGTGACCATAGGTTTCTCCCCAACATGAGGATTATAATAAGATGGAATATATTGTTCTCCAAATGTTGGGAGTCTATTTGTGACTATACTGGATGGAATATACCCAGATGGAACAACTTGATATTGCACTGAAGATGTATATAAAGGACCCATCCATTCAGTACTCCTTAGATATGTACCATATAGAATACCAAATGATGAAATTGGTGAAGTCCATGGGTCTTAGGATGCACCAGAGAAGGTTCTAGATAAAGATTGATAACCAGGTGGGACTGAAGGGCCACCATATAAATGTGACTCTACTGATGTGGTGAACATTGACGAGGTAGAAAGATTAGGTGTTTTTTCAACTGTAATAGATGGTACAGCCAAATATGTTTTCTCAGCCATGGTCATATGACCCAACGTATACCCTACAGGATCTATGGTAACTCGAATTGACACAGGACCAAAGAAAGCAATGTGAGGTGATTGAGGAAAAGTTTTGTAAAGATAAAGCTCTGATCCAAAATGAGTTGGATTCGAAGGTGTTTCATCTTGTGGTATATCTTCAATTGAAATCAAATGAGGTGGAATGATTTCGCCATTAGGCTCGAAGTATATTTTAGGTGGTTCACTGTGCAATATGGGATACTCAATGGATATAATCGATTGTGGAGTGACTGATACAGGAACAACTTCCAGTTGTTCGAATTCAGGATCTAGATGTTTTGGTAAAATAATTATGGGATCCAGATCAACTTCTAGTTGAACAACATCGATTTCAGGAGGTATGGTCTCACTGATTGGATAGATCGTGACCACAGGTAGTTGTGAGGACTCTTTCTCGATAGCAATGGATGAACCAGGATTTGTAGAAACAACTCGAGACGACTCTGGTATATGTGAGGATGATGTCAAACCAGAGGTACTGATATTATTAGTTACGGTAGAATGATGTCGCCTTCGCAGACCAGAAATGGCTTCTGGTGGTAAAGGTGGTTTAAGTGCTATTTACGCGAATGACGGGGAAAGGGATGTTCTTCTTCCACGATGACTGATTTATTTTATGAAAAAAACAAATAAAAAAAATAAAAGGATAATTTTAGGTAGAAGGTTTACCAAGTAATTGTGAACTGCAGAATACCTCATGGCGAACCAATAAGTACAGGTAGGAAATCTCCCCGAATGTTGTGTTTGGTGTATCACAAGTTACAAGGCAGCCAACTCGATTACCTATGGATGGATAGCAACCTAAATTTTTCCTCCCAAATATACCCAAAGGTACATGGAGGCCCAAGTCCATATTAGCGTTGTCTAATGAGAAACCGTACAGTAAATGCACCCCCTTATACTTTTTGCAATAGCACACCGCCCTATATACCCAAAGGTGCATGGACGAGCTCTGATATTCTTACGTACGTCGAGTGAGGTATCACACTCAGAATGTATCATAGACAAGTTAGCGATAGTTGCTATGTTTAACGAAGCTGGAACACGTCTCTAGCCTAGACCTTCTAAATTTTATCGTTAATGTTATAATGCTTTATTAGGTAAATTGATGTAAATTTTATGTTAATCTTGTTTAAAAGTTTTTCTTTGAGGTTCACTGCGTGATGTAATGAAAATTCCTAAAAATACAAACTAAATGATAAGAAAACTTTTAAATTTATCTTTTTCAATGAAAATCCTAGCTACTGAGGTAAAGAGCAATCATTTTTTGAGAAAATAACAAAGAGCAAAAACTAAAATGTAGCTTTCCTAACTTGTTCCTATGCAACACACACAATTCACTATTTGGCGCACATGCATTTTTTTCTTTTCAGCTCCCTTAATGTGAATGCAAGAAAGGAAACTATATGCATAAATCAATCAAACAAGTGTTTTGTTCTTTGATAAACAAGGAATGAAACAACAATTTCTCTTTTAGGAAAATGAAGAATGGAACTATAATTTTCCTACAGGAAACGAGGAATAGAACAATAATTTCCTTTTCGAAAACAAAATTGATCCAATGTAGAAATGAAATACTTTGAATTTTATTTTCCAATGATAAAGGAAAACACTAAAGAGACATTCAACAAATTTACTTTTCAAAGGAGGAAGAATCAAGAAAGTTTACTGGTCTCTAAGAGGTATATGACATCTGAGAATACAACAAACAAATGGCTGAGAATGATAGCAATGATAAATTTAGATAGAATTTGGTTTGCTAAGGGGGAAACATAGTCTATAAGGGGAGACAATGCGTTGCAGAGCACCCCTGAGTGGGAGACAGTGCATTGCACTGCATTGTGTCTTGACCAACAATGTGTTGGGCACAGCAAGGATTGAAAAACGAAGCAACAAAACACACTTCTGATGCAATTTTTTCATTCAAATTTCTAATAACTGAAAGTAGATGCTACTGATGAGGATAAATAGAGGCAAAAAAACCAGGAATGATAGGATGCATCCCTAGCGAAGTCACCAATTTTTTATGTGGAATTGTGATCTACGGATAAACCAAATTCCCTAAGTGTGGTGCTAGTCATTTAGAACAACAGAGGAAATAATAACTATCACTTTCTCTAAAACAAGAAGATATACAGAATGATAAAGGAGCCTACTTGTGATTCAATAACTTCTCCTTCTCCTGATGTTGTTTTTTTCATCGCTTCCAATCCAACTCAAATTTCCAGATCGATTCCTGCAAACCCAAACAGAGAACAAAAAACAACATGCAATATATAGATATCTAATTATCTTACTCAATTCAAATCGATTAGATATGAAATACATACATCATTTAAGAATACATTGCACAAGAAATAGAGACATATGTATGGGAAAATGAACATCAATCTTTATTAAAGAGTAGAAGGGGGAGGTTACAACCAATGGACCGATTTTCTGTCAACCTGCTCCAGCCTCATGACATCCAACATCATACCAGCAACATATTAGTACTTTCATTCTCTTATCACATGAGAATCCAACAACATAAATTTACCAAAATTATTCCTTCCCTAGCACTAGAAGGAGTGCTCAGTTTATATGGAAACTAATGGTAGTTTCTCAATGAATGAATTTCTAATAATAGGAAAGACATTTTCCCAAGTTCATAGGTGTTAGATGGACACTGGGATTCAAATTTTGACACATATGAAATCTTCTAGAAGGCACTGGCCATGTGGAGATTCTTGGAACAATGAGAATTACACTCTGAGGTGACCATTCCACCCTTGAGTGTCAGGAAGTGCACTGCAGTGCACCCTTGAATGGAGGATTTGGCACTGCAATGCATTTAGTGCCTTTAGAGGTTGCATTGGTGAGTCAATAAGTGATATAACATATACTTAAAACCTTGGAAATCTCACAATAGAAGCCATGAATGAAATGTTCTTCTCTTAGGGCATAGAGAAACTAAAATATATGGGGATGATAGACCCTATTTCATTGGTCCTGGGGATGATGTCTAGTTTGACTATGTCAGGGGGGATGATGCCCAAATCAACCTATAACACTAGATTATAATTATCTTGCAAAACTGCCCATGTAAAAACTTCAAGAAGTAATTGTTTTTTTCCTATTGTTGTAGTTATTATGCTAGTTGGAGCCAAGACTCATGCAAAAATTCTAATTGGAAGTCCTCTTGAGATTATTTGAATTTATATATGTCATGGTCTAGTGTTATTACAAATTTTGAGAGACAACTAACATCCTAGTTTTTGTCTCAGAACACATGGTCATAAGTGTTGGGAGAGGAGAAAATTAATATTTTGAATATTTCAAAATAGAGGCTAGAGAGAATAGTTTTGCAAAACTTGAGAGAAATTCATCCAAATTATAACCATAAATGTGAATGTGTGTGATCCCCTACTACCAAGAAAGATGTAATAGAAGCTTAAGTTCCATAAGTTTAGAAAATTTATTTGTGGCTATCCAAAGGTCATTAAAATAAAGAGGTTATGTGTGAGGATAAAAGGAAAATGACCGCCCCCCATATCTCTTCCTTGGGAAGGGCCACCTTGTCTTGCTCCATAAAAAAATGCCCAAGGATGATCTATTTGAATTTTAATTTTTTATCGAGTAAAATAAAACAATTGTCAGGAGTGTGTTGGAGAGAATCGAATATGGCTGGGTTGTCAATTGGAAAATTTCAAAGAAGAGGGTTCCTTATTTTCAAGATATGGTGAGATGAAGGGATTTGTGTTGTTACTTATGTTTTTAATCCAACCACCTGAGTAGGGAATATTCATTGGAGTTTCCCTCCTAAATTTATGTAGACCCTTGTGATTTGTGAATCTCCTCCCAATATACCAAGGTAATAAGATGGAAGGAAATAAAAGAGATGATTAATATTTTATGCATCCTGGTGACATAGAGAACTACAACCAAGCCCTTGAATAGATATTTTGTATATAATGTCCCATGTGGGATATTAGTATTGCAAATCAGGAGCCACATGAGAATTTTTTTCTTAAGAGGGAATTCAATTTTCCAAATATCATTCCCTAACTAGGGGGAATGGCCCCTTTGATGTTCCTAGGTGATAGAAATGCATATATATTTCAACATCTATCTCCTAGTTAAATTTGGAGCCCAAATTAGTAAATATGAGAAAGTTGTGAATGAGTTGTGAAGGGCATGGATGTATTAAATCACAGTAGTGAGCTAAATGACCTTCTAAATTTATATCTAAATTGAGTTTCCATGGAGTAGCACCCTTCAAAAAATCCCTCTAGGATATTTGACTAATAAAATGACAATCATCTCTATTAAGTCCTCGAATGAGCTATCCTGAGAGGAGTTGTCCATATTTCCAATCCATGGGTCCTTCTCATTAATAACCTTAGAACCATCACCAATTTAACACTAGAACCAATTTTAAATGATAATAAAATCCTAAATAATATATTTACATATGTGGAACCATTTCATGGACTTTTTTCTAGTTTCCTAATCCAGTCCATAATTTAATTTTTGGCCTGTATATTTAGTTTTTGTTACCTAGGTCCATAGTCCATTACCTTGGAATAGAATTTAGACATTTTTTTTTGCTATTTCCTTTGAGAAAATGAATATTTATTTTATTCCCAACCCCGAGTGCTTTGAGAATCATTGTATTTTTCTAAGACACTAGCACCATTGGTTTTTACCCTCACATATTTCCCATAGGAATTAAGAGGGAAATTGCTAGATTTTATATAGTATTCCTTTAATCCATGCTAATGATGCCTAATATATTGGGATATCTTCAATAAAAATTTACACAAGAACCAAAATGCTAGCTTTGGAGATCTGTTGGAATAGGGTCTCCTGCAAGCTACGAAATTGGTCCAATTTTGCATATTTTTGTGTATAATTAGTCTAGCACACGGGTTTTGGGGTGGGTCAAAGCCTCGAAAGCATTGTAATGGGTCATATGGTAAACCTAGAGTCCAAAAAATACGGTTTGTGGACCATAGGAAATATTAAGCTAAATGATTATAAATAGAAAGACATTTTGAATTGTAAGAGGGGAAGATGAGGAGATCTTGATGCGAATTGTGGCTTAGTAGATCTGTTTGGGTTTTTGGGGAAAGGAATCTTGCTGGCTGTGTGCGCAGACATCCCAAGTCCTGCTATGTGTGGAACCTTCTGCTGTGTGCGCCGGTCAGGTTTGGGTATTGTAAGAAGGAAATTAAGGATTAATGAATGAGAAAGGTTGTTTGAGTAACTGAATCTATGTGTACTGTTGATACGAATATTTGATAGCTGTTGTGTTATGCATATTTTGTGTTAAGCTGCGAGAGTACTATGTTAAGTGTTTCTACTGCATATGGTTCTGTTCTGTTATGTTTTATGTAATGCTACACTAATTTTTTATAAGTATATGATTTGTTGAGCACAGTAAGTATAGTTGACCTTGCGCACGTGGATGCGAAGGAGATCTATAGATCTGGTTTTGAGATAGGTGATTTGGTCATTATAACACCGGACTTAGCTCTTCTTGACTTACCTATCCTCTCTCAGGGTGCAGAAATCTGGTTCCAACACCCACCCATACTGCTTCCGGTGAGACTTTGACTTGCGCAAGTAGGTCATTGCCGAAAGGGCCAGTAGTATAGGGGTTTGTTGGTAAACCTTAACCTCCGAACCTGGGTCAGGACCCCTCGAGCCAAAAAATGGTTATGTTTTCAGGACTTGGAGCATTTTAAGAAGGGGATCGGGTAATGCCAAGAAAAGTAGTGGAAGCCTAAGAAGAAAATAAGAGCAGGTATGGTTGAATGACCTCCACTCTAAACAAAGGTACAATGCAGAGCAGTAAGTACTTTTGAGCCAATCTAGAAGGGGATACATATGTCTATAGCCCTTTAGAAGGAACATTTGCACAAATCCCTCCAGCTACACCACCTTCAGAACCACGTAAGGGTAAAGCCCCTCTTGAAACCCCTCTAGAAGAAGATATGGCAGTGCACTTGAAATCACCTACCTTCAAAGGTGCCAGAGATGAGGACATGGACCAATTTTGGTTTTTTGCAGACTCAGTATGGACTGCGCAAGGTGTGGCAAGTGATACTATGAAAAGGGCATAGCTATCCCTGGCCTTCGAAGAGAGAGCTCTGGACTGGTATATGCGATACATATCTCAAAACGGAAGCACATACATTCAAGATACTAAGGACGCTTTGAAAAAATAGTTCTGAAAACCTAAGTCCTACTCTCAGATCGTAGCAGACGTGAAAGTTTTTAAGCAAGGAACAACTGAGTCTGTATGGGAAGCTGATCAAAGACTAAAGAAATAAATTAGGGAAGGAGGATTTAAGTATGAAAATAGACAACATACGGAATGGTTCATCGCTATGTTGCTACCTCACTTGCGTGTGCCTATGGGCCACCAAACTTTCGAATCATAGAACAAAGCTTTGGAAGCCGCTATGAAACTAGAAGCTACGCCCAGAGAAGATACTTTGTTAGGAGTACAACAAATTCAGGAGAAGCTCAGGGCAATGAAAATGGAGATTCAAGACCTACGAAAGGAACGAGGGAGGGAAGCTAGTGCAGATCTATGGTGCATACAATGTCAAGTATCAAGACATACAAAGGATCTGTGCCCATTGCAAACAGACTACCTGCAGATAGGAGGACTTAGTCCGATGTGCCCTAGATCAAGTGGAGGACCTAGTCTAGTACAACTAGTCTCAGGCAGACCTGCATTGTGGTGCGAGGATTGCTGCGTAGCAGGGCTGCATGATACAAATCACTACCCCTGTTCGGACGCATACCTCCTAGGGCATAAGAAACAATGGTGTCAGTTCTGTCGATCAGTAGGGCATGATAAGTAGAACTATCGAACCTATGATCTAATGATAGATCGAGGGAACTTGTATAGGGTACAGTCAGACCCTGTGTCACCAAAAACCCCCACAGGCATAAGAGGCTCCCCCTCAGGAAGTAGGGGAGGAGGCCGGGGTGGAAGTGCAGGTTAGGGCCGGGGGCAGCTAATCTGCTATAACTGTGGAGAAACAGGGCACTTTGCGAGGAATTGTCCAAGCCCTACAATACAATATTGCAAGTACTGTAGACAGTTGAAACATACACTGGAAGACTATCCATTATTAATAGCAAAAATGTGGGAGAAGCAGCTACCACTGTTGGTGTCCCGTGTTTTGATAGTTTGGCAAATCAAAAGAAAAGGCAACATCAGAACCAATCTTTAGAGTCCCAAGATCTAGTCCTCCTATTCTCAAAGAGGGATCTCTCGAATATTTGTTTGCAAAGGTTTATCTTCTGTGCTTAGAGTATTGATTTTAGACTAGTTGTTAAGTGCAAGTGTTTGTTTGTTTGTTTGGTTGGTTTGAATTGATACAAAATAACATGAAAGGTCTAGGAAAAATACACGGAATGGAGAAACATCTGTTTCATTGGGAAATGGAGTCAAGAAAAGGTCATAAAAAACTCATCAAAGGATATGGGATATCAAAGGGCAAATCTAACTTGGCCACAAGATTCTTTTGTTTTTGGAATGGGATGAACATTAATGGTTTGGAAAGAGAAATTGAATTCTCAACAAAGGGAATTTGAAAGCATAACTTAAAAAATAAAGAGATATTTGATAGACAGGGCTAACCATAAATTCTACAAATATTGTTTAAGCAAATAATGACTTCAAGACAAATTTCAAAATGAAATCTAAGATTCGGGGAACACCCTATTTCCTCAAAAATTTTATTCTAAAGGACTTAGAAAACATAAAAGATTTACTAATAATTACAGTCATAGAATAGGGAACACCTAAAAACATCTATGATCATAATTATAATGACCTTTAAGCCAACTGTTTAAGTGAGGACAAAGGGAAAGATCAAAACAGACCTCTCTGATTCCCTGTAAGAAAAGAACTTCAAAGGGAGACTTCAATAACAGTTTTTAAGTGGCAGCAGACAAGCAGGGAGAACCATAAATCATGTTGAAACCAACTGTTCAAACTATTAAGGAAATAAACAAGTATGAAGACTAAAGAGAAATATTACAGCCTCTAAAATACTTCAATAGAAGAAAAAATAAAATAGTGAAGGAGGAAAAGGTCCAAGGTGCTTCCAAGAGTCATTTCTTAGCCTAAAACTTTCAAACCTAATGTAGTAAGAGATTATGGAACATAATGAAAACCAAGGAAAACATGAAATAGTTCAGAATAATTCACCAACAGCTAAGCTCATGGATCCAATGATAGAGCCTTCTCAATCACAAGCATGCAACAACATCATCAAGGTTCCAAGACTTCAATTTGTTCTTCAACTTCAACAGACTATGTATTTACTTCAAAGAGTTTCAGTATTAGAACTTGTGATCAAACAATAACCAACAATTACTCATCTTCTACTGAAGTATTTATAGAAGGATGAGAAGGTGGGATTTAACAAAAGATCTCAAAGATAATTAACACAAACTTAGGACTTCTCGGCCTTTTGAGGGGCTCGATGGAGAAGTTTACAAGTGGACGGCTGTATTAATGTTTTACAATTAACATTTAAACATGATGGGAGCTTTGTTGACTTCCAGGCTCTGCATAACATGGAGTAATCCTAAAGATATTTTGTTGCATAAGCTTCCTGTGCCAGAATTAACTTCTTGGTAGCGCTGGAGACAAATATTTCTTCAATCAATAACTTCGGCCTCTGTTTTGAATGGTTTGAGGCAACAGGTGGCTCTTGTAGTAGCTAAGGAATGAATTTGCCTCAAATGCAGGTGGAGGAAACCTTTCTGTCATTTTTAAACACTTATGATTTCTTTTGAATGTATTTGGATCCAAGGAATTAGGTTTTTGATAATTATTTTTAACCGTAATTCCCTAAATCTGTCTTCAATATTCATCTTCGCTGCATTCTGTTCTTCAAACTTATACTCTTTTAAATTGCGTTTAAAACATAGTGTCTTGTCAATGTGTAGAGCCACATAGGGCTTTTAAAGGCATCAATTCCCATGAAGCATTGATAAAACAATGGAATAGAGCCTGGCGGGCTATCTCCCTTAATGTAAAATAAGCACGGGAAACGTCCCCGGCCTTTGGCCCTTCTTCATTATACAATGGAAAATCGTAAAAAACACTTGCAAAACACAAAAATAGTTAATAAATCCTGCGAAATGGGTTAAAATGCTTCAGAAGGTGGGAGAGGAGCATAGCCGTTGGATCGGGACATGTGGACGGTCTAGATCTAATCAGGGGATTTACAATCAACGGGAGGAGAAAAGGGGTGCGATGGAAAAAATCCAATCCAATTGCGCGATCGGAAGAGCTGAAGCGATCAAGCGGTGGCCGTTGATCTAAGAATGAGATCAACGGTGGAGAATGAATTGGGGGAGTCGCAATCGGAGGTCAGGAATAAGGCGATGTGATTTAAACATTGCGATGCGACTGAAATCGCCGATGCGACGGAGCAATGGCCGTTTGATCGGCGTTCGATCAACGGTGGGGATTAGTTCTAGAGGGGACCGGTGGACAATCTTTATAACATATGAAACCCAAATTTTTCAATAGAAACAAAGGTTTTTAAATGGATCGGGATATACATATATGATAGGCGCCCGATGGCGGGGCCTGTGGTCTTTACGCAATTTAATATGCCCGGGGCGTGTATAAAAAGGGCCAATCGCAATCGGGTCATTTGGCCTAGTCTTTCAATCTACCCATTGTGATTTCTCTGATCGCGATTGCGTGATCGGGTCTTTTCAATCTACCCATTTTTATATTTAAACCACGTGACTTTGGTTTTTTATAACAAACTTTGGATAAATGGGTTTTTTCATTTTTCAAAGGAAAAAATCGGATTGGGGAAGAAATATAAAGGATAAGTGCCGGAGGCGGGCCCATCGGAGATATATATAAAATAATGATGCGATCGGGGTTTTTTTCAATACAAAGTTTAAATCGCATCGGAGGTATTTCAATACAAAACTAATCGCAATCGGAACTTTTGAACACAGCACAAGACTTGCGCATTTGGATAATTCCGATGCGATTACGCGATTGGCTCTTTTCAATCTACCCATTTATTTAAAACACGTGACTTCAATTTTTAAGACAAACTTTGGATAAATGGGTTCTTCGTTTTTATAAAAGAAAAAAGGTGATCGGGCAGGTTTATAATACATCGGGTGATCGCATCAGAACCTTTTAAAGTGACATGGCAAAAGACTTGCGCTCGCTTGAAATTTAGCGATGCGATAAGCGTCATGAGGGTCTTAGCACTTGGTTTTTATGGTAAATGCATGTGGGGGAAGTGGTTTAAAACTCAGCCCAAAGGGGCTTAAGTCCATAGTTAAAGACTTGTATTTTTTATGAATTTTTTCATGGTTTTCAAAGGAATCGGGGGTTTCAAAATATTTTAAAAATGAGTTTTCAACTATGGAAGGGTGATTTTCACGAAGGGAAGAAAAGAAAACATAAAAAATAGAGGAAATTTATGGGAAAAAAGGGAAACAAATGTAGGTTATTTTTGAGTGGGGGGAAAGGGGAAAATGATGGTTTTTTCAACAGTCTTTCTCTTGGAATTTTAGCAGAATTCTCAGAGTATAAAATGGAAACAACAAATGAAGATTTTGGACAGATGCATGAGGCCTTCTAGAGTCTTCAATAGCCAACAATTTTTAAGAAATGAAATTTGTTCCTTGAAGGCTCAAAATTCTTAGTCACCTTTTTCTATAACAAATATTATAGGTGACTAACAGTTGCTCCACTTGGGGATGATGCCTTCTTGAAGGCATCAAGAACTTCAGACTTTCATTCTTTGGGAGGCTGACCTGTGCCTGATCCATTGGGATGCTCTTCCTTTTCTAGGATAATCTTGCTCTTGAAAACATATTAGCAGCTAAAAAACAAATGGACTTTCATCTACAAGCTTTCTACCTACCCAATCCTACAGATCTAACATTTTTTCTTCTTAGAGTGCACTTGGATTGGAAAACTCTCTTACAACATTTTATTATTTTTGAAATCAAAAATCTAATCTATCTCTACTCCTTATTTCTCAATGGATTCATATTAAACAGTTGAATCCATATAATTCTCTACTTAATCTACTATCTGTTGGGATTAAACTGTCCGACAGACTTTTATTCTCTAATTTGCTAAAACAGAAATTTAAAAAGCATTCAAGTTAAGATTGATCAGACTAATTTGATGCTGATCTATGGTATAAAAACAAGCTGCACATAGATTATTATTTGCAGAAAATTAAATCAAAATGATGAAGGCTTAAGTTCTGAAAAATTCAAAGCACTTCCTTCATCTTTTTACAGCTTTGTTTTGACTCTTTTTTGAGTTGTTTCTTCCTTGTTTTCTGGTTCGGATTTTGAGTTGTTTAGAACCAGATTTTTTCATCTTTTGACTCTGAAAAGAACAGATTTGAGTCATATTTATTTTGGAAACTTAGGTTCAGTTTTTAGCTTGTTTAGACTTTTGATTTCTATCCTAAACTATCTACTGATAAGCCAAGATTAAACAATTTGGAAAATTGAATTCATTATTCTATCAGCAGAAAATTTAAAGCTAATTAGGCAAGATTAGGCTCTTTGACTAACTAGAAGTGTGTTATTTAGGAGTGGAATTTAAGCTTTCACACTTTCAAAATTTGTTTCTCTTTTTTGGTATGGGGTTGTACCTTTACTGCTTTTCACAATCTACCCTCTTTTCTTTCTCTCTTTGTTTCTGTATTTTTGATTTTTATAACTTTGAATGCAATGGTTTAGACTGTGATATTTACAATGAAAAAATAAAATTCTTTAAAAATTAAGATTCTTGGCAGAAGTAATGCTTGAGCATCCTGCCATTGATTGGACCTCCATATAGATCTTCTCCATTCAATTCTTTCAAGAAAAATTCATTGTGACCCCTCTCAGCATGAATAATATAGGGCCCTTTCCACAAGTTCTCAAACTTGCCATGTTTTCCCTTCTCTTCTCTTCTTGAATCCCATTTAAGAACAACATTTCCAATTTGGAAATTGTTTGCCTTAGTCCTCTTATCAAATAGTTTCTTCATTTTTTCTTGGACTAACTGTGTTCTCTCATAAAATTCTTCTCTGGTCTGTTGTAAATGGATTGTTTGGTTGATCCTTCTTTGCATATCATTTTCTTCAATCTGTACTTCTTGAAGGAGTTTCATGACCGGAACTCCTAATGAGGTGGGAAAAACCGCATCCATGCCATAAACTAACTGATAGGGAGACATATTTATTGACTTCTTTGTAGTTAATCTATCAGCCCATAAGGCATGAACCAGCTTACTGTGCCATGATTTCTGATTTTTCTCCAACAGTTTTTTGATTATATCGAGGAGAGTCTTGTTGGAGGATTCAGCTAATCCATTTCCTTGGGGATAGTAAGCAGTGGAGTGGCCCAAGGTTATGTGGTATTTGTAACAGAAATCAACCATTTTCTTAGATTTAAAAGCAACAACATTGTCTGTTATGATTTTTCTGGGAAAACCAAATCTAGATAGGATATTGGTTTCAAGAAACTTGATAATGACAAAGTCATTATATTTTTTTGATGGTATAGCTTCTATCCACTTGGTAAAGAAGTCAGTGGCTGTGAGGATCCACTTATGTTGATTTGAGGAGGATGGATGAATTTCCCCAATGAAGTCCAGCCCCCATTGTTGAAAAGGTGCCTCAACTCTGATAGGATTTAAAGGTAAGGGAAGGAGTTTTCTTTTGCCATCAAAGATTTGACACTTATGGCAAGACATGACCAGATTTTGAGTGTTTGGGAAAAGGGTAGGCCAATAGTAACTAGATCTAAGAATTTTGTTGGCTGTGGCCTTCCAGTAGAGGTGACCTCCACATTCTCCATCATGCAATTCATGCATGATCTTTCCTGCATCGTCTTCAAGTAAACATTTAAGAAAAATTCCAACAACATTTTTCCAATATAATACTCCATCTAAGATACAAAAACTCAAAGCCTTTTGTTTCAAGAATCTAGCTTTAGTTTTAGACAAAGAAGGAGGGGTATTTAAATATAAAAGCACATAAATAATGTCAACATACCAAGGAGAATTTAGAAATGTTTCTTCAATAACAGGAGCATCAGATTCTTCTATTTCTTCCAACACATCTACCATATTGATGTCTAGTGCTTGGAAGTTAGACTCAGCCATAAGTTTTGCTAATCCTTGCCCTTTAACTAGTTTGGTGGGCCTAATTTCTAAGTCATATTCAAGAATGGTTGCAATCCATTTTCCCCTTTTACCATCAGGGTCTTGACTTAGAATGTCCTTGACAACAGTATGTGGAACAAAAGCAATTATGTGAGAGTGTAAAATATAGACCCTAAAGTCTTTTAATGCTTTCACTAATGTTAAGGCTTGCTTCTCCATGATGTTATATTTGAGAGGAGCATCTCTCAAGGCCCTACTAAAGAAAGATATTGGTTTTTCTTGCCCCAAATCATTCTTTTGAAGTAAAACTGCAGCTATTGTATGTTCAGATGCAAAGGAAAAGATATAGAAATCTTTGGTAAAATCTAGACTAATCAGGACTGGTGCTTGAGTAAGAGCTTGTTTGACCAGTTCGAATGATTGTTTAGCTGGTAAAGTCCATTTTACACCTACATCTTTCTTAAGCATGTTTGTAATGTTTTTTAATAGCTCAACAAGGTTGGGGATAAACCTTCTCAAAAAATTAATCTTTCCAATGAACGATTGTAATTCTTTGAGGCTTCTTGGATGGCTAATTTGCAATATGCCATCTATCCTTGTAGGGTCTATTTTGATTCCTTCTTCTGAAATTATGTGACCAAGAAGTTTATCTTCTTGGAGACCGAAGAGTGTCTTCTTGGGATTCAATGACAAGTCAAACTTCCTACACTTCTCAAAAAATTTTCTTAAGTGAGTCAAATGTTCTTCATCAGTTTTTGAAAAAATAGTTATGTCATCAAGGTAAATAATTATGAAATAGCCAATATCTTCAGAAAAGGCTATGTCCATGGCCCTTTGGAAGGTGGCCCCTGCATTCATTAACCCGAAAGGCATTTTGACATACATAAAGGTGCCCCAAGGTGTGGTAAAAGCAGTTTTGATTTGATCACTTGGGAGCACTAGCACTTGGTTGTAACCCGAGAACCCATCTAAGAGTGATATCCTTTTTGACCCAACTACCCTCTGAAGTATATGATCCATCTTGGGCAATGGGTAGTTGTCTTTTAGGGATGCTCTGTTTAGGTTTCTGAAATCGATACAGAGCCTGATCTCCCCTGTCTTTTTCCTAACAGAAACTAAGTTTGATACCCATTCTGAAAATCTAACAGCTACTATAATTCCAGCATCATGCATCTTTTCAATTTCGGCTCTAAATAAAGGTAATAAAAGTGGGTTTATTCTCCTCAGTTTTTGTTTGAAGGGCTTTTGATTTTCCTTCAAGGGAATCTTGTGCTGAATAATGCTGGTATCGTAAGATTTCAGATCTGTGTATGCCCAGGAAAAAACATCTTTAAACTCCTTAAACAGATCAATGTATCGAGATTTTATGTGAGTTAGAAGAGTGCTGGACAATTTAATCATCTTGGGTTCCGTTAGGGAGCCTATGTTGTGTTCCTCTACGTTTGTTTCTACAGGCTCCATTTTTGGTTCTTTAGCTACATCATTAAAGTCGAAAAGGTGTTCCAAAGGTGAGAGGCCTCTTGGAATTGAACCGTTTTTACATTCTAAAACTTCCAGGTCTTTTTGGTCCACGTTGTCAATTGACTCTGCTTCAAATGCATTCTCATAATTACTTATATCAGCAGAGTGTGTTATTTCAGCTTCTGTGATTTCTTCAATATATGGACAGTTTTGATTATGGCTAGATTCTGATGTTGGTATGGTGAAATTGTTTTCTGACTTCAAGAAATCGTCTATGTGTTGGTCAGAATCAAACACTTGCCAGTGATCTATGTTATCAGGCACTGCAGGCCTATGTTTTACCTTTACGTTAAGTTGTTCATTTATCTTAGGTATTTGACAGTTACTGGCATTAAACGCGAGTTCATTTGCTAAATGATTAAACGCTCTAGGAATGAAAACAAGTTTGTATTTTTCAAAGTTTTTCAATAAATCGAGAGCAGCATTCCGATATTCCCTAAGCCTCAGATTTCTGGCTGAGTATTCTCCTTTGATTTTTTTTATGATAAGTTCAGAATCCCCTAAGATTGTTACCTTTTGGGCCTGTAATTGTTTGAGAAATTGTAAACCTAGGAGAAGTGCTTCATACTCAGCAATATTGTTAGTGCCCGAGAAATCCAATTTATATGAAAAACTTTGATTCGTATTCTGGATCCATACGCCTACACCTGCACTTGCTTTATTACAGGATCCATCAAAGTTTATTGTCCAAATTACGTTTGATTCATTTTCGTTTTCTTGTTGCTGTTGATTGTTGATGTTTTGAAGTTGATTTGAGAGAAGATTCGATTTTTCTGGTGAATCAATGGGGTCTATGTTCTCTTTATCTTGTTGAGTAAATTCATATTCGTTACATAAGATAAAGGAATCTAAACTTGATCGAGTACAATAGATTGGAGTGTTGTTCAGTTTGTCTAAGTTTCTCATCATGTACTTCATGTGAGATTCCTTGTATAGTCTTCTGTTTTGGTTAAAAACAGGGATGGTGGCATAAGACATGTCCATTTCAAGGCTTCCCTAAAGTTTGGCTCCCCAAGATCTTGATAAGAGCATGTCATACTTAGGGGGAATGTCAGCTACAACTATATCCATAACTAGATTTTTAGCAGGGATCTAAGCTAGATTAACACATAAATCTTTGATTAAACCCAAACATTTGACTCGGCTTGAGTCAAAAGAATACAAATCTTTGTATGGTTTAGTAATCTCTAAGCCTAAGCTCTCCATTACCACCTTGGGAATTAGATTGTGTGAAGCTCCTGAGTCTAACATGGCATTGTGTGAAATTTTCTCGTGTATGTTCAAGCTAACATAGAAGGGAGGAACTACCCCTTCTTGATATTCTCCTTCAACTTCAGGACCGAATAACAACTCAGGTTTATCATCTATTAGGTTCAAATTGTCAATATCACTTCCTAAGTTCAAAGCTTTCAAAACTAGGTTTTTGTACACCTCTTGGGTTACTAGTTTAGCCAGGGGAATGGTAATTTTTATCTTGGCAATCTCTCCCTCAAGGCTGAAAGGAATAATTGACTTGTTGATATTTACATCTACCTTTTCAATTAAGTTATTTTCAGCAACTTTGATTTGCTGAACCTTATTTGGACTGGTAATTGGGACAGTTTTGTTAGGACCACTAGCTGAAGTGCTAGGGGTACTTTTTTCAACATTTGGCTGAATATTTTTGTCTTTGTTTAAGTCTGGTTTTTTGGCCAAAATGTTGGTTTTCTCCGCTGTCTTTTTGGGCTGAGTTTCTACGTTTTTCTTGACAGCAGTATTAGTGTTCTTGTCCTTTAAGTTATCTGCATTCCCTTTGCTCCTAAGATCGTATTGTTTATGCACTTCCATAATTGCATTTTCAAAACCCAATCTATAGTCATCAGAGTCTTCATAGGTGTTTGTATTTTGATCATAAGAGAAGAATCCTTGTTCTTCCTCAGTGAGGAAAACATCATCTCCACTGTCTGATCCAATCAAGTTTACATGAGCTTCTTCCAACCTTTCCAACTCCCTATCTTCCTCATATTGATCTACATAGTTTTGTTGGAAGGGAGGTCTAATCTGTTGGTCATTCTCGTTCTGTTTGTCTTGATTGTTTTCTCTTCTATAATTCTGATTTCTATTTCGAGGAGAAGTTTGATTTTGATTTGCTTGTGCTCTCTTAATTATGCTCATCTCTTTCATCATTTCTTCTAACATTCTCTCCATTTTTGAGCTTGAAGTAGAAGGAGTGGACTCTTCTCTAAAAGATACTCTCTTCTCAGTTTTCATTCTTGCTCTCTTCTCCATCAAGTTGACTTCCACAGAAAGAGCGCCCTTTTGCATATCTTCAAGAGTTGCAAAATCTCTTTCTCTCAGCTGATAGGTCATGTCAGAGTCAAACCCTTCAGGAAATTTGTTTAAAGTTGAGCCCTGTGGAGGTTTTAGTTCTGGGGAAAGTGCATTATACACACTATTGAATCTAGTGCAGTAATCTTGCACACTTTCCCCAGTGTTTCTATGGAGGTTTTTGTAGTCAGAAAGGACTTGGAGAGGGTTTTTCTTTACTTCCCATTTGTTTAAGAACGTTTGATGGAAGCCTTGGAGATCATTAATACTATGGGCGGCTAAACCTTTAAACCATTTTCTTACTTCTCCCCCTAGGCTCTGAGCAAATAACCTAAGCTTGATAGAATCATCATCAATTTCATTTCTGTCAAAGTAGTCATTCATTTTATGTACATGTTGTGATTCAATTATAGCATTGTTAGCATCATATAATGGAATTTTCGACTGATAGTCCTATGGAAGATTAACTAATGGTACAGGAAGGACTAGGGGAGCATACCATGTTGCCATGATAGGTGGTGGGGGTGGATTTACAAGGATCGGATTTATAACAGGAACAGTGGGCTGAGGTGTAGTGGTTTGAACAGTGGATGAAGGGTGATCAGAAGTGGATGGACCAGGAATAGACTGCTGAGCTGATCTTGGATGAGAGACACCTAAGTTGTGAAGGAAATGTAAGTCAGGAGGTGTTGTTTCTCTGCTACCAAGAGGTTCACTTGTTTCAGGAGATGATAGTGAAGACTCAGAATCTAACTGATCTAAATCACCAAGAGACCTAGTTCTAAAAGGATTTACTAAGTCAACTTGATATTGTTGTAGAACTGAAAGATTTTTAGGAATAGAATTTACTCTCAAGGGTGATCTGAAAACAATTAATAATTTTATCTTAGGATACTTCCTAAGGATACTTTCAGGGTTGTCAACTATTCTTGGTGGGTTTGGGTCAGGGTGGGCTCTAGTATGAATCTTTCTAGGAGCCACTATGCTATGTTGTTCAGACCTAGTTAAAAGAAAAATTTAACCAAATGTGACAATCTTTAAGAGGCTAACTGATCTTTTCAGAAGAAGGAAAATTTTAATTTTAAAGCCTTCTAGCTGAGTTTGTAAGATGCTGTTAAGACTTGGGGTCTTCCTAGTGGAGTCTTAAGGTCTGATTTTTAGGATTGTGGAGTCGCCAGGTGGGAATTTTTAGCTCTTTAGGAGGAAAAAGGTTTTATGGTCCACCACCAAGTTTATTATGAAGCCAAACTGATTTTTTTTTTGGGTTTTTCTGATTTTATTTTGGTCTTATAGTTTGAGAGAGTGTTCTAAGTCTGATTTAACACTTAGCTAGGGTGTCAAAACGTACAGAGTTTACTCTTATGGCTTGGTAACTGAAATCTTCAAGGTTTGACAAGGCTTTATGAGAATCCTAAGGGTTACTTAGTTTGTCACTGATTCAAAGGTCCTATCATGATTACCATTATGCTTGGTAGTGCTTGAAGAAGGTTACTTATGTGATACTAGACAATGAGTGTTTAATTTTAAATATTTCACTCAGGGTCACTAGATATTCTTGAAAATAAGGGATTTCTGGAGTCCTAAGGGGTACTTAGATTGTCACTGACTCAGAGTGTCCCACCGTGATCGCCATTATGTTGGTGTCCCGTGTTTTGATAGTTTGGAAAATCAAAAGACAAGGCAACATCAGAACCAATCTTTAGAGTCCCAGGATCTAGTCCTCCTATTCTCAGAGAGGGATCTCTCGAATATTTCTTTGCAAAGGTTTATCTTGTGTGCTTAGAGTATTGATTTTAGACTAGTTGTTAAGTGCAGGTGTTTTTTTGTTTGTTTGGTTCGATTGAATTGATACAGCAGAACATGAAAGGTCTAGGAAAAATACATGGAATGGAGAAACATCTGTTTCATTGGGAAATGGAGTCAAGAAAGGTCATAACAAACTCATCAAAGGATATGGGATATCAAAGGGCAAATCTAACTTGGCCACAGGATTCTTTTTTTTTTGAATGGGATGAACATTAATGGTTTGGAAAGAGAAATTGAATTCTCAACAAAGGGAATTTGAAAGCATAACTTAAACAATAAAGAGATATTTGATAGACAGGGCTAACCATAAATTCTAAAAATATTCTTTAAGAAAATAATGACTTCAAGACAACTTTCAAAATGAAATCTAAGATTCGGGGAACACCCTATTTCCTCAAAGATTTTATTCTAAAGGACTTAGAAAACATAAAATATTTACTGATAATTACAGTCATAGAAGAGGGAACACCTAAAAACATCTATGATCATAATTATAATGACCTTTAAGCCAACTGTTTAAGTGAGGACAAAGGGCAAGATCAAAACAGACCTCTCTGATTCACTGTAAGCAAAGAAATTCAAAGGAAAACTTCAATAACAGTTTTTAAGTGGCAGCAGACAAGCAGGGAGAACCATAAATCATGCTGAAACCAATTGTTCAAACTATTAAGGAAATAAACAAGTATGAAGACTAAAGAGAAATATTAAAGCCTCTAAAATACTTCAACAGAAGAAAACATAAAACAGTGAAGGAGGAAAAGGTCTAAGGTGCTTCCAAGAGTAATTTCTTAGCCTAAAACTTTCAAACCTACTGTAGTAAGAGATTATGGAACATAATGAAAACAGGGGAAAACATGAAACAATTCAGAATACTTCACCAACAGCCAAGCTCATGGATCCAATGATAGAGCCTTCTCAGTCACAAGCATGCAACAACATCATAAGGGTTCCAAGACTTCAATTTGTTCTTCAACTTCAACAGACTATGTATTTACTTCAAATAGTTTCAGTATTACAACTTGTGATCAAACAATAACCAACAATTACTCATCTTCTACTGAAGTATTTATAGAAGGATGAGAAGGTGGGATTTAACAAAAGATCTCAAAGATAATTAACACAGACTTAAGACTTCTCGGCCTTTTGAGGGGCTCGATGGAGAAGTTTATAGGTGGACGGATGTATTAATGTTTTACAATTAATATTTAAACTCGATGGGAGCTTTGTTGACTTCTAGGCTCTGCATAATGTGGAGTAATCCTGAAGATGTTTTTTTGCATAAGCTTCCTGTGGCAGAATTAACTTCTTGGCAGCGCTGGAGGCAGATATTTCTTCAATCAATAACTTCGGCCTCTATTTTGAATGGTTTGAGGCAACAGGTGGCTCTTGTAGTAGCTGAGGAATCAATTCGCCTCAAATGCAGGTGGAGGAAACCTTTCTGTCAGTTTTAAACACTTATGATTTCTTTTGACTGTGTTTGGATCCAGGAAATTAGGTTTTTGATAATTATTTTTAACCATAATTCCCTAAATTTGTCTTCAATCTTCATCTTCGCTGCGTTCTGTTCTTCAAACTTATACTCTTTTAAATCGCATTTAAAACACAGTGTCTTGTCAAAGTGCAGAGCCGCGCAGGGATTTTAAAGGCATCAATGCCCATGAAGAATTCATAAAACAATGGAAAAGAGCCTGGCGGGCAATCTCCCTTAATGTAAAACAGGCACAGGAAACGTCTTTCCCGGCCTTCGGCCCTTCTTTATTATACAATGGAAAACCGTAAAAAACCCCTGCAAAACACAAAAATAGTTAAGAATTCCTGTGAAATGGGTTAAACTGCTTCAGAAGGTGGGAGAGGAGCATAGCCATTGGATCGGGACACGTGCACGGTCCAGATCTAATCGGGGGATTTGAAATCGGCGGGAGGAGAAAAGGGGTGCGATGGAAAAACTTCGATGCGATTGTGCGATCGGAAGGGCTAAAGCGATCAAGCGGTGGTCGTTGATCTAAGAACGAGATCCATGGTGGAGAATGAATCGGGGGAGTCGCAATCGGAGGTCAGGAATAAGGTGATGCGATTAAACATTGCAATGCGATTGAAATCTTCGATTCGACGGAGCGATGGCCGTTTGATCGGCGTTTGATCAACGGTGGGGATTAGTTCTAGAGGGAACCGGCGGACAAAATTTATAACATATAAAACCCAAAGTTTTCAATAGAAACAAAGGTTTTTAAATGGATCGGGATATACATTTATGATAGGCGCCTGACTGCGGGGCCTGTGGTCTTTAAGGAATGTAATATGCCCGGGGCATGTATAAAAAGGGCCAATCGCAATCGGGTCATTTGGCCTGGTATTTCAATCTACCCATTGTGATTTCTACGATCGCGATTGCGCGATCGGGTGTTCTTAATCTACCCATTCTTATATTTAAACCACGTGACTTTGGTTTTTTATAACAAACTTTGGATAAATGGGTTTTTTCATTTTTCAAAGGAAAAAAGCGGATCGGGGAAGAAATATAAAGGATAAGTGCCGGACGCGGGCCCGCCGGAGATACATATAAAATAATGATGCGATCGGGGGTTTTTTCAATACAAAGTTTAAATCGCATCAGAGGTATTTCAATACAAAACTAATCGCAATCGGAACTTTTGAACACAGCACAAGACTTGCGCATTTGGATATTTCCGATGCGATTGCGCGATCGGCTCTTTTCAATCTACCCATTTATTTAAAACACGTGACTTCATTTTTTAAGACAAACTTTGGATAAATGGGTTCTTCGTTTTTTATAAAAGAAAAAAAGGTGATCGGGCAGGTTTATAATACATCGGGTGATCGCATCAGAACTTTTTAAAGCGACATGGCAAAAGACTTGCGCTCGCTTGAAATTTAGCGATGCGATAAGCGTCGTGAGGGGCTTAGCACTTTGTTTTTATGGTAAGGGCATGTGGGGGAAGTGGTTTAAAACTTAGCCCAAAGGGGCTTAAGTCCATAGTTAAAGACTTGTATTTTTTTTGAATTTTTTCATGGTTTTCAAAGGAATTAGGGGTTTCAAAATAGTTAAAAAATGAGTTTTCAACTATGGAAGGGTGATTTTCATGAAGGGAAGAAAAGAAAACATGAAAAATAGAGGAAATTTATGGGAAAAAAGGGAAACAAATGTAGGTTAGTTTTGAGTGGGGGGAAAGGGGAAAATGATGGTTTTTTCAGCAGTCTTTCTCTTGGAATTGTAGCAGAATTCTCAGAGTATAAAATGGAAACAGCAAATGAAGATTTTGGACAGAGGCATGAGGCCTTCTAGAGTCTTCAAGAGCCAACAATTTTTAAGCAATGAAATTTGTTCCTTGAAGGCTCAAAAGTCTTAGTCACCTTTTGCTATAACAAATATTATAGGTGACTAACACTACCCTACGCATAATATGCAGAGGGTTAAGGCTGAGCTGCGAGATAAGGATCCAAGTGTAAATGTTGTTACACGTAGTGGATTGGCTACTAGAGGAACTGGGGAGAAGGTTGAAACTGAACCTCTGATCCGTAAGGCAGTTAGCAAACAAGAAGGGCTGGACCTAGACAAATAAATAGAAATTTTTATAATAGTTCGCAAGTACTTTATCGGGACAGAGGCACCTACGTCCCTACTCCCTGCGAACCTTAAGGTAGATGAGGTGGTAAAACCTTTCTTGCAGGCATGTATGAAGCTGCTGCACAACCCAAAAGCTATGCAGAACCTTCAGGAATTAATAGGTAGTTGTGCAACATGCCTTACAGTGTCCCCAGATATTAGGGATGTGCACAAACTATACAGATATAACAAACGCACTGGGGAGGGATGCGACTAACGACACAGATCGGCGATTATGAGATGGACCGAGTTATTTTGGATCTAGGATCAGATGCAAATGTATTACCTAAATAGATTTGGCAATGAATGGGCGAACCAAAGTTCGAATGGTCTACTATCCAGCTACGCATGGCTAATCAACAGAAGATCGTACCTTTAGGGAGGCTATCAGGGATTATCGTAGATATCATAATGGTTAAGGTCCGGGCTGACTTTGAAGTCATTCAGATTGTAGAAGATGTGGACCCCTACCCTGCGCTACTAGGATTGGATTGGGCCATTGACATGGGAGATATCATTAACTTAAAGAAGAGAAGCATGGTGTTTGAAAATAATGGCACAAGGGTGATAGTACCATTAGACCCTTCGGAAGGTAAATGCTACATTGAACCAGTACCCAAGGAGCAAGATGTGGACTATATCTATAACTACGCGGGACACGGTCAACCCAATAGTGGATGAAGTACTTTGCTGGGAGGAGGATAATGGTTGCTTCTCTGATCCCGACGAGGAGATAGAGAATTGGAAGAACCGATTACATGATGTCTCTGAGCTGTGTTGTCTTCAGGTCACAAAAGACTTCCACTGTGTTTCCTCAGAGGTAAGGGACCTACCTTACTTTTATAGTTCGGGTAATGTTAAGGAATTATTATGAGTTTTCAAAGCTACGGTCCCAAGAGAAAAGAGGCTATGGGCCGTTAAACTAGCCATGCGTAAGAGACCTGCACAATGGTGGGACACCGAGAAGGAAGCATTCCAGGATTGGGAAGAGTGTCGCGCTATGTTGACCCTGTGATTAGAAGGACCAGCAGCTCTGCAGGATACTGACACGATGGCATGGAGTAAATTGCACCTGTATATGGCACCTGAACTACCCACATGGGACCTGAAGGAGCCAGGAATAATCGATTACTGCGGCCTAGCCCCAGAAGAAGGCCAGGTTGACCCATGAGCTACTTCCAACTCAAGGTTGCGCACAGGTACGAAACTGATTCGGCCACAGACAAGTAGCATTAAAATGCACTCTACACCAGCTATATGTATAGAAAGTAGATATCTCATCTATTCGGCAGCCCCTACAATGAAAAAACAACTGCATTTAATCCTTGGCCACGCAGGTGATTACAAGAAGTTCATTCAGAAATATGCTCTGACTATAGCTCCTCTTAAAACCTCACTTACACTGAAGGTAAGATTCTCTTGGGATAACGAATGTCAGGAAACTTTGTCTTTGGTCATAGGTTACCTACGAAGCAAGCCTATGTTGGGGGAGGAGGCATAGAAGATGCAGATGATTGACACTAGCATAGAAGATAGGCCAAGCACATAGGGGATGTGAAAACTAGCCGTTGGAACGGTGACAATTGGTAAAAATCAAAAGTTACCGTTAAAAGGAGTGGCCTCCGGGCATTTAATGAAGCGAATGTTGGGGATTTTTTACAGTTTCATGGGGGATACATCTCAGATAAATTTTACCTTACCATTGCATGATTGTGGGTATTATAGAAGGAGAAGGATAGTTCAGCCAGGGGTTTTGTCTCACTTGCATAGCTTGCACTCATCATTCTTCTCTCAAAAGCACTTGAGCAATCATTTTTCTCATATTTGCACTATCCCTCTCATGTATGGTCAAACTACTCCATCTAATAGTAGTCACCCAGGGCTGGGATTCATTTTTCGCACAAGGATGATGGCCACTAACCCTGCCGAACCTTCGGCCCCGACAGGGCCTGACGTTGAGGAAATAATTGAGGTTGAGTTTGAACTGGAAGAAGTTCCCTCTACGCCGGTCACAAGGAAAGGGAAATAGAAAGCACAAGGCTCAGGAAAAGCCCTGAAAGCTACGAGATGGGCTACCAGGAAGCCTAGGACTTCTCCGAGGCACGCCAGGTCCCCATCGGCATCACCTCTGGATCAAGATGCGCAGGAAGGTGCTCTGTCTTCCAATCCGGTCAATTGGTTACCTCCCTTCATTCACCCATGTAGACCGTCCATGCGAACGCCAAAGAACTTGGATGGCTGGGTCACCTATCTGCAAGTCCCTATCCTCAGTGATCCTTATGGAAGACTCCATGAGGTAAAGTTTGATGATCACGACTTGGTGGACTTTGAAACCCTCCCTGAGTTGGCCCCTGCATTGTACTTCGATACAATCCGTGCAAATGATGGATTCACGGTGGTTCCTCAGCGATGGGTATGTGGTTTGGCCGAGTCTCGACTCTTGAATCTGCTATGGACACCCAATTTTGGCCATTACAACGTCACAGATCGATTGGCTCGGTAGTTGCTCATCTTAATTCACAATGGCTGCTTATGGATTTGGGATAGAGTCCCTATTGATGCTGCATTGATCCACAAGATTACAGGCCTTCCTATGCAAGGGCCGCACCCTCTGGAGTAGGTAGGCAAGAAGTACGAAGCAGATACCGCTACGTTTGTGCGGAAGGCCTACAAGGTGAGTCAAAATACATGAGGCTTTGTGATCCAAACTATAAATGATCCTGCTACACAGATGGGTACTAGGCTCGTAGCCTGCAAGCTAATGAGGAAGTGCCAGGTTGTGACTGTCCCCGCCTATGTTATTCAGTTAACCGGCCGGTGTGTGAAGGGAGTCTCCTTTAATTGGGCTCAATATTTATGTGATGAAATTCTGGCTAATTTCCACGAATCTCAGGAGCAGGGGACGTCCTTCTGCTATTCATGGTTATTACTCCTTATAGCGCTGGTCGACTGGGACACCCGTGAGGAGTCGGTCCTCCTCGAGCTCCCCCCAGGGATGTGTGAAGGAGCTCGGTATTCTCATTTATGGGACTCTAAGGATGCACAACACGTTGAGGGCAACAAATTTTTCTGGGTCCTCTTCCAGAGCAGCATGGAAGCAGCCATAAATTCCCAACCCCGGCTGTCCCCGATGGTATATGAAAAATACAAAAATGTTGTAGCATTCCAAGTTACCATGCACCATATTCAGATCCACAGCCTCAAAAATAAGACATTGACGACACTTCCGTATATGGTGGTAGATAAAGAAATTGACCTGATGATCACGCTATGGCCCCCTGCCTGGAAAATAGGCTTCATAGCCACCCGTGGGGAGACCACGAAGCCCAGCCAGAAGGGCTCAGATGTAGCCACGGAAAAGGATACACAGCCACCATAGACCACCGTGGCCGAGACTCAGGTAGGGTATGACAAAGATACCACCCCCCCCACGGTACGAAGTTGTCAGGTGAGACTGCACCAAGGCCCCGAAAGAAACAGCGTGCCCAGCGCAAGCAATATGATGCGACAGTCACACTAATTGATGATGACCTCGAGAAAATTGCGGACGCAGTTATGATGGCTACATAAGATAAGTGGTTAGCCATAATAGAAGAGCAAGAGGCTGCGTTCAACACCATCTAGGCTGATCTCCGTGCCCTTCAGTTAAAAACAGATACGCTCCAGACCAGCGTTGTCTAGGAACAGACTCCCTCGATAACTAGCAGTATAGTGCTAGCTACAGAAGAAATCCATATCTGTTCTATACCTAGCGCTTCCCTAATAGGAACTCAGATCCAAGAAGGAACAGGGATCCAGCTGGACTTGGCTAAGTTGCCCCACGAAGCCTTAAAAGGCCTCCACAATGTTTTATTCCAGGAAATTAACCATCGCGACCAGAAAATACACCAACAGCTTGGTACGGCCGAGCAGACCATCACGCAGCAGGCCGCAGACTTTCTCCTCACCGTTTCACAGTAGGAGGAGCTCGAAATAGTGATCCACCAGCTCTGCACGAAGGTTACAGACGAGATCCTAGTCGCAGCCATGCCTCGAGCTAAAATGGAAAAGTTGGTTGCGGCACTGAAAGCATCTAGGACGGAAATGCACGTCGTCAAGATGCAACTGGAGCAGAAAATCACCGAGTTACAGGCCAAATTGCAGCCCGAAACGCCTTTGGAAGTACGAGCACAGTGCGCTGCACTAGTAACCGAAGCAATGAACATTATTTCGGGGCAAATTGCTCCATTAGGGGAATTTTGAGGTCTAAAATGGGCCTCCTAAGAAAAATGTACAACAAAAATAAACTTTATAACAACCAATAGGATTCAAGATGATGATGTCAACCATGGGGGATAGTTTACCATTTTTTAAATAAAAGGGTAAAAATATTAAAAAATAATAAAATAATAAAACTACTTTTTCAACTTGTATTTTCAACTTATCTCCCAAAAGTTTTACTCAAATTTCGAGTGGGAGTACTCGTTGGATGCAAAATTTAATTCCTCATCCAAGGAGTACCCATGTTGCATACTTTCGATGAACTCTACTACATGAAAAATGAGAAATACATAAAAAGAACGTGATTGTAATCACGTTTTTTTATGTATTTCTAATTTTTCATGTAGTAGGACCCATCGAAAGTATGCAACATGGGTACTCCTTGGGTGAGGAATTAAATTTTGCATCCAACGAGTACTCCCGCTCAAAATTTAAGTAAAAAATTTGGGAGATAAGTTGAAAATATGAGTTGAAAAAGTACTTTTTTCATTTTTTCCTCTAAAATTTCATGATGTCATCAAATCTTATTTGATTTTTTCCACTATTGTTTTATAATTTCCTTAGGAGGCCCATTTTAGACCTCAAAATTCCCCTAATGAAGGCGCCCAGTTTCTAGAGTCAGCCATGCAACTCTGGACTAGGTCCATCGTGATCTAGTCCTCCGTGAAATCAATCAGGACTTACGGAAGAAGGAAGAAGCTTTCGATTAGGTCGAAGCTATGCTGCCCACCTTGGTGCCTACACATCGCTTGGCATGTTTGAAAACCAACAATGATCTATAGGATGAGATTGAGGAACTCTGGCGCAAAAAGCACGTTATTGCGGAATGTCTTGTTGATCAGCGATTGTCATTGATGTCAACCCAAGCAGCACTAGGGGCTAACCAAATATTGAATGGGAATTTTGACCTACCAAATTAATATATTATAGGTCAATAATGCTTTTGATGCTTTCTACTTGTCGAGATGTTTCCATTGATATATGGCATGCCATGTAATTCTTCACGGTTTGGGAGATATTCATGTTTGAAGTTTGTACCCCAGTTAGTGGGCTAAAACCCCATGGGGTTGGGGCATGGGTCATTGAAAAGTCATAATTAATATTTTTTAAGCTCCTAAAATCCCTCCCACATTCACTTGTTTAAGCCCCTCTCATCTTAAGCATTCATATATATTGTGATCTTCATTTCCTCCTTAGGCAAGGGATTCGGCCATCTGAAATAGGTCATTGTGGAATTTTCGCTCTAACTTTTTTTCTACAAAGGAGAAAAAGATGAAATTTTTATGAGATGAAGCCGAAATCCTGAGGAAGCGGCGGTAAAAATTTCAGATCAATTTGCGCAATATGTTTGGAGATATGAGCTGTGGAAGTAAGGGTTTTTGAAGGCTCCTGAAATTCATCTCAAAGAAGTGACCTTGGTAAATTCGTCATAACTCTCTCTCCCAGTATCGGATTGGAATGATGTAAAAAGTGACGGATATTGCACAATCTTTAATTTGCACTATATCAATTTCAGAGACAAATGAAGAAACGGTGACACGTGGCACGCCGTACAAGTGCGCTCTGCTGAAACAGTCCATAATTAGGGCAATGTGAGAAATTGGGTATAACTCTCTCTTGAAGAATCCAAATTGGGTCAGACTTGTGGCATTGGAAAGAAGACTCAGAGGACTACTACAAGACCAAAAATCATATATTTCGGATATGAAATAACATAGATACACTAGATTTAATATCGAGCTCTTAGAAGGCAAGAAAAAGCTAGATCATGTGTTATCAAGGGTTGCAAAGGACCAAAATTTCTATGGTAGCAAAGCAAAGAAAGGTGCAGCAGAGGGTAGCATGACAAGAGTAGCAACCAAGGTGCATAACATCACCAATAAGTTCATCATATGAAGTCTTCAAGTGGGCAGCACTGCATACAATCACTGTAAAGGTATCATTGTGCTTAGTCATTGTAAATACATTATTGTACAAATTGTACTAGTGTCTATCTGCCAAGGGTTGAAGAGGTAGTGGTTGTGTCAAAGTTGGGGTTATGGTCTAGTATATCTTCTTCCTCTACATCATTCTATATCATTGTAAATTGGACCATTTTCTCTGGTATGAGAGTCCATTCTTCTTTTATTCTTCTATAGGGTGGTAGGGTGGTGCTAGGGTGAGTTGTAGCTCATTGGGTGTTGGTGCATCCATTCAGTGACTACTGAAGAATCTCGGGCATTGGAGCAACCATCCAGTGGGAGCTGGAGAAGAATTATTTTCTAGATTCTAGGAATTTGGATCTTTATTTTCAATTGGAGTTGAAAAGAGTTATTAGAAAAGCATTAGGTCGTTTTTGTCCCGGAGTGGGTTTCCACCTTAAAAATTGTGTGCATTTGTGTTCCTCTTGTTTGCTGCTATCATTGTACAAACACTGATAATAATTGAAGATTAACTAATGATCTAATTGAAAGGAATACTGATTCACCCCCCCCCCCCCCTCTCAGTATTTCCAACAATTGGTATCAGAGCTTGGTTCCTTCAATAGCAATTTAACAGCCAGAAGGAGGTCATGGAGCATACCAAGAATGGTGTACCTCTATTTAGTGAAAATAATTATGCAATTTGGAAAGGAAGAATGGAGGTCTATCTCTTGGCGCAAGGTTACGAAGTATGGGACATTGTTAAAAATGGATTTACATCAACCACGGATGAACAAGGTAAGAAGAATTTGGTAAATGATGCAAAAGCAAAGAATATTATTATTAGTGGACTTATTGAATCTGCTGATCATAAGGTGTTGGGTTGCAAAACCGCCAAAAATGTATGGGACAAGCTTGAGAATATATATGCAGGTGACTCAAATGTCAAAGAAGCAAAGCTTCAAATCTATAGAGCAAAATTTGAGCAACTTAGAATGAAAGAAGATTGCAACATTGCTGCATACTTCCAATACGTTGATGAAATAACCAATACTCTGGAAGGATTGGGAGAGCCAGTTGACGAGAAGACTATTATATGGAAGATTCTTAGAACGTTACCAAGGAGATTCAACCCAAAGGTATCGGTCTTAGAATACAGTGCAAATCTGGACAAACTCAGCAAAGAGGAATTACATGGAGTTCTCATAGCATATGAAATGAGACTTGATGAAGAAGAGGGTACTTCGCATCTAGAAACTGCGTTCGTTGCATCTAAGAAAATCAATAAGGATAAACAACTTTCAATTGAAAAGACATGCACGTGCAAGTGTGAAGAAAAGGGAGATGATGAAGAAGGTCTTTCAGATGAAGAATATGCTTACTTCACGAGAAAACTACAAATTGGTAAGGGACAATTCAAAGGTAAACTTCCATTGATATGTTTCAGCTGTAATGAGGTTGGGAATTTTGCAGAAAAATGTCCAAACAAAAGTAATGGCAACTCAAAGAGAAAGAAAGGCTTTAAGAAATTCAACAAGCAAGGATCCAAAAGGAACTTTCTCTCTAAAGAAGATAGGTCATCATCCGATGAAGACAATGATAGTGAAGAAGAAGCCAATGAGAGAGTATTGTTTATGGCCAAGCACAATAAACCCAAGCACAATAAGCAAGAGGTATCAAACAACGAAGAAGAAGGATGGACCATAGACGAATTTTATGGGGAAGCACTCAAGCTTATAAAAGATCTCAAGGCGGAGAAGATCCGTTCCAAAACTCTTGAAGAACAAGTTCAAGGTCTTAAAATTGAAGTTGAAGAACACAAATGCATTGGAGAGTCACTTCAAAAGAAGTTGGAAGAAAGTAACCAAGAAAGGGAAGAATTAGAAGCCCAAGTAGTCTCACTGCGTGAGGAAGTGAAGAAAGGAAAAACTATCCAAAACTATGCCAACAGCTCAAGGGCATTGGAAGAAATCATCAACAATCAACGATCTTACAATGAAAAAACTGGCATCAGTTACAAAGAAGAAGAAGCAGGACCTTCTACAACAAAATACAATGAACCTATGAGATCTGACATGCATGTAGACTTCATTGGACAAGATTCGCAAGAACAACCTTGGAAGACAATTCCTCGACGAAAATTTCCATCCAGGTACCAACATATTTTTATGGCTACTATTATTCATGTGGAAAATTTGGTCATAAAGCTGTAGAATGTCGCACGTACCCTAGGAACGAATATAATTCCAGGAGATCTGTCAAATATGAACCTCCCAGGGCTCAGCGAAATATCAATAGATTTGAACATTTAAGAAATGATATTGAATGTTACAAATGTCGAAACTTTGGACACATAGCCAAAGACTGCAGACTTGAAAATCCTCCAGAAGAATCTTCGAAGCCACAGAATGAACGAAAATGGAAGAAGAAGAAGAATGATAATTGTGCTCTCACTCTCAAGGCTCAAAAGAACAAAGATGTGTGGTATGTTGATAGCGGTTGCTCAACGCATATGACTGGAGATAGAAATAAATTTGTATCTCTGAAAGAGAAGAAGGATGAAACCGTGTCCTTTGGAAATGATGGATCTTCAAATGTTATAGGATCAGGTACTGTCACTCTCGGAAGCAAAGATGCTCTAGCCAAGAATGTTCTATTGGTTGAAAACATGAATCACAATCTGCTTAGTGTTGGACAAATGTGTGATCAAGGACACACAATACTATTCAACTCCACGAAATGTGAAATCAGGAAAGGCGTGTATGGTGAAATTGTGGCTACAGCAAGTCGAGCTCCAAATGACATATATGTTCTGGATGAAGCAACTAAAGCATGTCTAATAGCTAAAGATGATGATATAATAATTGGTAGCAATGATGATCGACTAAGTAAGAATTTTGCTACAAAGGTGCAAAGTGATTTCGAGATGTCTTTACTTGGTTTCAAATTGAGCATAGACGACTCATCTAAGGATGTGGATCAAAGGTTGTACAGATCTATGATTAGTAGTCTTCTATATGTAACAGCCTCCCGACCAGATGTTATGCAAGCAGTTGGACAAGTAGCAAGATTCCAAGCAGCACCAAAAGAATCACATATTAAATATTCGCTAGCATTGGAATATCTTCGCCAGAAGCTTGGGATTCTCCCAAGTTCTCATTAGATTTTCCTTTTTCAGAATATAAAGGGGGAGTGGAAGTAGATTACAGGTCTGCAGGACGGTTGTGTGTCAGGGGGAGTGGAAGTGTGTACAGGTCCATAGGATGGTTGTGTTTCAGGGGGAGTTACCCTTTGCCATTGATGTCAAAGGGGGAGAGAATGTTGTAGGAAGAGGTGTCATGATCGCAGGGGGAGTACTTGTGTTGTCATCAATGCCAAAGGGGGAGATTGTTGATCAGCGGTTGTCATTGATGTCAACCCAAGCAGCACCAGGGGCTAACCCAATATTGAATGGGAATTTTGACCTACCAAATTAATATATTCTAGGTCAATAATTATTTTTATGGTTTCTACTTGTCGAGATGTTTCCGTTGATATATGGCACGCCATGTAATTCTTCACGGTTTGAGAGATATTCATGTTTGAAGTTTGTACCCCAGTTAGTGGGCTAAACCCCATGGGGTTGGGGCATGGGTCATTGAAAAGTCATAATTAATATTTTTTAAGCTCCTAAAATCCCTCCCACGTTCACTTGTTGAAGCCCCTCTCAACTTAAGCATTCATATATATTGTGATCTTCATTTCCTCCTTAGGCAAGGGATTTGACCATCTGAAATAGGTCATTGTGGCATTTTCGCTCTAAATTTTTTTCTACGAAGGCTCAGAAGCTGAAATTTTTATGAGATGAAGCTGACATCCTGAGGAATATGCAGTAAATATTTCAGGTCAAGTTGCGCAATATTTTCTGAGATATGATCTGTGGAAGTAAGGGTTTTTGCAGGCTCCTGAAATTCATCTCAAAGAAGTGACCTTGGTAAATTCATCATAACTCTCTCTCTCCCAGTATCGGATTGGAATTCCATAAAATGTGACGGATAGTGCACAGTATTTACTTTGTGCTCTATCAATTTCAGAGACAAATGAAGAAACAGTGACACATGGCACGTCGTACAAGTGCGATCTGCTGAAACAGTCCATAATTAGGGCAGTGTGAGAAATTGGGTATAAATCTCTCTTGAAGAATCCAAATTGTGTCAGACCTATGGCATTGGAAAGAAGACTCAGAGGACTACTACAAGATTGAAAATTAGATATTGCGGATATGAAATAATAGAGATACACTAGATTCAACATCGAGCTCCTAGAAGGCAAGAAAAAGATAAATCATGTGTTGTCAAGGGTTGCAAAGGACCAGAATTTCTACGGTAGCAAAGCAAAGAAAGGTGCAACAGAGGGTAGCATGACAAGAGCAGCAACCAAGGTGCATAACAACAATAAGAAGTTCATCATATGAAGTCTTCAAGTGGGCAGCATTGCATACAATCATTGTAATGGTATCATTGTGCTTAGTCATTGTAAATACATTATTGTACAAATTGTACTAGTGTCTATCTGCCAAGGGTTAAAGAGGCAGTGGTTGTGTCAAAGCTGGGGTTATGGTCTAGTATATCTTCTTCCTCTACATCATTCTATATCATTGTAAAGTGGAAAATTTTCTCTGGTACGAGAGTCCATTCTTCTTTTATTCTTCTATAGGGTGGTAGGGTGGTGCTAGGGTGAGTTGTAGCTCATTGGGTGTTGGTGCATCCGTTCAGTGACTACTGAAGAATCCTGGGCATTGGAGCATACATCCAGTGGGAGCTAGAGAAGAATGATTTTCTAGATTCTAGGAAGTTGGAGCTTTATTTTCAATTGGAGTTGAAAAGAATTATTAGAAAAGCATTAGGTGGTTTTTGTCCCGGAGTGGGTTTCCACCTTAAAAATTGTGTGCATTTGTATTCCTCTTGTTTGCTGCTATCATTGTACAAACACTAATAATAATTGAAGATTAACTAATTCTCTAATTGAAAGGAATACTGATTCACCCCCCCTCTCAGTATTTGCAACACGTCTGAAGCCTTGGGCTGCCACAGCCCTCCAAATTTCGTGGGATGTAGATGGCACGATCAAGCGACTAACTCAGACACTAGAGAGTGTCACCGCGGAAACTAAAGGAACGACCTCCTAGAAGCTTGTATACATTACACAGAGTGTTGCTACTTATATTCAAGAATTGTTACCTCCATTGATCGCAGTCATCAATGCCCTACGTGCGCAGGTAGATATCGCACCACCATAGTGACTCGGGACGAGTCCCAAGATTGTGTTGGGGGACTGTTGGAACAAGGTCTCCTGTAAGCTGTAAAACTGGTCCAATTTTACATATTTTTGTGTATAATTTGTCTAGCGTAGGGGCTTTGGGGTGGGTCAAAGCCCTGAAAGCATTGTAATGGGTCAAAGGGTAGACCTAGAGTCCGCAAACCATGGTTTGCAGACCATACGAAAGATTAGGCTAGATTATTATAGATAGATAGACATTTTGAATTGTAAGAGGGGAAGATGAGGAGATCTTGATGCGAATTGTGGCTTAGTAGATCTATTTGGGTTTTTTGGGAAAGGACTCCTGCTGGCTGTGTGCGCGGAGATCCCAAGTCCTGCTGTGTGCGGACCCTGCTACTATGTGCGCAGGTCAGGTTTGGGTATTGTAAGAAGGAACTGAAGGATTAATGAATGAGAAATGTTGTTTGAGTAACTAAATCTATGTGTATTTTTTATACGAATCTTTGACTACTGCTGTGTTATGCATATTCTGTGTTAAGCTGTGAAAGTACTGTGTTAAGTGTTTCTACTGCATCTGAGTCTGTTTTGTTATGTTTTATGTAATGCTACACTACTGTTTTAGAAGTATAGGATTTGTTGAGCATAGTAATTATATTTGACCTTGCGCACGTGGATGCGAAGGAGATATATAGATCCGGTTCTGAGATAGGTAATCTGGTCATTATAAAGCTAGACGAAACTCTGCTTAACTTACCTGTCCTCTCTCAGGGTGTGGAAACCTGGTTCCAACACCCACCCATACTACTTCGGGTGAGACTTTGACCTGCGCAACCAGGTTACTACCGAAAGCGCCAGTACTATAGGGGTTTGTTGGCAAACCTTAACCTCCGAACCTGGGTCAGGACCCCTCGAGCCAACAAGATCCATCTATTGCAAAAAATGTGTATTCAATTTTCAATATTTTCCAAGAACCACAACTAATATAGCTTCTTGTAGTTAATTTATTTAATATTAAAACATATATACTTGAAACTTGAAGTAATATCATAGGTTTGAAGAAAAATAAGATGTGAAACAATGTTATTGTCTCTCTCTTATAGTCCCCATGAATACATGGAATATTTGTATCTATTTATGCTCATTCCCATGGCCTTACAAAATATGCCAAGAAGTGTCTCCAGTTATTTACATACCTCAAAGTTCATAGAAAAAATATCAATATTTAATCAACAATAGGATATTCAATGTGAAGCAATTGGGCCTAGCACCTACTCCTCTTATACATGTCATGTTCAAGGCATTGTTTATGACCTTGTTAAGTCCTTTATGTTAGGTCCCCGTAATTTGTTAGATTGGTGAGAACAAATGAACAGGGGAAACATCAAACCAACCTTTGGAGTCCTAGGACCTAGCCTTCCTGGACTCAGAGAGGGCTTTCTCTATTTTTTGCAAAGGATGTGAACTTGTTTTCTTGTAAGGTTTGATTTTAGTCTAGTTGTTAAGTTTAGGGTTTGTTTGTTTGTTTTGGTTGGGTATATGATAAAGTAGAATATATGGAGTGAGGAAATATTCAATTCATTGGGCTATGGAGTCTACAAAAGATCATGGAAAGTTCAACAATGAATCAGGGTGCATCATAGGGAAAAATCTAACATGGTCAAATTGATTTTCAAGGTTTGTGTGAGATGAAATGAACAATAAATTGTGAACAAAGTAGGGCAAAGGGCAGTTAAGAATCCTTTGTTAAATACATTATCAAGAAGGGCCTTTAACAATATTTAGCATAAATAAGTAATCATAAGATAGGGAAAACCAATAACTCTTTGATTAAACTCAAGAAAATAAGCATTTAAGACAAAGAATCCAGTGAACTATAGAAGGTAAGAAACTTATTTAACTTCTAGTGATTTCACCTTCAAGGTTAGAAAACATTTAAGATAGACATATAACATAGATCAAAGAAAGGGGAACTCCTAAACATCATTTATCATAGCCATAAAGACCTCCAAATCAACCTTTCAATAATGGACAAAGGGCATGATCGAAACATAACCTCTTTGGCAAAGCCTAATTAGTGATACTTCAAACAAAGATCTTAAGAACAATGTTTTAGTGACATCAAACAAGCAGGGATAACCATAAAACATATTTGATATCTACTGTATTGAATCATTCATAAGATAAACAAGCTTGAGTGGGTCTAGAGAGCAACTAAGAATTCTCTAAACTTACCTAGCAGAAGAAAACATAGAGGCAGTGAAGAACAAATAGAGCTAAGGTGCCTTTGAAAAACATTTCTTAGTCTAAAACCTTTGTCCTACTGCAATATAGAAGGATGAAACAAGATGATACATAAGAAAACAAGAATTGAATAGAAGCACATCACCATTAACCATGATCAGGGATCCTGCAAGCAAGCCTTCTCCATCATCAATCAAAACAAGTGATCCACAAATTCCACAACACCAATTTCTCTTCAATCTCCAAAAAACTATGTATTACTCACAAGAGTCATCAAATGCCAACCTTTTACAATAAGGCCCCCATGCTTTATTTATCTAACAAAGGAGGGAAAAAAACCCAAGCTAGGGTTTGAAAATGTCATAAACAACCATAAATGTCATTTATGTCTAAGAGACCATGTAAGGCCCAAGACACAAAATATCTCATGAAATAAATGAAAAAATAACTCTTACACCTAAATTTGGAGTGATTTTCCCTAAAAAACACTAAAATATCATTTTTCCATAAATGAGTGTCTTTTTTTGGCTTTTTCACATTAAAGGCGCAGCAGTGAGGTCTGAAGGCGTACCACATGCACAGGAAGACTGGGTCCACTTCAAGCTAAGTTTTGTTGGCCTTCCCGATGTCAGAAATGGATCTATGATGGCTTATTGGAAAGCCTATTGAGTTTAATTTCAAAAACTGCCCTTGTTTTTCTGATTGGGCTCCACTAACCTATTTAAAAACTAAATCTCCCAAGGCTGCTCTAGGCGCAGCGCCAGTCCTAAAAACTAGGTAGAAAGGTGAAAAATGACATGTTTTTTAGCCTTTTGAGGGACCAAAAATACTCCAAATGCTCTGAAATTTGGGGAGAATGTTGTACTTGAGCTGAGGATTCCAAAAATAAAAAAATTTCCTCCTGAGGATGCCTGAGGTGAAAGCGTAGCGCCGGGGGTGCTGCACCTTCAGGCTTTAAAATTAGTAAAAAACAAAAAATTCTCAAAAAGTTCTCAAAATTGGTGGATATTTTCCTTATGGGGTTTGGGAGGCCTGTAGAGAAGCTTCAACCAAGATTCCAAGGTTTTCTGGGTCTTTTTCCTCAAGTGATTTTATTTCGGCAAGGGTTCCTTTGAGCTTAGCCTTTGCAATTTGATTTTGCAATGCATAGTGCTTGGTCATCTTCTTTTGGAGGTCAAGGTCCCTCTTTGTCTTCTTCAGCTGCTTATTTTCATTCTTATAATACTTAATGTTATAAATTTCCATGCCAAGGCATCTTTCTAGATCCCTAATTTCTACATCTTTTCTTTATCACTTGCTTGTTCACTGCCACTTCCTTCTTTTGTGTCCATACTGTCTTCTACCTCATCATCTTCAAAATCATCATTGTCCTTATCATCTTTTTTTTGTTCCATGTTGACATCACTACCCCCTACCTCTTCATTTTCTTCCTCTTTACTTTCCTTTTCTTCCTCATTTCTTGAGTTATCATTTCCCTCTCCTTCATTCCCATTTGATGGTTCATCTTCATTTCCCTCATTGTCTGATGCATTAGGAGAGGGTGAGGAGGGAGGATGGGATGATGAGGGTACATTATGCTAAGGATGGGGTTGTGGGTTTGTGAAGACCTCATGAGAAATGAAAACCTCCCATGGTATGCCTTTTTTCTTTAACTGATGTAGCACAACCATCTTGATCAAGGAGTGATGGAACAAACTTTTCATTTGTTGGGAATAGTTCCTCCTTTGGACAACATAAGACATCTTGTCAATACTCCTATAGAGGTAGTATGGTAAATGTAGCATCTTGACCCTAGTGAAGTGCATGAGAAATCTGATATGATAGGAGTAGAGTCTGGAGTGCCTTCCCTCACAGGTAAAATATTTCATGATGACCCTCATCAAGGGTGCATACCTCTCCAGCAAGTGTGAGAAAGGGAAAATAGATTTGCAGCCTTCTTTGTATCTGGGTTTCAGAAATGGCTCATAGCAACTCATGTCCAACTTTGCTCTTTTGAACCATTTTTCACCAACATCAGGTATTCCAGTGGCACTAGAAATGGCATCTGATGAAAAATCAAAGTCTACCCCTACAATATTCACTTGTTTATTATGTAGGTTGAGGATGAACAACCTACTGAGCTCAAGGCGACTTTGCACTTTTTGGACCTTTTCACAAAACTGGAAACACCCTACATTTTGAAAGCATGTGATGATCATAGGAGAGGATTTAAGCTCCAAAGTATCTTGGGGTTCAAACCTAGTAACCTTCCCACCTTTGTGCTTCTACCTCATAGGCACTTGGCCTCCTTCACTACTAACACTCCCTCCTTCTCCTGACATTTTGATTTTTGCTGCCTTTAAACAAATCATAGTTCTATTTTGAAACCTGATATGAGGACTAATTTGGGATGATGGTGAAAGGCAACCTTTGCAAGTGAGTGATAGGAAGGTGTAAGTGTATGACTGAGTCCTTTAAGCCTTGATAAATGGTTAAATTGAACTCACTATAGTTAGCTTAATTCATACCCTACTTTACTGATAAATTCATGTTTGTAGATGATGGAGTTGGAAACAGGGCTTTTAGCATGAAGACTTAGGGTTTCTAGTCCTTAGGGTTTTGCCAATTTTCCTTTAACATTGGATCATTAAAAATTCATTGGAGGACAAGGATAGACATCCACCTACCAACTTTCAATTTCTTTGAAGGTCCTTGGATGCATCTTAGAGGAGTCCTTTTGTCATTTTTTGGCAATTTGCAGGTGGAGGAAGGGTTTCTGGCGAAGGTGCAGCGCCTGCACGCACAGTCGGGTCACTTCTACCCAACGTGTCAATGTGTAGCACCTGCGCGCATTCCTGGGTGTCAATATCCCTGGGTGCAGTGCCTGAATGCATTTTCTACTTTTCGGGCCTCCTGGGCGCAGTGCCTGCACGTCCCTTTGCCTGTCGGGCTTCCTGGGTGCAATGCTTTCACGTCTTTTTCTGGGTCTATCGGGTTGTTCTGGGAGAATGAGTAGCGTCTTCCTGAACGCATAGCGCATTTCACTGAACACGCAACGCAGTGTAAATTTACACTATAAAACCTCCCTAATGTGTAGCGTCAGGCACTGAACATGTAGTGCTTGCACGAACGCGCGGCACTGGGCAACTTGCTCAATTTTTGACTAAAAACTCATATTTTTCTCCTTGAAGGTTTTTTATTCTTTTGCAAGTGAACACTAAGCCAAGTGACAAACACAATGACCCTTTATAGTCTTAGGAAAATAAATTTAACCTTTGTAGACACACTTTCTCATGTTTTTAGTCCCTTTGTCACTTTCACTGATATTCTATTTGACCTTTTGCAATAGGTGGCTTAAAAAACATTCAGATGGTCTTTTCTCTTCTAACCATTTTCTTGTTGCTCTGCAGGTTTCTGATATGGTGAAATTGACTTTCCTATGGCCTATTTATGCCTTTCAATATTTGTTGTACAGATGTTTGTTTCAGTCACATGATTTACTATGTTTTGGTTTATTCATGTCTTTCAATCACTCTCAGTCCATAAGTGTCATGAAAACCTTAAAGTGACCCTCTTCCCTCTGATCTTTGGAACATGTGAAATTTACTTTGACAACCTTAGGCACTTGCATAGTGGCAGTACCTTTAAAAATTCTCTGTTATTACCTTGGAGATCAAATTACCTTGTGCTTGATGGGTGACTGGAAAAAATTGTTTGTTCCTTCTCATTGATCCTTAGGCATGATAAATCCACCTTTGACAAGCACCATAGTCTTCACAATAATGTATGTTATCTCCTCTTTGGCCACTTCTGATTTGCAAGTTCCATGACATACTGATTTATCCCTTTCTGATGTTCTTGGATTTTTACATATTTAGTCACACAGTAGCAACCTTATAATCAGTTTTTCTTTCCATCTTGGAGCTTAACCCTATGTTTTTATTCCTTTGATCATTAAGTGTAAATGACTGAAAATGGGAGCTTGACCTTTCTTGCACTCATAGTCTTTGCATTCTCTTCCTTTTGAGGCATTGAAACACTTTACCTTGGGAAACTTTGGAAGTCACCTACAACAGCCTCTTCAAACCTTCTTTATACTTTCATCATGGAGGTCTATCATCTTCATTTCACCTCCTTTGACTATCTTTCCAAAACCTTAGGTTTTTGGGCTGTTTGAGAAAAAATATTAGTGTTGTATTCTAAGTTCTCTATATCCCTTTCAAGTTCATTCATTTCGATCTAGTTCACCTCACATTTTTCCCTTTTTCATTTATAATTTCTAAGAAATTTCTTCCATGTTTGGTTGTCTTGGTGTGCCTCCTGCATGTGTTTTGTTGCATTGGATCCTTGCTTGGCACATTGTTGGCCCAATCAGTCTTAGGAACCTTGTTTCTCCTTGGACATAATTTTCTCCCTCTAACTTTGCTGTGAATGTCTCCATTGAGGTGCAGGCCTCTTACCTTACCAATTTTCTGCTAATAGTCACTTTAACACTCCTGCAGAAATGTCAAAATGCACAGTTTCCCTTTACAGAATTTGAACTTGATAAGGTGGTCTTCTTAGGAAATTTTTTTTTTTTCTTGGATAACCATGTGTTGATCTTGTCTTGTATTTGAACCAACTTCTAGCACAAGGAAAACAATGCTGAAAATACCAAGGATGCCCCTACAACTTATGAAACCCTAATGACCTAGTGGGAGGCTCCTTTGACTTGGTCTTTGATTGAAATTTTGGCTTGGGGCCTTCAGGTGTAAAAAACAGAGTTTTTTGACAAATTGATGTATTGAAGACCCAAAATCCAATGTAATTGATTTATCTAAAGAGCCTACAGAGATAGTTTTAGAGACCATCAATGGTTGAGAAACCTGGTGAACATGAGAAGGAGCAGGCTGTTTGGAAATCCTAGATGGAAAGTGGAGGGGTGAGGCAAAGGAAAAATAGAGTGTTGAGGTCATGGGTGGAAAAATAGGCTACATATGAGTGGCATAAACCCATGACGGGTCTTTGAAGGGTGGTAGGTTGATCATGGAATGGAAAAATAGTAGAATAGTGAAAAATTTGGTATAAGGATAATGAAGGTAGTGATATTTCTAAAACTCGCAATATTCAGGAATATTGTTTTTAGAAATCTAGGACAAGTATTTAGTAATCTATAAATAGAAAAAATTATTGATGACTAACAGTGGCTCCACTTGGGGAGGGTATCTCCTCTTTAGGAGGTGTCCATAAATTCAGTTATCAAATCTCTGAGTTTTGAAGGCCAGTGCCTTATCCATTGGGCATATTTCTCTTCTTTCATTTGCTGATGTTTCTATTTAAGCTATGATCCCAAGAATTTGAAAGACATGATTGCTTCACCCTCTTTTCTACCTACCCATCATACCTTGCCTAACATTTTTTTCTTCCTTTGGGTGCACTTGGACTGGAAAACCCTTGACATTCTTTTCTTTTGAAAGAAAAACAAATTATCTACTTGTACCCTTATCACTTCCAAGAGTTCAGATTATGCTGATGAACTCTTTTATTCTTTACCTAGTCTATTGATCTGTCAAGATTAAGCTGTTTGACAATCTTCATTCTCTAATATATTGACATGAAATTGAAAACATGATTTAAACCAGGATTAAGCAATTTGATTAACCATGGGCTATGGCATTGGGAAAAGTTGCACACAAACATTATTTTTGTACAAACAAAACTAGAAAACATGAGGGCTATGATCTATCATTTGTTAGGCATCCCTCTCTTTCTCTTTGGTTAAGATTTGAGCATTGAGAACCAACATATTTTCCTAACCTATTCTACTGACTAGCCAAGTTTACATGGTTTGGCAAGCCTTCATTCACTAACGTATCAGAAGGAATTTAAAACATGTTTAGTCATGATTAGGCTAGATTACTGAACAAGACTCTTCTTTCTTAGCAAGTAGTGGAATTTAGGCTTGCATACTTTCAACGATACTCTTTTTTGGGTATGGGGTTGTACCTCTTCTTTAAATCTGCCCTCTTTTTCTTCTTTTCTCTGTTTTTGTTTTTTCATTTTGGATCAGCATTCTAAGACTAAAAACTAGACACATGATCAGAGCGCTGAGATTATTTTCATTCCTATCTATCCTAATCTAACCTATACATGATATACATTCATTTGGTGAACTCTCTTTTCTAGTATAACCAATCAAGCAAATGATTCCATGAGTGATCTTGGTTCAGATCTTTGATTATGTGGAAGAAATCAAAAGGCCACTCCCACCTTACTTGTTTTTGAACAGTAGTGCCTAAAATTTTCTTTAAACCTTGCATCAAACTGCTCCTAACATATCTTACTCCCTCTTCAAATGTTTCTAAGCAAGCAGAAAAAGGGTCTTGGAATAATACCTGATTTGGAGGATTTGAGAAATATACTTTATTCAAGACTACTCCTTCCTTAACTTGGCTATGCTTGGGATTCTTTTGGACAAGAAAATATTCCTCTTCCTCATGATCATCTGAACTGGTAACTTCATCATAAATAGCAATGTTGTCTTCTAGAAAAGTTGATGTATTATGATTGAGTGGGTTGAACTCTATGTGAAGGCCACCATGCTAGTGAGCAGGGGTATTCTTTGGCAATAAATATTTATGAGAAGGAAGTGCATCAGCCCTTATGTGATCATAACTTTCCAAGACTTCATCTGAAATTTGAAATTCAATGGGACTTGGTGGCTACAAATTTGGAGCTAAGGAAGATTCTATGTCACCAATTATTTCCTCAACCATCTCAGGAAAAGGCTCCTCATCAGCAACTTTCTCAAGAAGTTCATTATCTTCCCCAACCTCAACATCAAAACTGAAAGACTGTTAATTTCCAATCACATGCAAGTTATATTTTATGGACTAAAATGAAGTAAAACAAAGAGTCAGATATTCTTCACTTACTTCCAATTTTTCTAGACTTTCCTCATCAGTGTCATAGTTGATATGTACTGGCTGATTACCATTTTGATGAAACTGAACTTCCTCGCACAAACCAGCTGCTGATTTTTCTACAAGATTCGCTTCTGTTTGGATAACATGGCCATCATCATACTGATAAAACTTTGTAAAATCATAAAAATAATTAATGTCACCATTCAAAAATATTGGATTATAAAATTTTTTCTCTTTGAGTTTATCTAAAAGTACATTTTCTGAACTGTGGTAGTTGAGATTGGCAGGAGAATGAATAGAAATGTTCTGTTCACATGAAGTTTTAGAGGATGGATCTCTTTTGGTTAAATCTGATTTATTTCTTCTTCAGTTAAGAGAGGAGGCATTTTCCTCTTTCTTTGGATAGAGCCATGATGTTTATCTTCCTTTTTTGATTAATCACAAGGCTGCAGGTTTTATTTCTCTTGTGAAGGTTGATTCTGAGGCTGAATGTCTTCTTGATCCTCACTTAGAAGAGATGGTAAGTCATTACTTGTGCCTTCAGAGAGATCCTGAAGATCTTCCTTTACTTCTTGATTGATTTCATCCTCAACCAACTCTTCTTGGTTGTCATGATAGTTATCTTGAGTATGAAATGCATGAATTTCCTATAATAGATCTTCAGGATGCCAATTTCCTAAATCTGCATCAATGTTTACAAGGTAATGTATGACCTCTTTAGATTGATCCCAACAATTTTCAGCTAATGATAGAGATGGTCAATATTCTTTATAATGTTCATAAAATACCTTGTGTAAATCCTTAAAATAAAACAAGGTGCCAGGGTCCAAGCCTTCATACCATTCCCTTGCCTTACCCTCTAATGTTGCCATAAACATTTTCATGAGGCAGTCCTCGCGCCATTCAACTTTTAACCTCCATACATGTATATGAAATTTTATGAGATGTAACGAGGGGTCATCAACTTTTTCATCTTGAAATATAGGTAGGTTTTTTATCCAATAAATTTGATGCATTTTGTGTGGGAATCCAGGGATATGATCTCTACTGATTGGGACATATCTTCATTGGATTCTTGGATCCATGTTTGCAAATTAGAAAGGGGTCACTGTATCTTTTCACCCATTATAGAGTTCTCTACCAGTGGATTCTTTAGGTCTATTGAGAGTTGTGGAGTCGCTAGGTGGAATATTTCGACTTTGATGTCCAATATCATCAATACTAGGATTGATTAATGCATTTCTAGGGAAGTCTTTGAGAACTAGTCGAGTCAACAACGGCTACTGAAGACCAGTGGAGTCCCCAGGTGGATGATGTTTACTGTTTTAAGGATGTACTTTTTGTCCACCATCAACAACTAAATACCAATATAAGGATGTTTGTGCGATTTTTGGGGTCTTTAGGGATACTTAGGATGTTACTGACTCAGACTTCACACCATGATCGCCATTATGTTAGGCGATGAGGTGGCGATAAATCAATAGATACTGTTTGACAAGGGCTTCTGAATTTTCTAAGGATGTATAAGCTTGTTACTTACTCAGAAAGTCCCACCGTGATCGCCATTATTTTAGGTCCCCAGAATTTGTTATATTGGTGAGAACAAATGAACAGCGGTAACATCAGACCAATCTTTGGAGTACTAGGACCTAGCCTTCCTAGACTCAGAGAGGGCTCTCTCTAGTTTGTGCAAAGTATGTGAACTTGTTTTCTTTTAGGGTTTGATTTTAGGCTAGTTGTTAAGTTTAGGGTTTGTTTGTTTGTTTTGGTTGGGTAGATGATAAAGTAGAATATATGGAGTGAGGAAATATTCAAGTCATTGGGCTATGGAGTCTACAAAATATCATGGACAGTTCAACAATGAATCATCGTGCATCACAAGGCAAATCTAACATGGTCAAATGGATTTTCAAGGTTTGTGTGAGATGAAATGAACAATAAATTGTGAACAAAGTAGGGCAAAGGGCAGTTAATAATCCTTTGTCAAATACTTTAACAAGAAGTGCCTTTAACACTATTCAGCCTAAAGAAGTAATCATAAGGTAGGGAAAACCAATAACTCTTTGATTAAACTCAAGAAAATAAGCATTTAAGACAAACAATCCAATGAACTATAGAAGGCAAGAAACTTATTTAGCTTCTAGTGATTTCACCTTCAAGGTTAGAAAAAATTTAAGATAGACATATAACATAGATCAAAGAAGAGGGAACTCCTCAACATCATTTATCATAGCCATAAAGACCTCCAAAGAAACCTTTCAGTAATGGACAAAGGGCATGATCAAAACATAACCTCTTTAGAAAATCCTAATTAGTGATACTTCAAAGAAAGATCTTAAGAAAAATGTTTTAGTGACATCAAACAAGCAGGGCTAACCATAAAACATCTTTTATATCTACTGTATTGAATCATTCATAATATAAACAAGCTTGAGTGGGTCTAAAGAGCAACTAAGAATTCTCTAAACTGACCTAGAGGAGGAAAACATAGAGGAAGTGAAGAAAAAACAGAGCCAAGGTGCCTTTGAAAAACATTTCTTAGTCTAAAACCTTTGTCCCACTACAATATATAAGGATGTAACAATATGATACATTAGAAAACAAGAACTTAATAGAAGCACATCACCATTAACCATGCTTAGGGATCCTGCAAGCAAGCCTTCTCCATCATCAATCAAAACAAGTCATCCACAAATTCCACAACACCAATTTCTCTTCAATATCCAAAAAACTATGTATTACTCACAAGAGTCATCAAATGCCAACCTTTTACAATAAGGCCCTCATGCTCTATTTATCGACCAAAGGAGGGCAAAAAACCCTAACTAGGGTTTGAAAATGTCAAAAACAACCATAAATGTCATTTATGTCAAAAATAATTCTTAGCACCTAAATTTGGAGTGATTTCCCCCAAAAAACACTAAAATATCATTTTGCCATAAATGAGTGTCTTTTCTTGACTTTTGCACATTAAAGGTGCCACAGTGAGGTCTGAAGGCATAGCGCATGCATAGGAAAATTGGGTCCACTTGCAGCCAAGTTTTGATGGCCTTCCTGATGTTGGAAATGGTTCCATGATGGCTCGTTGGAAAGCCTGTCGAGTCTACTTTCCAAAACTTCCCCTTTTTGCTGATTGGGCTCCATTAACCTATTCAAAAAGTAAATCTACCAAGACTTCTCTAGGCGCAGCACCAGTCCTAAAAACTAGGCAGAAAGGTGAAAATGACATGTTTTTTAGGTTTTTGAGGGACCAAAAATACTCCAAATGCTCTGAAATTTGGTGAGCATGTTGTACTTGAGCTGAGGATTCCAAAAATTCAAAGTTTTCCTCCTAAGGATTCCTGAGATGAAAGCATAGCGCCAGGGGTGCTGCGCCTTTAGGCTTTAAAATTAGCAAAAAACCAAAAATTCTCAAAAAGTTCTCAAAATTGGTGGATATCTTCCTTATGGGTTTTGGGAGGCCTCTAGAGAAGCTTCATCCAATATTCCAAGTTTTTCTTGGTATTTTTCCTCCTGGAGTGATTTTATTTCGACAAGGGCTCCTTTGAGCTTGGCCTTTGCAATTTTATTTTGCAATGCATAGTGCTTGGTCATCTTCTTTTGGAGGTCAAGGTCCCTCTTTGCCTTCTTCAGATTCTTGTTTTCATTCTTATAATACTCAATGTTATACATTTCCATGCCAAGGAATATTTCTATATCCCTAATTTCTGCATCTTTGCTTTGGAGAAATATGCTAGTGGCCCTCCCTTTATCCTCTTTCTCACTATCAAGGTAAATGATGTCAAATTCTTGTTCAAGCTCATGTTGATCTTCCTCTTCTTCTTTTACCTTTTCTTCGCCTTTATCTAGTGGCTTAGTGGATGTGGAAGGCATGGCCCCTTGCCTTTTAGAGGCAGCAAACACATGCCTTTCTCCTCTTTGATAGGTCAATGGAAGAGGTTTGCTTGTGATCATTTTGGTGTCTTCCTCATGGCTGTCATCATTTGTCTCCATTTCTTCCTCTTCATTACCTTGACTACTGCTTACCTCATTAACTTCAACATCAGCTTCATTGTTGCCCTCTTCACTGATTTCTACACTATCCTTTGTACTACCTTCATTTTTTTCATCATTACTGCTAGGAGTCTCACGGCTGTGATCTTTACTTCTCTCATCAAATTCTTCATTTTCTTCACTGTTTTCATGACTGTCACAACTTTTGTCATGACTATCTTCTTCCTCACTGATGCTTTCTTCATTACCTTCAATATCAGTCTTACTTCTCTTAAATTCAGTGGCTTCCTCTTCATTAACAATTTCAGCCTCATCTCCATCTGCACTCTGGCTGCTTTCTTCATCAGTGTCTAGACTGTCTTCTGCTTCTTCATCTTCAACTTCATCATCATTTTCATCTACCTCCATGTATTCTACCTCATTGCTAACCTATGCCTCTTCATCACTAAGAGCCTCACTATTTTCACAGTTTTCATGGCTCCTAGTCTCATTTCTACCATCATCATCATTATTTTTTTTTGTCACTTGCTTGTTCACTTCCAATTCCTTCTTTTGTGTCCATACTGTCTTCTGCCTCTTCATCATCAAAATCATCATTTCCCTTATCATCATTTTTTTGTTCCATGTTGACATCACTGCCCCCTACCTCTTCATTTTCTTCCTCTTTACTGTCCTTTTCTTCATCATTGCTTGAATTATCATTTCCCTCTCCTTCATTCTCATTTGATGGTTCATATCCATTTCCCTCATTTTTTGATGCATTAGGAGAGGGTGAGCAGAGAGGATGGGATGATGAGGGCACATTCTGCTCAGGATGGGGTTGTGGGTTTATGAAGACCTCACTAGCAATGAACACCTCCCATGGTATTCCTTTTTGCTCCAACTGATGTAGCACAACCATCTTGATCAAGGAGTGATGGAACAAAATTTTCATTTGTTGGGAATAGTTCCTCCTTTGGAAAACAGAAGACATCTTGTCAATACTCCTATAGAGGTAGTAGGGTAAATGAAGCATCTTGACCCTAGTGAAGTGCATGAGAAATATAATATGATAGGAGTAGATTTTGGAGTACCTTCCCTCGCAGGTAAAATATTTCATGATGACCCTCATAAAGGGTGCATACCTCTCTAGCAAGCGTGAGAAAGGGAAAATAGATTTGCAGCCTTCTTTGTATCTAGGTTTACAAAATGGCTCATAGTGGCTCATGTCCAACTTTTCTCTTTTGAACCATTTTTCACCAACATCAGGTATTCCAGTGGCACTAGAAATGGCATCTAATGAAAAATCAAAGTCTACCCCTACAAGATTCACTTGTTTATTGTGTAGGTTGAGGATGAACAACCTAGTGAGCTCAGGGTGATTTTGCACTTGTTGGACCTTTTCACAAAATTGGAAACACCCTAGATTTTGAAAGCATGTGATGATCATAGGAGAGGATTTAAGCTCCAAAGTGTATTGGGGTTCAAACCTATTTACCCTCCCACCTTTGTGCTTCTTCCTCATAGGCACTTGGCCTCCTTCACTGCAAACACTCCCTCCTTCTCCTAACATTTTGATTTCTATTGCCTTTAAAAAAATCCTAGTTCTGTTTGTGAAACCTGATGACGGTGAAAGGAAAAAATTTGCAAGTGAGTGATAGGAAGGTGTAAGTGTATGACTGAGGCCTTTAAGCCTTGATAAATGGTTAACTTGAACTCACTGCAGTTACCCTACTTCATACCCTACTTGACTGATAAATTCCTGTTTGTAGATGATGGATTTGGAAATAGGGTTTTTAGCATGAAGACTTAGGGTTTCTAGTCCTTAGGATTTTGCCAATTTTCCTTTAACATTGGATCATCAAAAATTCATTGGAGGACAAGTTTAGACATCCACCTACCAACTTTTAATGTCTTTGAAGGTCCTTGGATGTAGCTTCGAGGAGTCATTTTGTCATTTTTTGGAAATTTGCAGGTGGAGGAAGGGTTTCTAGCGAAGGCGCAGTGCCTGCACACAGAGTCGGGTCCCTTCTGCCCAATGCATAGCGCCTACATGTGTTCCTGGGTGTCAATATCTCTGGGTGCAGCGTCTAAACATGTTTTCTACCTATCGGGCCTCCTAGGCGCAGTGTCTGCATGTTCCTTTGCCTGTCGGGCTTCCTGGGCGTAGCGCCTGCCCATCCTTTTCTGGGTCTGTCGGGCTGTTCTGGGCGAATGGGTAGCGCCTACCTAAATGTGCAGCGCGTTTCCCTGAACGCACAACGCGGTGTAAATTTTCATTGGAAAACCTCCAGAATGTGTAGCATTGGGCACTGAACGTGTAGCACCTGCACTATTGCGCAGCGCCGAGCAACTTGCTCAATTTTTGACTGAAAACTCAGATTTTTATCCTTGAAGGTTTTTGATTCTTTTGCAAGTGAACACTGAGCCAAGTGACAAACACAATGACCCTTTATAGTCTTAGGAAAATAAATGTAACCTTTGTAGATCCACTTTCTAATGTTTTTAGTCCCTGTGTCACTTTCACTGATATTCTATTTGACCTTTTGCAGTAGGTGGCTTAAAAAACATTTAAATGGTATTTTCTCTTCTAACCATTTTCTTGTTGCTCTGCAAGTTGTTGATATGGTGAAATTGTCTTTCCTATGGTATATTTATGCCTTTCACTCTTTGTTTTGTAGATGTCTGTTTCAATCACATGATTGACTGTGTTTTGGTTTATTCATGTCTTTCAATCACTCTCAGTCCATAAGTGTCATGAAAACTTGAAGTGACCCTCTTCCCTCTGATCTTTGGAACATGTTATTTTTACTTTGACAACCTTAGGCACTTTCATAGTGGTAGTACCTTTAAAACTTCTCTATTCTTACCATGGAGATCAAATTACCTTGTGCTTGATGGGTGACTTAAAAAACTTGTTTCATCTTTCTCATTGATCCTTAGGCATGATAAATCCACCTTTGACAAGCACCATAGTCTTCATAATCATGTATGTTATCTCCTCTTTGGCCACTTTTGATTTGCAGGTGCCATCACATACTGATTTAGCCCTTTCTGATGTTCTTGGAGTTTGACATATTTAGTCACGCAATAACAACCTTATAATCAGTTTGGCTTTCCATCTTGGATCTTAACCCTATGTTTTTATTCCTTTGATCATTAAGTGTAAATGACTGAAAATGGGAACTTGACCTTTCTTTCACTGATACTCTTTGCATTTTTTTCCTTTTGAGGCAATGAAACACTTCACCTTGGCTAACTCTGGAAGCCACCTACAACAACCTCTTCAAACCTTTTTTCTGTTGTCATCATGGAGGCCTATCATCTTCATTTCACCGCCTTTGACTATATTTCCAAAACCTTAGGTTTCTGGGTTGTTTGAGAAAAATCATTAGTGTTGTCTTCTAATTTCTCTATAGCCCTTTCAAGTTCATTCATTTGTGTCCAGTTCACCTCACCTTTTTCCCTTTTTCATTTATAATTTCTAATAAATTTCTTCCATGTTTGGTTCTCTTTGTGTGCCTCCTCCATGTGTTTTGCTGCATTGGATCCTTGCTTGGCACATTGCTGGCCCAATCAGTCTTAGGAACCTTGTTTCTCTTTGGACATAAAATGCTCCCTCTACCTTTTCTATGAATGTATCCATTGAGGTGCAGGCCTCTTACCTTACCAATTTTCTACTGATAGTCACTTTAACACTCCTGCAGAAATTTCAAAATGCACAGTTGCCCTTTGCAGAACTTGAACTTGATAAGGTGGTCTTCTTAGGCAATTTTATGATTTTTCTTAGATAACCATGTGATGATCTTGTCTTGTATTTGAACTAGATTCTAGTACAAGGAAAACAGTGCTAAAAATACCAAGGATGCCCCTACAACTTATGAAACCCTAATGACCTAGTGGGAGGCTCCTTTGACTTGGTCTTTGAATGAAAGTTTGGCTTGGGGTCTTCAGGTGTAAAAAGAAAAGTCTTTGACAAATTGATGTATTGAAGATCCAAAATCCATTGTACTTGATTTATCTAAAGAGCCTACAAAGATAGTTTTAGAGACCCTTAATGGTTGAGGAACCTGGTGAACATGAGAAGGAACATGCTATTTGGCAATCCTAGATGGAAAGTGGAGGGGTAAGGCAAAGGCAAAACATAGTGTTGAGGTCATGGGTGGAAAAATAGGATACAGATGAGTGGCATAAGCCCATGAGGGGTCTTTGAGGAGTGTTAGGTTGATCATGGAATGGAAAAATAGTAGAATAGTGAAAATTTTGGTATAAGGATAATGAAGGTAGTGAGATTTCTAAAACTCACAATATTCAGGAATCTTGTTTTTAGAAATCTAGGACAAGTATTTAGTCATCTATAAATAGCAAAAATTATTGATGACTAACACTTTAGCCACCAGAATGAAGAGGAACACAGAGAGAGGACAACCCTCCCACATACCTCTTTTAGCACAGATGAATGAAGTGGTTGTGCCATTGATAAGGAGGGCAAAAGAAGTTGAACTTATATAGTTCAAAATCTAGGTTTCAAATGAATGATAAAACCCAACGAGAATAAATAGTAACCAAATGGAGAGCCAACTAACTGTATCAAATTCCTTGGAAAAGTAAACTTTGTACATGAACACTTTAATTTCCATTGAAAGGAGTAAAACCCTTCTTTGGAAACACCAATTGTTTCATGAATTTGGCTTCTCTTTTATAAAGGCAACTTGCACAATGGAAATTTGGTCAAAGAGGATGTCGTTGAGCTAGAGGGATATTATATTGGAGATAATTTTATAGATCAAGTTGTGTAGTGAAATATATCTAAACTGGTCTGAGATGAAGTATTATTATATTTAAAATAAGTGTAATAAAGGAGGTATCTATATGGATAAATTTTACCTAATGTTCTATAACCCTCCACCATTTCAAGAAAATAATCCTCCAAGGAATTGAAACATCTGATGAAGAATTTATTTTTTCATCTAGTCCTGGTTCTTTGATTTTTTTAAATTTGTGAAGAGCCCCTACAATATCTTCCTTGGAAATATTGGCCATCAATTTTCCATTCTCTTCTTGGTATATAAAGTCAGGGAAGAGAGAGGCCACCTAGAGGATAGCATAAATGGTAGCCCTCATATATTCTCTAAATAGGTTCTTGAAGTGTGATACACCTTCATATGTTGGGTCAAAAAAAGAGGAGGCTTGGGATCCATCAAATTTAGAAATAGACAAGATTGAGTTGATGGTTTTCCTATGATTAACATATTGATAAAAAAACTTGGTATTTTTATCTCCTACATGGAGCCATAGGCCTATGTTATTTATTTTCAATTATTTTTCTTTGTCTAATAGGATTTTATTCTACAATTTTCAAGGGTTTTTAGTAGATCCCTTTGTTGGTATAATAAAAAATCCTCACCGTATCCCTCTAGAAATTTGGATTATATGTTTTTCTATTTCCTCAAGGGACATGATGTTTTTTTCTCTTTTCTCTTTTATTTTTTCCCATGTGTTTGTTGCAACTTTGGATTTATTTAGGTATTCTTGGAATTAAAGAGGTGGAGAAACATCATTAGACAAATCAAAGTGTATTCATACATATTTTATGGATTGAATGGAGGAGGTTTCATCAATCCAACGAGGATTCAAATTAAAAGGGGTATGGGTTTTAGGAATTCTAGTGTCCATTTCTAAAATAATAATAAATTTGTTAAATTCACCCTTGGATAAAACTCATTAATGAATTCTAAGATTTTTCTCTTAAAATTGGTAAGAGATTACGAATTTTTCCATCCTCTTCATTATTTTGGCTTCCCTCGCTCTCTTCTTCTTCCAATTAAGTAGAAGTTTTGAGGTTTTAATATCGATTAATATTATTCTTTCTAGTCACTCAAGAATGAAATATGATAGGGGATCATGGTGTGAAACTGAGCGCCAAATTTTGCAAACCCCCAATGTGAAATTGAGACCTCTTACAAGCATCATTCTACCCTCTTTAAAAAGGGAATATTGGAGGTTAGCATCCCAAAACTCCTTTTAATTTGAGAAGGGACCATATATATTGAAACAAAATAGATATGAATACAAATCTCTAGAATAGGAAGGAAATGGCTAGACCTAATTTTACCAACCAAAAATTAGTGAGCTTCATTATAATTTTCTTCCATCGAAAAACCAATCCACTCGGTCTTCTAGTCATGTCTACAGCTAGAAAATTCCAACTCAAAATGGAGGAATATAAACCATGGAATTCCTTATCACCTTCAAGCATTTTATTCTTGAATGGAAAGAATATGGGGATTTTGAGTGTTCATTGGATTCTTGGTGGCCATATTTTTTATGGGGCTAGCTGACCCCCTACAATTTAAGGAAATCATATTCATTAGGGAACCCTCTCTAGTGTTGGTTCTCTAAGGACCCCATAAAAGTAATGCTTCTTTTAGAATATATTTTGTAATTTTATTGCTTTTACACAAGCCATATGAAATATTTGTGTCTCATGTGGGAGGATTTTGAATCATTCTCTTCATTGGAGCGCAAACCTTTAACGTTGTTAGAATATTGAAGAAAGATTCCTTTATTTTTGGAGCAAAGGTTATATTTAGGAATAGAGGGGAAGTGGTGGGTAGTTCCTTTAACATATCTAGAAGAAGGGATCAAATATACTTCAGTCGAGGGGATGGGGTTTCCAGAGACAGAGGATTTGGGGGTGTAAAAATCGAGGGAGAGGGTTGAGGGCTAGAGAGTCCTAAAAATTTGAAGATGGAATCCTAAAAATCATCATGACTCTGTGAGTGTCCTGCATCCATAGATTCTACAGAACCTATAAAATTACCAAAAAAGGAGGGATTATTAAAGGAGGAGGAAATTGTGATGTTATTTGTAGAGTTAGCGATGAATGATATCTAATTTTTAGTATTTTATTTAGTAAAAATAATCCATCCTACAAACACTAGGGAGGCCAGGTGATAGAATTATTTTAACTGAAGGGGATTCCTTCTAACTTGGAATATAGTTTTCCTCCCATTGAGGTTCCTTTTGAACCCATTTTTCATGATCACAAAAGTATTGACACTTCATGCCCAAATGACCATAGGTGTGACATATTTTGAATTTGAAGGGAGTACCTTCATATTCAATGGGTTGTGTTTATGGTATAAAATTTTCTGCCAATAGTAAGAGATATACCTAGTGCAAAGTCCGAATTAGACCTTACATCATTTGGGATATGAGTCCCATCCAACATGTCGACCTGACTACCACCATGTTGTCTTGAAGTTTGTTTTGGATGAAATTAGAAACATATTTTAACTCCTAACAAACACAAGTTATAATATCTTTGTTAAATACTATCAAAATAATATACAAAATACATAGTTTCAACTAAATTAAATAACATAAATATTTAAAAGTAGGATGTTAGCATGATTCAGTTAAGATACATGGATCAATTGAAAATTAGTTCGTAACCAACAAAAATGATAAAATCATGAATAATATACAACCTCAAATAATATATGCTTGATAAGCCAACGAAAGAGTTCATTAACTTTAACACATGTAAATACAAACACATACCATCGAATCAACATGATATAAGTCCCACAATGCTTAAAAATACATGCATGAAATTATTGCCTTGGGTCAATGAGCTTCTCAATATTAAGTTGAAATGTCTAATGTGCCATTATAAGAAGCATACATGAAATCCAATAGTGGAAATACTAAGCCACAAATTTATTTATCAAAAGGATGTACAAACTCTCTTAAACAAGGTGCCTAAAATGGAGTCCAAAACTAAAGGTCCCTACTAACTAGCCATTAGGGTATATTTATACAAAATGAGGTGACTCTTCACCTTCTTTGATATTTCAAATTATTTCATGAATTTTCATATTTTACATTAATTACCATTTATAAATGACTCTTATTCCTAAATTCTATTTTAATTTCGAAAATAATTCTATTCACAAGGAATTTTGAAAGACAAAGTGCCTTTATGGGACAAAACTCATAATAGCCAAATTAGGGGCCTTGACATGTAGCTCTTGCATGAAATACATATACCAATTTTTGTATTCGAAGGTGATTTATTTCATATTATTTGATAGTTTCCCCTTGAATCTCATTTGTCACTCTATAACATGTACTAATAGAACTCTCTTGCCCAACTATAGTTGATTTGCAAGCATGGATATTCTAGTGTGAAATTTCGTTGGAACTATAATATGTTATGTACTTGCTTCTTTTGTAGGTTCCAAATTACTTTGACCAACCACTTGCTTCATGGCATCTAATCTCTCCTGGACCTCCTACCAAATTTCTTCCTCATGTTTCACTACTCCTACTACACCAATGGAGGGGACCTTATTTTCTTCAATAATAGCTTCAAAGTTGTTGTGCCTTGTTTGATATGCATTCAATATTATAGTCATATCCTTGGTAATATTTTTATTTTATTGAAATATCATCCATACTCTGGTTTGGTCTCTATCAGCACTCATTCTATCCTTTTTGGGAAGCTTTGTGGGTGTATCCGGATACTCTTTTAGCCATTCAAATATGTGCTCTGTGGCTAGGAAGGATTTGTTTATTAGTGTCCTCTTGTTCACAAATCTCTTTGTACTTCAGATAATGGAGATATTTTTTTATGAAGAGTGAGTATTCATTCATAAACTAACTTGATAACCTCCTCCATGACTTTGACCTCTTCCAGGATAACTTCTCTAAAATCCTCCTTACATAAACTTGCAGTTGATATCATTTAGAATTCTACACGAATATTTTCAATATCCTAATGTGATATAGTTATGTTCTCATTCAAATAATTTACTTTTTTCATTAGCCACATTATTTTATTCTTGAATATATCATCAAAAAAGGTTTTTCCAATAGAATCTATAACTGTCAGGTTGGTTGTGGTATTGAAGACAACATATTTCTTGGTGGTAACTAATAAAAGATTCCTTAGATATATTGCTAAGTATTATCATCTTTCTTGATACATTTTGTTCTAGAACTGATCAAATATGAATTTTGATAGATCAAACACTCTCTCATGGTCTTCAAATATTACATCCATTTCAAAAAATAGAAAATTTCCTCCAATAATGGGTGTGGAAGGTTAGACATCCAAAGAGGGAAAAATGTATTATGTTTGCAGGATATTAAATATGGCATCTTCCTCTTCTTTATAAATGATTTATTTAGTGATTGATTCATCTTCAAGTTTCTGTTGGGTGTGTGTTATATTATTTTGCACATGGTTTTGGGCATCATATTTTGTAGATTCAGTTAATGGAACTACGGTTATGTTCTAATCTAGGGTTAATCGATTTGGGTTTATGAATGCTTAAACATGTATATATATTTAACACTAAAAGGAATATAATTAAAAATAAAGATGGTAGTATCGATTTTGGATCCAGGGGAAAATCTCTCGGTATATCTGTTTTATGTTTTATGCTCTCGCTATTGTTTATTTTATGCTTTTAAGGATTCGTTTGCACATAATTTCTATATAGGGTTAAAACCTAAATTTGATATCATAGTTTTTTTGGCTTCAAGTGGATGCCTTTGCTACTAAGGGGTTTTTTTTCGGGCCTATGGTAGACCCTGTTCAGTGGGAGATCTACGGGATCAATTCTTGTGGTGAAAGAAGATGACGAATAGTGGAAAGATAGAGATATAGAAATTTAATGGTCAAAGTTTTGAGTTATGGAAGCTCAAGATGGAGGATCTACTGGTGGATAACGATCAGCGGATCATGGTAGATCTAGGTACTAAACCAGCATCAATGTCAGATGAAGACTGGGTGCAACTAGATTGAAAGGAAAAGAGCACAATACAGTTGTGTATCTTAGATTTGGTATTGTTCAATGTATCTGGGGAAGCTATGGCGAAGACTTTGTGTGTCAAGTTAGGGACCTTGTACCAATCTTAGTCTTTGCTAATTAAACTGTTCCTACAGAAAAAGTTGTCAAAACCTAAGGATAAAGGATGGAGACTTGGTGACGGAGCATTTGAACACCTTCAATACCGTGGTAAGCGAGTTTTTGTATGTTGATATTAAAATCTCAGGTGAATATAAGTGCATCAGTTTGTTGTCTTCTCTACCAGATTCATGGGATAGTCTGGTTATTGCAATAGGTAACAATAAAACTACCTTGAATTTTGATGAAACTTTCTCAGCCTTGTTGTCAGAAGTGTTAGCACAAGGAGTCACTCCTTGATTGCAAAAGGAGTAAGCCTTACACATCATAGTTAATTTCAAATTTAAAGGTTTTGAGTGGTGGGACGGCTTCTCAAAGAGTTTGAAATGATTTTTATTCTTTAATACTTTCATGCATTTGGCAAGCTGCGACAAGTATACATTGTATGGGTAAATTGGTAGTATATGGAGCAAAGTGTAATAAATGAAAGGAGATGGATAACTGGTACTTACTCTAAGAAATATTCACATCCTAAATCAGTCACACAACTATAATGATGACTATTTACACGAACTCTATTTTATGTAAAGTAAACAAAATTCAGAAAGTAGAGTACATGCATAAAGTATTTCATAAATCTTTCCTGAAACCTTCACTAACATGTTCTACACAACATCTATATGATTTTAAGGAAACTAAACAGTAGATAACTTACTATTAGAGCCTCTAACAGTTTCTTACTCATACCTTAATAGCTGTTGAAACTCATAAATTAGAAGAAATAAACAATGAGAGAAACACACCATACATTAGATAGTCCTTGAATCACAAAATCCTACAGCATGAAGTTCAAAAAGGAGTTTTATTTATTAAATTAAGTCTTCAAGTAAACCAACATCCGACCTAGAAATGGTATTTACAAATGGCATATATAGAAAGAGAGGGACCAACTCCATCTCTCCTAAAAAGAAGGAACTACTATTCCTAACATTACATAGGTGTTATAGGAAATTATAAATATATCCCATCGAAATCTAATTGAAAGGAGAAATGTAGATGAGAGAAGAGAAGAAAATTTGGACTGAACTTCTGAGTATGCTAACATGCTTCCCCTTTTTCTGCTAATTTGTCTCCACATTACTTTGATTCTTTAATAACCATGTGTATTCATTAAATATGTCCTTCAACAACCTCATAACCACCTATCAACCATCACTTGTTATATCCATATTGTTATGAGTCCTTATCTTTCCTGAACTTGCTCGAAAAATTTGCTGACATATGTCAAAAATAATTTAAAATAGGCGCTACTGGAAATTCTTGTAAAAACCAGTAACTGCGCAAAACTGTAATGCTATGTAACATTCCTAAATTAGCTTGTAGCTAATTGGAATATTAAAGTTTTGTGTTTTCACTTAGATAGGTGAATAAGTGGGTAGGGAGACCCATAAATCTCTTTATGAATAATAAAACCACTTCTCATGTGAAATTGGATCATCTTTTCAGCTTAATAAAACGCCATAAGGTGTGAAGAGGGGCTAAAGCATGTGGACAAGGTCAATGTTGACCAGATCAACAATGCTATTATGGAGATCATGGAGGATTTATGGAGGACAACACAGTCATTTAGGAGGAGTGTATGCATGAGAGTAGCTCCATTATTGAGTGGGACCCAGGGTGAGGATGCTCACCAAGCATAAAAGGAAGAGGATGGAAGCATTAGAAGACATGGATTTGTATTATTGATTTTGATCTCTTTAGATCTGGATTTTTCATGTGACATTTATGTGCATGTTTTTGTTGTTTAGCAGGGTTTGATGTGCTGTTTAGCACAAGGGTGTTCCTGGTCGGGAATCCCACCTCTTTTCTTGAGAATCCTCTAGGAAGAGATTTGAGATGCATTACCACTATCTAGAATTTGGCCAAGCTTCAGTCTCCTATACAGCACAGTTCTATTTAGAATTGGGTTGTGTTGCAGGGTTGTAGCAGTGGAGGAGAGAGATCTCCAATTTTTGAGCTTATTTTGTAGTGAGGGGACCAAACCTTCACCTATTGAGTTGATTCGATGTTTTTGCAGATGATAGATCATTCCTTCAACCCCATATCAGTAGTCATTCCTAGGGAGTGCGTAAGTTAGGCAGCATAAATGCAGTGGGAAACTCAAAAAAGGCCGAAAATACAAACTTAAAATATGGCCAAACCAGTTCTGGTTTTTTTAAGTATAATCCATAGTTAAAAGCGTGGAGCACTCTGAGCACTCTAAAAAAATTCCACACATGGTTCTTATCCTCAGTAGCAGTAGTTTCCAGCAATAGTAGCAGTAGTAGCACAACATTTCCAGTGCTTGGTTTCTTTAGTGTATTTTAGCCATCTTGTGGCTTGAGTGAATTCCTTTTGGAGCATTGTGTAATTTCATTTGTTGTTATATATAATGATATGGCTCCATTGTTTTCTTCTCATAGATTATGATGTCTTAATGTAATTTCCAGTTGCATCATATTTCTGGAATTTTCCAGATTTTAGTACTATGTTCCAGTTTTGATTTATTTTGAATGCTGCATATCTTCTATATTCCTGTCTTTTCCATTTTGGAATATTACATGCTACCGAAATTTCCTTCCAATTTATTCCATATGGGTTGCAGCTTTAGCAAGCTTGTCCAAGTCTGATTTGTTTTCAAAAGCTGATCTTGATCTTGTGGTCTTGGTGGCTGCTTATTTTATAGTGGTCTTTTTCTCCTTTGAACCCTTAAATTGGATATTTCTACTTTTTGAGGATTATGTTTGTTGTTCTGAAGGGGATTTTCCTTTTTATTTCTTCTTAGACTCATTAGTCTGTAACCCTTCATATTTTCCTTCTACATATATGACCTCTGCTAGAAAAATTGGATTATGCAAGGCTTTAGACTTGAGCCTAAACTTGTTGTTGTATATGGTGTGTCTTTTTATGCTACCAGGAACAAGTTTGGCATCCTCTTTCCTTCTTTTTCTGTTGATTTTATACCCTAAATCTCTTAGGAGCTCTTCATCAGACTTAGTGGGCCGATATTCCTTCTGAAATTTTTGTTGAATGTCTACTTCTGGAATTTCCGGTAGCACCTTTGCCTTGGATTTTTCTGAAGTTTTAGACCTTCCTCTTCTAGATCTGGTATAAAATTTGAGAAAAAGAGGAATGAGTGGCACCATCTTCATGGATTTAGGTTTATTGATTGATGAGATCTCTCCTTTCTCCAACTTCCTCTCAACCTTGGATGAAGGAGTATTTTCGTTTCTACCTTTAGTCTTCTTATGGATATTCTCCTTCTTAGCCTTTCTCTTTGTTATTTTTGTAGGATGAGGGTGTTGCTTTGAAGCTAGACACAATTGAGTTGGAACATCTGGTGTAGGTGTAGGTTGGCCTGCCCTGTAAAACAAAAAATTGGTCCCATGATTTATTTCTTTTCCTTAGTTCTTCTTAAACAAGTACTTTAATGAGAGCTTGATGATACAAGATGTATTCTAATGTAGTTGTGTGTGTTTGAATCATGGTTTACATCTTTGTCAGGATCTTTAGAAGAAAGAATGGAAATTTGAGGATCTTGATACCTACAATATGAAACATAAATCTCATATGATAAATAAAAATTACAATATACCTCCTCTCACAGGTGAGGTAAATTTTGATGAGCTTAATAGCTTCATCCCATTCACTTTTGAGGTAACTGCTGTGAATTCCTTTGGCCCAGTTGCAATCTCTATATCCATATTTTAGGAAACTATTGAGGTCTCCTCCAATGATTACTTGGCCTTTAAACGAATTTTCTCCTTCCTATGGAAGCTTGAAAGCTTCAACAATTGAATTTGTTGATACCTGTAATCTAAGACAATAAATGGTTGATTATTGTCCATTGAAAGAGTGTGAAAACTTCTGAGCTACTCCTAAGTGAGAACTTCCTAGTTTTTAACACAATGGATACCACCCTTCTTTAACAAAAAACCTCCTCAAATTCGAATTAACATCCATTAGGTCAGCTCCTTGAGGCTCAATTCGTTTTATCTTTCCTCCTCTCTTATTCATCTTCAATAATAAATGAATTTTATCTACTGAAATCTGATAGGTGGAAAGGCTATAAGAGCTCACCTAACATGTGTTGATGTGTCTTTTATGAGATATTGTTTGAAATCTAAGACTCCCTTCTCAATTTTCTCACTGGAAAATCTCACTCACCAACAATTAAACTAAAAACCGAGTCTTCCTTCCTTCTCGGTGGTTTAAAACAACTACATTGGTTCACCCTCCCATGCAAGATATTTTTCATTATGATAAGTATCTTGGACTGTAGCATGCACCATGTGATATTCATTGTGATCTTCAATTGGCTACATAGCTTCAGATCATATGATATAGGTGGCTGGAGATAAGCGGAGTTGTAACTGGCAATCACCTCCACTGAACCTTTATGACTAGCCTAAATTTTTGGCAGCATCTATGCATGATAAACAAAGTGGTCATCCCATTAAAAATGTGGATCCACGATATATTCCAACACATAACACGTACTTTGAAATATGAATGAGGTGACTCAGTTGATAGAGAGGACAAAACAACGATTGGTTGTGTTAACTACGGATTGACACCTAGCGTTCATGTATAACCATGACTCTAATATTAACATTAATGACCATAAAACTTACCTATCACGTGACCTAAATCATGATAAAAGACTTAAAACATATTTTATAACAAGAACACGTGGCTTGACACAAAGTGGATGCACTTTTCTTTTATTTTTTTTAAAACAGGGGAAGTTACTGGAATTTACGGTAGCATCGGATTAAAGAAAAATAGACACAAAATAGAATTAAACAGACTGTCCGAAAAAGGCTAAAATAGATGCTACCAGAAATTTCGGTAGTGTTAATTTTTTTTTTTGAAATTTACATAGTCTAATCCTAAAAAAAAAAAAAAATAGACTCGTGACTTAGAAAAGAACTATGCTAACAGGAGGAAATGAGACAAAAAAATATAGACAGCTAGAATGGAGATGCCTTATATATATGAGGAAGGTCCCAGAATAGAAATAAAAAATAAAAAAATAAAAAAAATAAAAATTTCGAGTGGGAGATTTAAATCTTTAGCACGTCCTGTAAAGGTGTGCTCGAAATGCGGAAAGGAAGGGAACTTCAAAAAGGACTGCAGATCTAAATATCTTAAGAAAGGAAAGGGATATGATGATTCTCCTTCTGCAAAGGCGAAATACACCTCCGATCAAGGTGGGGATGTGTATTTTTCTTATTCTTCAAATACACATGTAGATCATGAGGCATGGTTGATAGGCTCAAGTGTATCCTTTCACTTCAGTCCCCATAGGGAGTGGTTCTGCGAGTATGATAAGTATGATGGTGGTTATGTCTTCTTAGGGGATGATTAGAAGGCAAAAATCATCGTATGCAGAGACATAAAGCTGAATCTACAAGGTGGAAGGATTAGAACACTTCCTATTGTTCTGAATATTCCTACATTAGCTAGAATTCTAATTTCTGTAAGAAAGATGGATGATGCAGGTGTAAAAAAAATGTTCGATAAAGATACCTGCAAGATGGTTCAGGGAGAACTAGTATTAATGTGGGGATTTCAGATTGGAACTATTTATAAGCTTATGGGTAGCACTGTTATTTATGGGTGAAACAGTTCTGTGGTTCCTGAAAGTGGAGAAGAAAGCCTAGCGGTCTATGGAGAAAAGACCATGTTATGGAATCAAAGGCTTTGACATATTGGAGAGAAGGGACTTCGAATACTATATGGTAATGGTATGGTATAAGGTATGTCCAATTTCTCTCTGGATTTTAATTTTTGTGAACATTGTGTATATGGGAAGCAGAATCGGGTGAGTTTTCCTTCTGGTGCTAAGAGGGCGAACAAGATAGTAGAGCCTGTGCACAGTGATGTGTTTGGACCTATGTCAATTCTATCACTGGGTAAGTCTATGTACTATGTTTCATTTATAGATGACTTCTCAAGGAATGCATGGATATATTTCTTGAGGAAGAAATCTGAATTCTTTGACAGATTTAAAGAATTTAAGGCTCTAGTGGAACCAGACAGAGAAGAAGATAAAGGTGCTAAGGACATGTAATGGTGGATAAGTATGCAAGAAGGAATTTGAAGAGTTTTGCAAGAAGTGTTGTATAGCATGGAAGAAGACTACTCCATACACACCTTAGCAAAACAAATTTTAAGAAAGAATGAACAAAATGTTGATGGAAAAGGAAAGAAGCATTCTCAATGGTACCGGGTTAGGACAAGAATTCTGGGAAGAGGCAGTGGAGACTGCGTGTTACCTGGTTAACATATTACCTTCATCAATATTGGAGGATAAGACTCCACATGAGGTATCGACTAGTAAGAAACCCTCTCTTTCACATATGAGGGTATTTGGATGTGATGCATCTGTACATGTTCCAAAGGAGAAAATAACCAAGTTAGATAATAAGTATGAAAGGTGCATCTTTATTGGGTATAAGGATGGTTTAAAAGGTTAAAATCTTTGGAACCGAGAAAAAAGGTTGTGTATGGCTGAGATGTGGTGATAATAGAGGTGAAAGATGTTGTTAAACATGAATTCCTACCAAAGGAAGCTGAGAATATAGAGTTTGAGCTAAAGGAGGAATAATCAGACTCTACAATATAACAAGGTTCAGAAGGGGAAGAGCCACAAACTCTAGCTATGAGAAGACCAGTTCGAGAAATAAAGCAGCCAGAAAGGTATAGTCCATATGATTTTTGTTCAAATTTTTCTTTAAATATCATTGATGATGATCCCAGAACTATCATGGTGGCAGTGGATTCAAAGGATGGAAAAATATAGAAGGAGGCCATCGTTGATGAAATGACATCCTTGCACAAAAATGAGGCATGGGATCTGGTGGATTTTCCAGCTGGAAGGAATGCCACTGGGAGAAAATGGGTGTTTAAGAAGAAGATGAATGCAGAAGGAAAGGTGGAGAAATACAAAGCTTGGTTGGTAGAAAAAAGTTATTCCCACGTTCCGGGAATTGATTTTGGTGATATTTTTTCTCTTGTTGCCAAGGTTACTTCTATTAGATTACTTTTATCTGTTGATGTTGCATTTGATTTTGAGGTAGAGCAGATGGATGTGAAGACAACATTTCTTCACAGGGATTTGGAAGAGGGGATCTACATGAAGCAACCTAAAGGCTTTATAGTGAAGGGTAAGAAATAACTGGTGTGCAGGTTAAAAATTTCTCTGTATTGGTTAAAATAGTCTCCAAGGATGTCGTATCAGAAATTTAATACCTATATACACGGACATGGCTTCACCAGAAGCAAAGAGGATCACTATGTGTATTTTAAATTAATTGGTGACCATGCTATTTATTTGGTCTGGTTTGAAATGACAAAGAAATTATCCAGGATTTGAAGACCCAATTGTTCTCCAAATTCGACATGAACGATCTTGGTGTTGCAATCTATATTTTGGGCATGGAAATAAAATGAGATCAGGCAAAGAGGAATATTTGGTTAAACCAGAGGAAGAATTTCAATACAATATTTCAGAGGTTCAATATTCATGATAGTAAACCGGTGAAGGTTCCTATTCCTGTAGGCGTAAATCTATCTGCTGAAAAGTGTCCCAAGACATAGGAAGAAGAGGAGGACATGTCCCGTGTTCCATATGCAAGTGTAGTGGGTAGCCTAATGTATGAAATGGTATGTACTAGACCAAACATTGCACATGTTAGTCATCAATATTTTTCACTATCTTTAGATGACTATAGGATGGTTATGGATTTCTGAAAACAACATTCCTTGAATATTGTGAGTTTCAGAAATCTCACTACCTTCATTATCCTTATAGAAAATTTTTAAGTATTCTATCAGTTTTCCATTTTATGGTCACCCTGTCACTCCTACAAACTCACTATAGGTTTACACCTCTCATTCTCATCCCTCTTGCCTTTATAAAACCCTTTTCCCATGTTCCCCAGGTCCCTCAAGCATTGATGGCCTCAAAAATATCTCCTTAGGATCTTTAGATAAATCAAGTACATTGGATTTTGGATCTTCAATACAACACTTTTGACCATACTCTGTTTTCACTTGAAGGTCTCCAAGCCAAATTTCAGTCAATATCAAGTCAAAGGACCCTCCCACTAAGGTCATTAGGGGTTTTACATGTTTTAAGGTCATCATTGGATGTTTCAGGCACTCTTCCTTTTCTAGAATCTAGCTCAGATGTAATAGAATGTCAAGACATGGTTATTCAAGAAGGACCTAAAAGTTTCCAAAGAAGTTTGTCTTATCAGTTTAGAACCTTCAAGTGAGGAAAATGCAAGGAGTTTAGCACTTCTGCAGGAGTGTTGAAGGATTTGTCAGCAAAAAGTGTTGATGAGGTGGACTGTATACTCCTAAATGAAAATTTCTTACTGCAAAGGAAAGAGGAAACACTTAGTCTTGAATATGATTAGGGTTTATACACTTGATGGTCTAGTAGAGTGCCCAAACAGTGATCAATTGTAGAAATGACATGGAGAAGGTACAAAAGGCCAAACATGAAGAAATTCTATCAGAATATATTGAAGAACTATGGAAAAGGGTGAGGTGAACTCGACAGAAATTAATGAACTTGAAAGGGCTATAGAGAACTCAGAAGACAACGCTGATGATTTCTGTGAAGACTGCAAACACCTAGGGTTTTGAAAAAGTGGCCAGAGACGATGAAAAGATAAGTTCAACTCCATGGTGGAAGGAAAAGAGGATTTTGAATATGGTGCTAAGTGGCTAAATCCCAAAGGTGTTTAATGCACATTTCAAGCCTCAATGAGCCAAGAAGAGTCAACTTTATGACTTAAGCAAACCTGCAAGAAAAAGTGTAAAGAATATCAATGAGAAAGTCAAAATGACTTTAAAAAATTAGAAAGTGGGTTTATAAAGATAAATCAAACTCCACATGACTATAAAATCTCATTTCACATTTCAAATGAATCATTCTTGCTTGTCAAAAGACCAAGAGCACTCAAGAGAGAAAAAATTGTGAGTTTCCTAAGAAAAGTTGGGCAAAATCTTTTGGTGTTGCACGCTCAAACTAGCATTGCGCCCCTAGAAGCTAGCGTTGTGTGCTGGGCATTCCTCCTCTGTTCAATTTCTGAAGGCTCTGCATGCATGGAAGTGAGCATTTCTCCCTTGGTAGAGCGTTGTGGTCTTGCCCAACAAGCTCTGTGCCAAAAACCCTTGGCACTGTGCCCTCAACACTGGCACTGCACCCTTGGACAGAAGGGGTTTCAAAGTATTCTAACCACTCAAATCACTCCAAATTGACTCCAAGATCTTGCCAAAAGGATTTATAGTCAAATAAAGTGGTAAGTACTTGATATAAACCCAATTTTTATGCCATTTTGTGAATTTTTAATTGAATGAAATCAAACCCTAAGAGAAACCCTAAAAGTTCAAGCTTGAAATCACTATCTATAGGCTTATTCCATTCCCCTAGACATAGTATCAGTCAAAAAAGGGAGATTGCATTATTTGAGGGTTTTAATTCATCCAAGCTTGCCCCTACATCCTTTCCCTTCATACACTCAATCCCTTCACTTGAAAAACTTCCATTCCATTACCCTCCCTTCATCTCATTGCACATCAGCCCTAGGGTTTCAAAACAGAGTTTTTCAAAATGTCAGAGGGAGAGGACAATGGTAGTGATTGTGAGGCCCAAATGCCAATGAGGCATGATCACAAGGGAGCCAAGATAAATAGATTTGAACCCCTCAATACAAAAGAGCTCATGGCATCTCCTCTTACTGTTTCTTGCTTCAAACACATAGGTTGCTTTGATTTTTGTGAGAATGTGCAGCAAGTACAAAACCACCTTGAGCTAACAACACTTTTCATTATCAATTTTCATGAAAATAAAGTCAATCTTGTTGGAGTTACATTTGAGTTGCCTACAGACGCCATTGAAAATTCTACTGGGATACCAAGTGTGGGTGAGAAGTGGTTCAAGTAGCCAAACCTAGACATGAGTTACTTTGAGCCATATCTAAAACCTAGGTATACATATCACTACAAGTCCATCTTCCCATTTTCTCATCTGCTTAATATATATGCACCTATGATGAGGATCATTATGAATTATTTCACATGTGAGGGAAGATTCTCTCGCCTCTATTCATATCACATCAGGCTTCTTATGCATTTTACTAGAGTGAGGATGTTGCATATACCATATTACCTCTTCTGAAGCATTAACAAAATGTCCTACATAGTGAAAAAGAGAGACTACCCTCAGAAAATGCAAAACCTGTTCCATCACTCACTTATCAAGATGGTGGTTATGCACCAACTACAACAGAAAGGCATTCCATGGGAGACCTTCATTTCCAATGAGGTTTTTACTACTCCACAAGGCCATCATCAGCAAGATATACCTTCCTCTTCTCATCCTCCCATTTCTACTTCTCCATCACTTCCTATTGTTCGTACATATCGACTCACTCATAGTCCTTCATTCCATGATGAATCTTCCACATCACCATCCACTCGCATTCCTTCACTTCAAGATGATCCTCCTTCGTCACCCTTCCACAATCCTTCACCCTCATCTCATGATACCACATCATCCGGCAATGAGGCAGATGGAAGTGAGACATATGACACTAAGATGGTTGACATAGAGCCTTTTCCTTTGACCTATCAAAGAGGTCATAGGCAGGTGTTTTATCCATAGATTGTGGAATGGGCCCTTCCTTCATCATCAAAAAAACAACTTGACAAAGGTAAGGAAAATGTTGCAGAGTAGGACATTGATGAAAAAGAGGATGAACATGAAATTGAACAAGAGTTTCAAATTATTGACCTTGAGAGTGAAGATGAGGATAGGATCACCAATATATTGATCAAGAGCAAGGATGCCCAGATTAGAGAGCTACAAGGCAATCTTGGCAGGTCAAAGAATGTGATCAATTTCCTTGAGGTAGAAAACAAGTAGTTAGAGACAGAGAAAGCGATTAGTGAGGTCAGAGCTATCAGAGCTCAGAAAGAGGCTGGAAAGGCCAAGGCATTACTAGATGAAACCTTGGGAACTCTTGATGACAATTAAGATGAGGAAGAACATCTTCCTAGAACGAGGTCAAGGACAATTGGTTTGAAGAAGGCTCTAGCTCTGGAAAGAGAGCAAGAGATAGAGTTGGCAGAGTAGCTCACTCCAAGTGAGCTAATTGCCATGGAAATTAGATATGATAGAGAATCTTGGCTAGAGAGAGCCAATGTGAAACTAGAGGGTCAACTTGAAAAGGTAAAAAGAGACATTGACCTACAAAATAAGATGGTAAAGCATTATTCCATGAGGAACAGAATTGCAAGGGCCAATCTCAAAAGAGCCCTTGCAAAGATTCAAGAAAAAAATGAGGCAGAGGAGAAAGAGAAACTTGAAATCCTTTCTGATGTATCCCTCTAAGCCTCCCAAACATTATTAGTAAGACAAAATCCAATTTTGGCATCTTTTTGCAAATTTTGAGTTTTTGAGTGTTTGGCCAGCAAAAAAATAGCCAAACGCGCAACACCACTAGCACTATGATATTTTTTGGGGCACTCAAATGACAAATTTCTTACATATTCATTATCCTCATGGGAATTACATCATCCACATAAACTTTCAGGTCATTCAGAGCAGGACTGGTCCCTAAAAAGGGCTCAAAACCATCAAAAAAACACATTTATGTCCTCTTTTTAGTATTGGCGCTGCACCCTTAGTAGTCTTGGGAGAATGGATTTTTGACTAGGTAAATGGGCAACAATATAGAAACTAAAGGCATATCTGGAAACTAGACAAGAGAGGATTTCTAATGAGCTATCATGGAGCTTATTTGGACACGGGGAAGGCCTCCAAAACTTAGCTGCAACACAAGCTATTTTTCCAGTATTGGCGTTGTGCCCTTGTATCTTGGAACTACGCCTGTTATCACCAAAATCGTTCCTGATTGGCTGCTGATCAGACAACTTCAGTGTAACTATTTCAAACCAATCTTGTAATTGAGGCTTATCATCCTTAGCCTGAGAGGCCTCTCTCAAGGGCTAATTATATGGAATAAAGATATAGATAGATGGCTAACTCTATGAATTAAGTATTGGTTTTGTATATTGCAGGTTGAAAAGATGAAGGCTAATATTACCATTGGGCATGTGGAGTCAAAAAATCAGTAGGTTTAGTGGAAAGGTTTCTTGACATGGAAGCTGAGGAAAATAGGGGTCTTTAACAAAGAAAATTCACTCAAGAACATAGGTCAACATATTCATTTCATTACTAAAGGAAGTCATAGCATAGATTTATGAATTCTGAGTAATAGCAATGAAATCTACTGCAAGTGGTTCAAAGGAAATTCACTCATAAAACATAGAAAAACACAGTCATTTCATTACTAAAGGAAGTTAGAGAATAGGGTTATGAATTATGAGTAATAGCAATGAGATCTACTACAAGTATTTAAACATAATATGTAGATCAATAAAACATTAAAACCCCATGAGAATCTGAGGTCTGTCAAGAAGAAAACCTCTCTGCATTACTGATCACAGTCAATTACATAAAGCAGCAGTTTTGCCAAAAAGTCTCCAACCCTTGAAAAATTCGACCCCATGGCCTTTAATAGACATGTTACATCCTCATATTATCTACCTTTAGGCTATATACATCGAATTTTTTCCTAATGACACCTTGCATAACCATAAAACATCAACTTTATGACAAACAGACACCTATCCTACTTGGCAGTCCTATTTCAACTACGACTCAAACTCTTCATTATTATCTTTAAAAACCTTATATACTAAAATAAATTAAATATTTTACAATTATGTTGTCACATGGTCAAATTTATCTGATGGGATTCACCACTTTGTGACCACTTAACTGACCTCCTCAAAACTAGGAAACAAAACCCTGTTTTTTAGGTAAATGGTCTTCTTCTTCTTTGAATATTTTGGCTGTAATATGGTCTTGAATTCGTGGTCCTTGAGTGTTTAATAGTTTTTTTACATGGTATTTAACTCTTCCATAACCTCCAACTGTTAAAAAACCACTTTAAAGGCTGCTCCAGAAGATGTAATACATTGTGCTACGAAAATACAGCAGTTTTGTAGCGCTTTTTGTAATGCTGCCTTACAAACATTTATCTTCAAAATTTTTGAATATTTCCTCTTGCATCAGCTTTATCATCCTTCAAAATGTCTCAGAAAATTTTCATCCCTTAACACCTTAGAACACTAATAAAAAAAGCAAAAACGCAGCTACAACAGTTTCGTAGCGCTTTATTACTTTTTAAGCCTGAAGGCGCTACGAAACTGCTAAAAATGCATATTTTTGCATAATTTTGTCAAATGAAAGTTGCAGTTGTTAAAAAATTATAACATAACCTATCTTCATCATCCAAAAACCATAAACAAACTTCACTTTAGGATCCTTGAGGCATTTCTTCCTCATTCACATTTAAGACATCCTTGCAGATTTTTCCTATTTTTCTCCTGAAACATAGGTCTTGGAAAAGAGCCCATATCTTCTAATCCATGATGTATTTTTCCAACATTAAGGAGGTTTTTGTAGGCTAGTATTTCTTGAAGACCAAACTCTCTTGGTCTTTTGAAACACATCTCAAACTGTCCAGCAACTGCATTTGCAAAACATATGTAAAACAGGAAAACTCTGTTTTCTGAAAATAGGGCTTCAAAGAAATCCTTGTATTGCCCAATTGATAACACCTGTGAGAAAATTTAGAGAGGTTATTGTTATTTGATACTTTTTTGAAAATAACCTCTCTTAGTCTCTTAAAATACCTTTCTTTTTTCCCATAAACAACCTTTGAAGTTGACTGCTAAAACAGTCATGTACAGGACAATTTCGTAACAGCAGTTTCATAGAACATTTTAATTTATCAATTTGTGCCACCTCCTAATGAATTTTTAGAAACAGAGAGAGGTTTTTGTAGTTAGGTCTGTTATGTGGAAAAATGTCTTTCCGTTTTTACAAATTTGTTTTTAGTTGCTCAGAAACCGCCTTTGAGGTTGTCTATTCAAAACAAAAAAACAAAATTTTGCTTCATATTTCTCTATGAAACTTTCAGCAGTTTTGTAAAAAAAAAAAGACTTTTTACAGTGTAATGCACTACAAAACTGTGGTTTCTTGGCTAATTTGGAATTTTTGGTAAAGAAACCCTTGGGAAATGAAATGAATCGGAGAATGAAGGAGTTTGAATATGGGTGGCTTTAGACCTTGGGGTAAGCTCAAACTATAAAAAATTTAATACTTCCTTGATCAAACTTAAAATGACTCCTAAAACCCTATTTTGACCCATGAACCTATGTAACATTTTTAAAATGATTTTTTGAATTTTTTGAGTGATAACAGTGGCTCCACTTGGGATAGCGTGCCCCTGTGGTACACTAAAGAACCAGTAGTTCCAGTGCTGCTATCCATCTTGAACTCTAAAATTTTGCCAAGTCTTCTTCAAACTCTTATAGCCTTCACCTCGGGCTCAAACTTGATTATCACTATAGAAGAAACAAATCTATACCTGCTAAAAAGATGCTCAGTCAACTTTGAGCTTATTCATAGACTCCTACGTACCATGCTAGTTGAAATCTCCATTTTAAACTCAAGCAACATGAATTTTCCAATGAAGTCAATCATTGATCTGATATGACACTTGAAACTGTTGAATGCACTTGAAAAAACATTAAGCATGATACTGAAATGACGAAAGCAACATAAAATGGATCTGATCCTGATAATGAAAACATAATTGAAAATCTAGACTGTAGAACTCTTCCATGTAGTCAACTATAGGATCAAAGAATACATGATCTGTTTGATGCTTCTCATGACATTCTGCATCTTTGGATAGCTCATACATGCTTTGATCAACCACATAAGACTTCATTTGTGTGTTATCAAACTAATTTTCAAGAACAAGGTTTCTTTCTTCAGTCTCAAAAGAAAAAGGTAGCAGCACCGTCTCTTTGTGTTCTAGCATTAAAAATTCTTGAAAAGACTAATCTTGATCATGAAGCCTATAAGGTTTAATTTGATCTTCCAAAAATTCAAAATGTTTTTCAATTTTCTTAGCAACTTCATCCACAAATTGAACCTTAAATTCTGAATTGGACTCAAATGATTTTAGAATAGAAGGCAAGGATAAAGAAAAATTTTCATCCATTTATTCATTAGTGTGATCATTATTTGACGTAGACTGATGCAAGAAATAACATGAAGAATCAATTTTTTCTTGTTCCTGAGGATTGTAGCAATCATATTCCAATATTTCCTCTTGCTGTTTGAAATGATTCTCATACTCCTGATGATCAAAGGATTGACAAGTCTGCTGCAAATTTTCATCAAACTCAGAGGATGTAACATGATTTTCATAAATAAGCTCCTGTTGGGTTTCATTTTCATCCAAGGGAGAGGTTATCCTTTCTTATTGGTGATGAAATGAGTTTTCATGAAGGGCCTCTAAAATTTCCTCATCCATGAACTCATCATCTTCATAAAAATTCTCCAAATATTCAATAAAACTCACACAGTGTTTACAACAGTCTTTGACAAGAAATAAGGAGGGATGACACTCTTCATCAATCCCATAAAATGCAACATGGAAATCATAAAGAGAATATAATGAACCATTTGGCAAGCTTTCGTACCAAGACCATTATTTTCCTTCTAAAGTGGCCATAAACATCTTCATGAGACAATCCTCATGGAACTGAACCTTAAGGCCGTGTACATGCATATGGAATCTAACCAAATGAAGAGAAGCATTGCCTTTCTTTTCATCTTTAAATATAGGAAGATAAGTTAACCATCCGACCTTTGGCATAGGATTTGGAAAACCAGGGATGTGAGACCGATTCATAGGAGCATACCTGGCATTTATTCTTGCAATGGAACTCATCTTGAAACTTCATCAAGCTACTAATATCCAAGCAGTGGAGTCACCTTCCAATTGATTATTTGATGTGTGGAGTCACCAGAGAAAAAATACAGCCAATATGTGCTTAAGTTTTTGCTGCTCTCAGACCTTAGAATTGAAACTTGTCGTTCTTCCCAGGGAAAATTTACACCTTCGATCCTCGGCAACGGCGCCAAAATGTTATCACCAAAATTGTTCCTGATTGGCTGCTAATTAGACAACTTCAGTGTAACTATTTCAAACCAATCTTGTAACTGAGGCTTAGCCTCCTCATCTTGAGAGGTCTCTCTCAAGGGTTAATGATATGGAATAAATATAGAGATAGATGGCTAACTCTATGAATTAAGTCTTGATTTTGTATATTTGCAGGTTGAAAAGATGAAGGCTAATACTACCATTGGGCTTATGGAGTCAACAAATCAGTAGGTTTAGTGGCAAGGTTTCTTGAAATAGAAGCTGAGGAAAATATGGGTCTTTAGCAAAGACAATTCACTCAAGAACATAGGTCAACATAGTCATTTCATTACTAAAGGAAGTCAGAGCATAGAGTTATGAATTCTGATTAATAGCAATGAAATCTACTACTAGTGGTTCAAAGACAATTCACTCATAAAACACAGAAAAACACAGTCATTTCATTACTAAAGGAAGTCAGAGCATAGGGTTATGAATTATGAGTAATAGCAATGAGATCTACTGGAAGTAGTTAAACATAATATGTAGATCAATAAAACATTAAAACCCCATGAGAATCTCAGGTCTGTCAAGAAGAAAACCTCTCTGCATTACTGATCACAGTCAATTACATAAAGCAACAGTTTTGCCAAAAAGTCTCCAACCCTTGAAAAATTCGACCCCATGGCCTTTAATATACATGTTACATCCTCATATGATCTGCCTCTAGGCTAGATACATCAATTTTTTTCCTAATGAGACCTTGCATAACCATAAAACATCAACTTTATGACAAACAGACACCTATCCTACTTGACAGTCCTATTTCAACTAGGACTCAAACAATTCATTATTATCTTTAACAACCTTATCTACTAAAATAAATTACATACTTGACAAGTATGTTGTCACATGGTCGAATTTAGATGATGGGATTCACCACTTTGTGACCACTTAACTAGGCTCCTCAAAACTAGGAAACAAAACCCTATTTTTTAGGTAAATGGCCTTCTTCTTATTTGAATATTTTGGCTATCATCTGGTCTTGAATTCGTGGTCCTTGAGTGTTTAATAATTTCTTGATATGGTATTTAACTCTTCCATAACCTCCAGTTGTTCAAAAACCACTTTAAAGTCTACTCCAAAAGATGTAATACATTGTGCTACGAAAATACAAGAGTTTCGTAGTGCTTTTGTAGCGCTGCCTTACAAACCTTTATCTTAAAAAATTTGACTCTTTCCTCTTGCATCAGCTTTATCATCCTTCAAAACATGTATCATAACATTTTTAGCCCTTAGCACCCTTTAACACTGATCAAAAAAGCAAAAACGCAGCTACAACATTTTTGTAGCGCTTTACTTCTTTTTAAGCCTGGAGGCACTACGAAACTACTGAAAATGCAGATTTTTGTATAATTTTGTCAAATGAAAGTTGTAGTTGTCAAAAAATTATAACATAACCTGTCTTCATCATCCAAAAACCATAAACCAACTTCACTTTAGGATCCTTGATGCATTTCTTCCTCATACACATTTAAGACATCCTTGCATATTTTTCCTATTTTTTTCCTGAAACATAGGTCTTGGAACAAAACCTATATCTTATAATCCATGATTTAGTTTGAAAAAAGGAAGGATATTTTTTTAGGCCAGGGTGTCTTGAAGAAAACCTCTCTTGATTTTTTTAAACACATCTCCAGCTGTCCAGAAACTGCATTTGCAAAACATGTGTAAAACATGAAAACTTTGTTTTCTGAAAATAGGGCTTCAAAGAAATCCTTGTATATACCAGTTGATAACACCTGTGAGAAAAGTGAGAGAGGTTATTTTTATTTGATATGTTTTTAAATATAAACTCTTTTAATTTCTTAAAATAACGTTCTGGTTTCCGAGAAACCACCTTTGAAGTTGACTTCTAAAAAAGTCATCTACAGGACAATTTCGTAACAGCAATTTCTAAGCGTATTTTAATTTATGAATTTATGCCACCTCATAATGAATTTTTAGAAACCGAGAGAGGTTTTTGTATTCAGTTCTGGTATGTATAAAAACCTCTTTTTGTTTTCCCAAATTCATTTTATGTTTCTCAGAAACCGCCTTTGAAGTTTATTGTTCAAAACCAAAAAACAGAATTTTGCTTCATATTTTGCTATGAAACTTTCAGCAGTTTCGTAGCAAAAAGTGACTTTTTATAGTGTAATGCACTACGAAACTGTCGTTTCTTGGCTAATTTGGAATTTTCGATAAAGAAACCCTTGGGAAATGAAATGAATCGGAGAATGATGAATGATGTGTCATGAAGGAGTTTGAGTATGGGTGGGTTTAGACCTTAGGGTAAGCTCAAACTAGAAAAAATTTAACACTTCCCTTGATCAAACTTAAAATGACTCCTAAAACCCTATTTTGACCCATGAAGCTATGTAACCTTGTCAAAATGATGTTTTGAATCTTTTGAGTGGTAACAGTGGCTCCACTTGGGATAGTGTGCCCCTGTGGTACACTAAAGAACCGGTAGTTCCAGTGCTGCTATCCATCTTGAACTCTGAAATTTTTCCAAGTCTTCTTCAAACTCTTATATCCTTCACCTCAGGCTCAAACTTGATGATGACTATAGAAGAAACAAATTTGTACCTGCTAAAAATATGCTTAGTCAGCTTTGAGCTTATTCACACAATCCTACCTACCCTATCAGTTGCAATTTCCATTTTAAACTCAAGCAACATGAAATTTCCAATGAAGCCAATGATTGATCTGATCTGACACTTGAAACTGTTGACTGCACTTGAGCCAACAGTAATCATGACACTAAAATGACCAAAGCAACATAAAATGGATCTGGTCCTCATAATGAAAACATTATTGAAAATCCTGACTGTAGAACTCTTCCATGTAGTCAGCTATAGGATCAAAGGAGACATGATCTGTTTGATGCTTCTCATGACATTCTGCATCTTTGGATAACTCATACATGCTTTGATCAACCACATAAAACTTTAGTTGTGCATTGTCAAACTGATTTTCAAGAACAAGGTTTCTTTCTTCAGTCTCAAAAGAAAAAGGTAGCAGCACCCCCTCTTTATGTTCTAGCATTAAAAACTCTTGAAAAGACTGATCTTGGTCATGAAGCCTATAATTTTGAATTTGATCTTCTAAAACTTCAATATCTTTTTCAATTTTCTTACCAATTTCATCCACAAATTGAACCTTAACTTCTGACTTGGACTCAAATTATTTCAGATTAGAAGGCAAGGATAAAGAAAAATTTTCACCCATTTCTTCATTTGTGTGATCATTATTTGATGTAGACTGATGCAAGAAATAACATGAATACTCAACTTTTTCTTGTTCCTGAGGATTGTAGCAATCATCTTCCAATATTTCCTCTCGTTTTTTGAAATGATTCTCATACTCCTGATGATCAAAGGACTGACAAGTATGCTACAAATTTTCATCAAACTCAGAGGATGTAACATGATTTTCATAAATAAGCTCCTGCTGGGTTTCATTTTCATCAGAGGGAGAGGTTATCCATTCTTCTTGGTGATGAAATGAGTTTTCATGAAGGGCCTCTAAAATTTCCTCATCCATGAACTCATCATCTTCATAACAATTCTCCAAATATTCAATAAAACTCACACAATGTTTACAGCAGTATTTGACGAGAAATAAGGAGTGATGACACTCTTCATACATCTCATAAAATGCAACATGGAAATCAGTAAGAGAATATAATGAACCGTTTGGCAAGATTTCATATGAAGACCATGTTTTTCCTTCTAAAGTGGCCATAAACATCTTCATGAGACAATCCTCAGGGAACTAAACCTTAAGTCCATGTACATACATATGGAATCTAACCAAATGAAGAGAAAAATTGTCTTTCTTTTCATCTTTAAATATAGGAAGATCAGTTAACCATTTGATCTTTGGCATAGTATTTGGAAAACTAGGAATGTTTGACCGATTCATAGGAGAATACCTGGCATTTATTCTTGCAATGGAACTCATCTTGAAACTTCATCAAGCTACTGATCTTCAAGCAGTGGAGTCACCTTCCAATTGATTATTTGATGTGTGGAGTCGCTAGAGCAGAAATATAGCCAATATGTGCTTAAATTTCTGCTGCTCTCAGACCTTAAAATTGAAACTTTGTCGTTCTTCCCAGGAAAAATTTACACCTTCGATCCCCGACCACGGCGCCAAAATGTTATCACCAAAATCATTCTTGATTGGCTGCTGATCAGACAAATTCAGTGTAACTATTTCAAACCAATCTTGTAACTCAGGCTTAGCCTCCTCAGCTTGAGAGGGATCTCTCGAGGGTTAATGATATGGAATAAAGATATAGATAGATGGCTAACTCTATGAATTAAGTCTCGATTTTTTATATTTGCAGGTTGAAAAGATGAAGGCTAATACTACCATTGGGCTTATGGAGTCAACAAACTAGTAGGCTCAGTGGCAAGGTTTCTTGACATGGAAGCTGAGGCAAATAGGGGTCTTTAACAAAGAAAATTCACTCAAGAACATAGGTCAACACAGTCATTTCATTACTAAAGGAATTCAGAGCATAGAGTTATGAATTCTGAGTAATAGCAATGAAATATACTACTAGTGGTTCAAAGGCAATTCACTCATAAAACATATAAAAACACAGTCATTTCATTACTAAAGGAATTCAGAGCATAGGGTTATGAATTCTGAGTAATAGAAATGAGATCTACTGCAAGTAGTTAAACATAATATGTAGATCAATAAAACATTAAAACCCCATGAGAATCTGAGGTTTGTCAAGAAGAAAACCTCTCTGCGTTACTGATCACAGTCAATTACATAAAGCAGCAGTTTTTCCAAAAAGTCTCCAACCCTTGACAAATTCGACCTCATGGCCTTTAATATACATGTTACATCCTCATATGATATTCCTCTAGGCTAGATACATCGAATTTTTGCCTAATGACACCTTGCATAACCATAAAACATCAACTTTATGACAATCAGACACCTATCCTACTTGACAATCCTATTTCAACTAGGACTCAAACTCTTAATTATTATCTTTAACAACCATATCTACTAAAATAAATTACATATTTGACAATTATGTTGTCACATGGTCGAATTTAGATGATGGGATTCACCACTTTGTTACCACTTAACTGACCTCCTCAAAACTAGGAAACAAAACCCTATTTTTTAGGTAAATGGTCTTTTTCTTCTTTGAATATTTTGGCTGTCATTTGGTCTTGAATTCATGGTCCTTGAGTGTTTAATAATTTATTTACATGGTCTTTAACTCTTCCATAACCTCCAAATGTTCAAAAAATACTGTAAAGACTGCTCCAAAAGATGTAATACATTGTGCTACGAAAATACAACAGTTTCGTAGCGATTTTTGTAGCATTGCCTTACAAACCTTTATATTAAAACATTCTGACTCTTTCCTCTTGAATCTACTTTATCATCCTTAAACACATGTCTCATAACATTTTCATCCCTTAACACCCTTTAACACTGATTAGAAAACCAAAAATGCAGCTACAGCAATTTCGTAGTGCTTTACTGCTGAAAATGCATATTTTTGCATAATTTGGTCAAATGAAAGTTGTAGTTGTCAAATAATTATAACATAACCTGTCTTCATTATCCAAAAAACATAAAAAAACTTCACTTTAGGATCATTGAGGCATTTCTTCCTCATTCACACTTAAGACATCCTTGCAGATTTTTCCTGCTTTTTTCTTAAAACATAGGTCTTGGAACAGAGGATATATCCTCTAATCCATGATTTATTTTTCAAAACTGAAGGAGGCTTTTGTAGGCTAGGATTTCTTGAAGAAAAAAATCTCTTGTATTTTTGGAACATGTCTCCAGCTATCCAGAAACTGCATTTGAAAAACATGTGTAAAATAGGAAAACTCTGTTTTCTGAAAATAGGGCTTCAAAGAAATACTTGTATCTCCCAACGGATAACACCTGTTAGAAAAGTGAGAGAGGTTATTCTTACTCGATATTTTTTTGAAAGTAACCTCTCTCAATTTCTTAAAATACCTTTCTGTTTTCCTAGAAAATACCTTTGACGTTGACTTCTAAAACAGGCATGTACAGGACAATTTCGTAACAACAGTTTCGTAGCGCATTTTATTTATCAATTTATGCCACCTCATAATGAATTTTCAAAAAATGAGAGAGGTTTTTGTAGCTAGGTCTCTTTTGTAAAAAAAAAAACTTTCCGTTTTCCCAAATTCATTTTCATTTGCTCAGAAACCACCTTTGAAGTTGACTGTTCAAAACCAAAAAGCAAAATTTTGCTTCATATTTTGCTATGAAACTTTCAGCAGTTTCGTAGCAAAAAATGACTCTTCACAGTGTAATGTGATACGAAACTGTGATTTCTTGGCTAATTTGGCATTTTAGGCAAAGAAAACCTTGGGAAATGAAATGAATCGGAGAATGATGAATGATGTGACATGAAGGAGTTTGAATATGGGTGGGTTTAGACCTTAGGGTAAGCTCAAACTATAAAAAATTTAATACTTCCCTTGATCAAACTGAAAATGACTCCTAAAACCATATTTTGACCCATGAACTTATGTAACCTTTTCAGAATGATATTTTGAATTTTTTGAGTGATAACAGTGGCTCCACTTGGGATAGTGTGCCCCTGTGGTACTCTAAAGAACTACTAGTTCCAGTGCTGCTATCCATCTTGAACTCTAAAATTTTGACAAGTCTTCTTGAAACTCTTATAGCCTTCATCTAGGGCTCAAACTTGATGATAAATATAGAAGAAAAAAACCTGTACCTGCTAAAAAGATGCTCAGTCAACTTTGAGCTTATTCACACACTCCTACCTACCCTATCAGTTGCAATCTCCATTTGAAACTCAAGCAACATGAAATTTTCAATGAAGCCAATCATTGATCTGATCTGACACTTGAAACTGTTGACTGTGTTAGCCATCCATAATTTTTTTTTATACTATGATGGCTAAAACAGGTCTATTAGTCGAACAAATTTGGAGCAAATCTGTGACTTATTGAAGCCTTTCTATGCCCATTTGTCCAAGAAATCCATTCCATTGATTATCTTCCTTCAAAAATCCTCAAAGAAGCCCTGTTGTTATAAAAGTGACTATTTCCTCAGACCCATTTTTCATCATTTTTCCTTTGGATGAATCCCTCTGCAAAAAATCCCCCACTTTCCTCATTTTACCCTTTACTTCCTCAAAATCCCCTTTTAAACCTTGAAAATCCCCTTTATTTGGTTTAAAAACACCCTTTTCACACTACCGGAACCTCAAAAAAGGCTTAAAAAACCCTTCTTTAGGCCTAATCTGCTCCATTTTGAAAATAAGGTCTTAAGTGCTTTTTGCCTAAGCCCTCAGCCCCTTTTCACCGTAAGACCGAGGCCCGAGACTGTTGACTAAAGGTCTTAAGCCCCCATCACCATCGCACTTCGACATTTTCAAATTCTTCGTTCCATTTCCTTTTCTCCGCTGATATGCAAAATGCTGATGCGCTTTCTCGCTTTAAATCCCCACCGTCGATATTTCTTCAGATCCGACGGTCCTCACTCCATCGGCGATCCCATTTTTCTCGTTTCCTTTTTCTTTGTCCCGGACCCCTTACTCCTGCGAAAGCCGATCCACCAATTGGATACGAGTCGCCGTTCACAAAAATCTGCCCGGCTATCGGCGCATCGCGAGTTCCCCTACGATGATTCCCCCTCCCTGTGGATCTTCCCCGCCGATTCCGTCTTGATTGTCGATCTCCCTTATATTTCGATCTCCCTTATATCGGACGGTCACGCTCGATCGCATCGACACATCCCGCGCGTGCCCGTAGAGCATCGGCCACACGCTCCCATCGCTACAGCGCTCATTGCTCCATTTCTTCATCGCTCCACGGCCGTTACCTTCCAAACTCTTCCCCGCCGATTGCCGATCCTCCGAGTTAATCCCAGCCGTCCATCTCCCAGATCCGATGGCCCACAATGATTCCCCTTCTTTTCACTCGCGGGCACTATCAACACATGGAATAAACTTTTGATTGCCTCCGCAGTTGACTCTTTTGACCACATAAAATCTTCATCTGACGGTCCAGATTTACTGCGAGGGGACCCAACCCAAAAACCCGTCCGTACCCCAAGTGCCCCCGCAACACATTTTTCTTTCATATTTCCTTTTTAACCCCACTGGTCCCACCCGACCACGCTGGGGCCTTTCATTGTGTTTTCCCGTAATCTCCACCATTGATCTATCTTCTTCCCAGATCCAACGGCCCAAAAGTGCCTTCACTCCCTCCCACTTCCACCTTTTTTTGTCCATTTATATATTCATCCATACATGGATTATAGCCCTTTAACACTATAAACTCATGGCGCTCATCGTTTAACCAACCTTAAGCCTTCCCGCTACGTGACGAATGGGCTTATTTCACCCCAGGCCCACCTCATTCTTCTGCCATGCATCTTGTCTCCCCTCACACTCCTCTACAACCGTAGATCTTTGGCCTGAAGATCTAATGGCCCCAAATCCATTTCGCGCTCATTTCATAAATAAAATTGATCGAGCTATTTTCACGTGAAATGGGCGATTTTCAGGAGCATACGTGTTAGCCATTGGACTGTATCGCGTTCAATCAGTCCCAAACCACTTACCACCTTCACCCCACGCAAAAACCACTGCCGGTTTTCTAATACCGCCTTTCCAAATCTTCGTGCCATAATTAATTTTGAACCCTGGTTCATCTCCGCCATGGTTAAACCCTTGCCTGCTGCATTCACCATGCCTCCTCATAGCTCCATAACCCCTCGCTGAGCCCTCTGTTCGCAGTTAAACCCAAGAAACGTAGGATTTTATAATGGTTTACTGTTTTGTTCAGGTTTAATGGTGGATTACTCTGCAGGTCTTCCACATCCAAAGAAACAGTGGCAAAGGAGCCGAGGGGTTGAATTTCCAAGCTTAATCAAATGTTTTATGGACATTGATCACAAATAAAACCCTCCAGCGCATAGAGGAAACCCATGAAGACACAAAGGCAAGGAATATTAATGAATATCAGCGAAGAAATAAAAGGATTAAAGGTTAAAACAGTCAGCAAAAGACAAAAAGCCCGAAAGATGATCAGAAGAAGCCTTAAAGCACAAATTAAAGGAAAATCAGGGTTTAAAGTGATAAACAAGACAGATCAGTGGAAGTTGAAGGTTAAAGAATAAATCTGAAGATCAAAGGCTTAACCAACAAGTTAAAAGGAGAAAACACAATTTAAAGCTAAATATCAGTATTTAAAGAGATAAAGTAAGAGACAAATCAGCAAGAAATTACTTCAGAACGCCAGATCATCGAAGTATTTATTTCTCCAAAGGACCAAAATGACACCTATAGTCTACCTTTCCTCTCAAAGACACCGTGACAACCATCCTGATGGAAGAACCTCTTTAAGACTGTCAGAATAGTTATTGCACAGTCATGGGGCTACAAAGCCTGAAATATGACAGTCACTTGTTTCAGAAGTCAAACAAAGTACTTCAGCCACAATTATCTTCAAAGAAACACTTCGGAGTTATTACCATGCCTACGAGATATGCATAAAAATAGGAAAAACTACCAAAATGGTACAATCAGTTAATGCAACGGTCATTAAGAAAAATGGGCATCCGAATACTTCTCCCACTCTGTCTTAATTAATATTTACTACCATTTCTACAACACTCTTCCTCTTTGCACCTATAAGTATTCGCAGAAAATTCATTGCAATGGTTGGAAAATTGTTAATTGTTGAACTGTTATTGAGTAAAAGTTGCTGATTAGTTGTAATATAGTAGGCTGGGAAGAAAACCATTGGACTATAAAAGCTATTGGACTCGAAGTATGTAACTAGTTTTGCACATCAATAGACAAGCAGATTCACTGGATCCTGATCTAAATCATTGGTGATGTTATTCTCACTGTAATTGTTATTCTTCTTATGTTTCCACTGTGTTCATATTCTCTGATAAAGAATAGTAAAATATAGATTAGGATTTACTTCTAAAGTACCCTAATTCTGACTGATAAGCTTTATCTTTATGTTTTCTTCTAAATGTGTATTCGGGAATGATTTCAATAGAGTATAACCAGTCAAGGAATGTTGGTGAGCCAATGTATTGCTGAGTAGAACTTGAGATGTTGTTCTTGAATGATATTTTCACTGCATGCTAAGTAGAGCCCTAATCAAGGAATTTTATGGTTAGCACATTCGGAAAAATGCGAGAGGGGGGTGAATTAGTATTTAGGGAATACTCAAAACTTTTCACTTTTTCATTCCTTAAAACCCATACGCTACTTTCCTTTATTAAACTTGCGTATACACGCGGATATCTTTCAAGCAACTAGCGTATACACAGAGATCTAGTTATGTCAACAGTTCTTTGCTGATATCATTCCATCATTCATTCATCGGATGTTCAATAAATAGTAAACATGTGCAGTAAGAACAGAATAAGCCATCACACAAAGCATCACACATGAACACCGGGATTTTTAGGTGGAAACCCAAGTCGGGAGAAAACCACCACTGCAGTTTCTCAGCCTTTAATATCTTATTATAGAGAAAACATCTTACAACATATGTGCTGGTGCAGACTCCTACCAGCACGCAGGCACCCACCTGTGCTCGTTTACCAGCCTCTCCTGGAAGGGAGCTCCAACCCCATGACTCGTTTACCGGCTCTCCTGGAAGAGGGAGCTACGACCCCGATCTCGTTTACCGGCCTCACCTGGAAGGGAGCTACGACCCACGGCCCAGAGGCTACAGCCACTCGGCACCTCATGGACCACGTTTCTTCACTTTTCACCTTTGGATCCAACCATTTCAATAGAACAACACTTGCAGGCCACATTCTTGTATTTTCCTCTTTGGACCCTTTCCATACTTTTAAGCACAAACATTCATCACCAACGGATACATATCAACACGGATCGGATATCGAAACACGGTAGTGGTCAGGATATTTCATACCCCTTGCTTCAGCAAACCCTAGTTTGCATACGCGCTTTTACTTCACTGATGTCGCGTATATACGCGCTTCCGTCCACACGAACCAGCGTATACCTCAGTGTATATTTTATTGCGCATACGCGATGTTACTTCAGAGAAGCCGCGTGTATACACGCTTCCTTCGCGGCAAAGTAGCGTATAGATCTTCAATGATTAGAGAGCAGCATACTTCATCAGATCAGATGTTCAATTCAGATTTACCCTTTTCACTTCAGTCAGATGTTCGCTTAGATGTTCGCCTCATCATAGATCTAGGCCTTCCATAAGCAGATCTAGCAGATACAAGTGCATTTCAGATCTAGATCCCCTTCTTCATCATTGGTGCATCATATATTCAGATTTATCATTCAAGTGTAACCCTTTCCATTCAGATCTGCCAGGAAAGTATTCCTTTGAAGCTCGGATGTTTTGATTTTACACTCATGATTTGCACAATGAATTTCTTCTCCTTATATAGGTTTATCCTTTTCAATACCATGAGCCCCTTTTTTTCAATACCATGAGCCCAAAACTACCTGGACGGGGTTAATTAGGCGGATCATTACCCAATACAATGGGTCAATACCATGGTGGTTACCCTTGGTTTTGCACTTTGTGAGCGCTTTAGCCCATACGCGACTTGGCACGTTCTTTTCCGAGTGCATACGCGACTTCACCTAGGAATATCCGCGTATACATAGAGACATAGTCTTTTCATCATTCTTTGAGCACATTCTGAATTCCTTTCTTCATTGCCTTCTGTACACACTGTAGAAACATCATATTTTCTTCATCAGGAACATATTCTCTCAAGCACAACTTCATCAAGTAAGTTGTCATCATCTTCATCAAGTGGGTTGCCTTTCAAGGACAACACTCAGCATCATATTGTCAACAAACATCATATCACATCATATTTACATCATTTACCAAGTCCATCAAGTCAAGAATAACTTCATCAGGTGGATTGCCATCAAGGACAACACATGTCAACAGTCACATGTCTTCATCTTCATTCAGTGGGTTGCCATCAAGGACAACACTCGGCATCATATTTCCAACAATCTCCCCCTTTGGACTTGATGGCAACCACGATGGTGTTTGGTTACCACAGCAGATAGATACCATGTCACTCTCCCAAAAATGTCACTCTCCACCATATCATTATCTTCTCTTCATTTAAACACCATGTCACTCTCCCAATTCTTTGACACTATTATCTGCATTCAAACACCATGTCACTCTCCCCCTTTGACATCAAGGGCAAAGGGCGGATCAAGACCAGCAAAAGGGCGGATCAAAATCAACGGACCAACACACTCTCCCCCTTTGACATCAAGGGAAACGGGCGGATCAAAACCAACATGCTCACCCCCTTTTCTCCTCATGTAGAAGAAGAGTTCTGCAGATCTGATGATACCATGACCAAGCTCCCCCTGAGTTCATGCTAAAATCTTCAAAATATATTTTCAATGAAGTACATGACTCTATGAACTTCCTATCACCAAAGACTCATACTTACATCAAATATCCAACCAAGTGGATTTACATATGAGACTCAACTACCCAACCAAGTGGGTTTACAAATTTGACTCAGTTACCCAACCAAGTGGGTTTACAAAATTTGACTCAGCTACCCAACCAAGTGGGTTTACAAAATTGACAAGTCCTTACATGACTGAATATTACAATTTTACAACATGGGTCTCCACATGACCTTTTCATCAAAAATGACTTTTCATAACCAATACCAAAAAGACCTCAAGAGAGATCATATATCAGAACCACCATAATGCCAGCAATGCATTATACTCAGCAAAACTAATGCTCCCCCTGAATCTGTGCAACCAAGCAATCTTTCCAAAGACTAAGGCTCCCCCTTAGTTTGTGCATCCTGAAAACTTCCACCAACAAATCATCAAGGCATCTTCATCAAACCATTAGAAACAGAATTATGAGAACTGGAACACCACCAGAGATACCAAACAGTATCAGAGATACCAAACAGCACTGCAGCTGTGCTGAAGAGAGCTGAACCAAGCAAAAATTGTCAGCAATCATGCATACGCGGTTTTCTGTGCATTAACTCGCGTACATACGCGACTGTGTTTCAGGAAACCCGCGTATCCCAAGCCATCTTCTAAATTTCAACCAGATCTGATTCTCTGTGAGGCAAAGACAGTGTTCAGCTTCTTTCTGAGATATTTGAATGCTTCCCTGGACTACAGATAGATAGAATAGTGTAGTGGTGTCTTCAAGCGTCATCCAACGGTTGTAGCATCAGCACAATAGTAACCAAGCCTTCAGATTCTTTGCAGCATCAATACAATCTTTCCAAGAGAGATTCTTATATCAGAACAACATCTTCACATAGGTGTCAAGCAATCATCCATGTGGTCCAACATCACCATGATCTTCAAGATTTAACATGAAGTAACATATGTAGGCAAAAGATCTCAACCATGATCTAATCTTATTTCTGAATCAAATGACTTCCAACTTATCCATGAGTGAGCACAAAAGATACTTTTCAGCAAACAAGGCTCAAAATCTCATCATAATGAATCATATACCAAGTCATCATCATTTGAGCATGAGTATCACAAAGATCAAAGAATAAGCAATCATATTGCCAACAATGCAATCATTAGTATTCAACCTGCTACCAGTGCTCTTCCTTAACTTGTGCAATCTGAAACACCTTTAACAGCTAGTCATCAGCAACAATCTCTGCATGATCTATCCTCATCTCTGAATTATAAGACTTTCATCTCAACAACGGATGCTCTTCATCATAAAGCAACCAGGCTTCATCCAAAATCTTCAACACAAGAACTCATGTATCATTTCATTATCATGAGTATGACCAGAATAATGCTAACAGTGCAATCATTAGCAGTCAGACTGATGCTCCCCCTGGACCTCTGCTCCAAATCTTCAGTTATCAGATAAATTCTTTTATCATTAATGCATACGCGTCTGTATCTGATGAAACTCGCGTGTATACGCGACTTTGGTTAATATAACCCGCGTATGGAAAGTGAAATATAGAAAATTTCACACCTTCATCTCCTCCTGCAAATTTACCTTCTGTTCCTGTCTTTTCTTCACACCAGATGCACTGTCAGAAATACATATAACCAGAATAATCAAACCATGAGAGACATCATACATTGCTCCCCTTGTGACGATACATTACTAAATCTCATAATGTATCCCACATCATTCCTGCAGTCAATCAGAGAAGTAAGCTTCCAGAAGCGGATGACTGCAGTAGGGTATGAATTCCCTACGTTTCTGATCGGTCCTCCTTCTTTTTCCAAATTTTCTTGAGCTTTCCAACTGTGTGCTGAAAATTGTCCACTTTCCCAGATCTGTTCAACCTGCATTCCTTTTCTACATGCCCATACTTGTTACAAGAATAACATCTCATATGTCCAGAAAAGTAAGCATAAGAATCATAATGAGTATTTCTAATCTTCCTCCTTTTGCAATCAACTGCTTTATGTCCATACATGTTACATGAGAAACAATATCCCCTGAAGAAACTAGAGTACCTTTTTGAGTAGAACCTGTTTGTTTGTGGCTGAAATGATCTGCTCCTGCAATTTGCTGCAACATGCCCATAGTTATGACATTTAAAACATTCAACATTCTTGAATGAATTCCTTTGAGAATTCATGATTGTTGGTTGATCTTTTGACTCTTTCAATACTTCAGATTTTGCATTGATATCCTTTGATTCTTTAGCACCTCCTTGTGAGCTAGATTCTCCTTTAACAGTTTCATGAAAACCAAGACCAAGTTTGATAGCAGGAGACCTTTGATTACTCAGAATATTGTCCAAAACATTAGTACTATCTTGAAACCTCAAAAGTTTAACCTTTTCTTCTAATTTACCTTTGAGAATGTTTACCTCAACCTCCAAGGCTTGACATTGCTTTGTCATGCTTTCTTCTTTCTTTCTTCCATCTTCTACTTGATCCTTCAGATTTAGAATCTCTTCTTTCAACCAATTTTCGTTTTCTTCACAAGTTTGTTCCAGCTCTTCATTCTTCTTGTTTAATTTTTCCAGAACCCTTTTGAGAGAGATGATTTCTGCTTCAAGGCCTTCATTCTTCTTATTTGATTTGTCCAGGTCTTCTTTGAGGGAAATGATTTCTGCTTCAAGTCCTTCCTTTTCAAATGATTGTAGAGGTTCCTCATTTTTCTCACTTGATGCTTCTAGGTCTGCTTGTAGAGAGATGATTGCAGCTTCAAGTCCTTCATTCTTCTTGCTTTATTTTTCAAGATCTGCTTCTAGTTCTTTAATTAGATTGGATGCATAAGTATGAAACCTTTGATACTTGTCCATCTGACCATTCAACATTACTATTTGATCTTTCATTTGAGAGGTCATCTCTTTGTAGATAGTTTCTTGTTTATTAGTTGAACTTTGTAGTTCTTCAACTTTAGTCTTGAGAGCTTCTTGTAGATCCACAACTTTACTTTCGCTATCTTCACTATTGTTTGCACAAAGAATAGTATTACAAGTGGCCTTCTTCTTTTCCTTCTTTGCCATGAGTATTTGTAGAGCTTCGTCAGAAACTTCTGGATCCATACTGTCACTTTCACTATCATAATCATTGCACATGCAGTTAAGTAAGAGACAAGAACAACGATTAATACCTGGTTCATCTTCTTCAATTTTTGCTATACATGATTTCTGAGGTATCTTCTTGTTTCGAGTAGCCTTCTTCTTTTGCTTCTTAGCCATGAGCACTTTTAGATCTTGGTCAGAATCTTCTTCATCTTCACTTGATACTTCATCATCATCTTCTTTTGCATAATAACTCTTTCTCTTTTCAAATTGTTTCCCTTTACCATGCTTTTCTCTATAAGGACATTTAGCAGCATAATGACCAACTTTTCCACACTCAAAACATTTGAAGGGAAGCTTACCTTTGAATCTTCCAGTACCTAGTTGGAGCTTTCTTACGAAATTCGCTTCTTCTTCATCGGATATATAGCTGGATTCTTTGACAACTTCCTTTTCCTTTCCTTTTGTAGATGCCTTAAAAGCAGCTTCTCTGATTTGGGAAGGACCTCCTTGTCTCATTTCAAAAGCAATCAGAATACCATGCAATTGAACAATAGAAAGAGTTTGCAAATCTTGCCTTTCTTCAATAGCCGAAACTTTAGAGTCAAATTTAGAAGTCAAGGATCTTAAGACCTTTTCCACCAGAGTAGTATCAGTTATGGTTTCACCCAAATTTCTCATTCGATTTACAATATCATCCAGACGAAGAAAGAAACTGGCAACACTCTCATTACTATGCATCTTCAAATTTTCATATTCAATTCTAAGAGTTTGGAGTTTTGCACTTTTTACCTTTGTGTCTCCTTCATAGCTTAGAATGATTTTGTCCCATATTTATTTTGCTGAATGTAGCTGCATCACTTTAGAAAATTCTGATTCAGACATGCTTCCAAATAAGACATTCACTGCTTTGGCATTAATTTCATACTTCTTTCTTTCAGCTGCATCAGTAGGAATATTTGCCGGGTATTGATAACCTTCTTGCACGATTGCCCATACATCTGCACCAAGACTTTGCAGATATGATTTTGTTCATACCTTCCAGAAAATTAGATTGCTTCCATTGAATAGAGGTGGCTTTATAGACATCACTCCTTCTTGACTTCCCATTGCGACGGATCTCCTTCAAGCGATCAAGCTTTTGCAGAAGGACCACGCTCTGATACCAATTGTTGGGAAAAATACTGAGAGGGGGGGGTGAATCAGTATTTACTGCATAATCAAATCTTTTTACTTTTTCATTCCTTAAAACCCATACGCTACTTTTCTTCAGTAAACTAGCGTATATACGCGGATCCCCTTTATGAAACTAGCGTATACACAAAGATCTAGATATGTCATTAAATCTTCACTCCTATTATTCCATCATTCATTCATCGGATGTTTAATAAACAGTAAACATGTGCAGTAAGAACAAAATAAGTCATCACACAAAGCATCACACATGAACACCAGGATTTTTAGGTGGAAACCCAAATCGGGAGAAAACCACCGCTGCAGTTGCTCAGCCTTCAATATTTTATTCTAGAGAAAACATCTTACAACATATGTGCTGGCGCAGACTTGACCAGCACGCAGGCACCCACCTGCGCTCGTTTACCAGCCTCTCCTGGAAGGGAGCTCCAACCCCCTGACTCGTTTACCAGCCTCTCCTGGAAGGGAGCTACGACCCCCGATCTCGTTTACCAGCCTCACCTGGAAGGGAGCTACAACCCCCTGACTGAAGGCTACAACCCTCAGCACCACCTTGGACCACGTTTCATCAATTTTCACACTGGATCCAACAACTTCAATAGAACACCACTTGCAGGCCACATTTCATCATATTTTTAGACTGGACCCTTTCCATACTTTTAAGCATAAACATACATCACCAACAGATACATATCAACACAGATCAGATAGCAGAAACACAGCAGAACAGATCAGATATTTCATACCCCTTGCTTCAGCAAACCCTAGTTTGCATACGCGCTTTCCCTTTACTGATGTCGCGTATATACGCGCTTCCGTCCACACAAACCGGCGTATACCTCAGTGTATATTTCATTGCGCATACGCGCTTTTACTTCAGAGAAGCCGCGTATATACGCGCTTCCTCCGCGGCGAAGTAGCGTATAGATCTTCAATGATTACAGAGCTGCATACTTCATCAGATCAGATGTTCAATTCAGATTTACCCTTTTCACTTCAGTCAGATGTTCGCCTAGATGTTCGCCTCATCACAGATCTAGGCCTTCCATAAGTAGATCTAGCAGATACAAGTGCATTTCAGATCTAGATCCCCTTCTTCATCATTGGTGCATCATTCCTTCAGATTTGTCTTCAAGTGTAACCCTTCCATTCAGATCTACTTCAGAGAGAAGTATTCATTTAAGCTCAGACATTTTGCACCCACACTCATAATTTTCACAATGAATTTCTTCTCCTTATATAGGTTTATCCTTTTCAATACCATGAGCCCCTTTTTTCAATACCATGGGCCAAAAAAATACCATGAAACCAAAACTACCTGGACGGGGTTAATTAGGCGGATCATTACCCAATACAATGGGTCAATACCATGGTGGTTACCCTTGGTTTTGCACTTTTTGAGCGCTTTAGCCCATACGCGACTTGGCACGTTCTTTTCCGCGTGCATACGCGACTTCACCTAGGAATTTCCGCGTATACATAGAGACATACTCTTTTCATCATTCTTTGAGCACATTCTGAATTCCTTTCTTCATTGCCTTCTGTACACACTGTAGAAACATCATATTTTCTTCATCAGGAACATATTCTCTTAAGCACAACTTCATCAAGTAAGTTGTCATTATCTTCATCAAGTGGGTTGCCTTTCAAGAACAACACTTAGCATCATATTGTCAACAAACATCATATCACATCAGATTTACATCATTTGCTAAGTCCATCAAGTCAAGCATAACTTCATCAAGTGGATTGCCATCAAGGACAACACATGTCAACAGTCAAATGTCTTCATCTTCATTTGGTGTGTGTCTTACAGAAGAAGAACGGTTGCCATCAAGGACAACACTGCATCATATTTCAACACTACCCTGTCCCTTGTTTAGTCTTAGACAGTTGTTTTGAAGATTTCCCTTAAGAGTGTGACAAAAGCAGGATAGGTTAAAATTCCTTACCTAATCTTAGGTGACTTTTTATGTTTATCTTAAATGTTTTATTCTTAAGAGCATGTCAAAAGCAGGATAGGTTAAAAGTCCTTACCTGATCTTAGGCTGCCCTTTGTTTTCTTACATGTTGCTTCTTTCACCTCACTCCTTAATGTTTCATACCACAAACTCAACTTGAAAATATCTTTTAATATAGATGACTTGCCCTTTGAAAACCCTTGAATAGTTTTTGTGCAAGTAAACCCTTTTATGACTCCATAGCCCAATGGTTTAGCACTGTTTTTTGGCCTATCTTCCCATGATGAGACATCCTTCTACTTATTTCCTCCTTCACTTCACATGACCTTCTCTTTTAATGATCCCCAACCAAAACAAACAAACAAACCCCTTGCACCTCACAACTAGCCTAATATCATTTCATAAGCCTTAAAGCATATCATTCTAAACACATATAGAGATAGCCCTCTCTGAATCCAGGAGGGCTAGATCCTAGGATTCCAAAGTGGTTCTGATGTAGCCTTGTCATTTAGTATGTCAATCTGCCAGATCACAGGGACCCCAACATAATGGCGACTCCACTGGAGAAAATTCTAAGTAAATTTCAATCTTAGACATCTTTAAGAACTCAGAAGACCCACAACAACCTTAGATTGGTAGTTAATTACTGTGGTGTACATAAACTCATCTTAAAACCTTTGAATCATCCACCTGGCGACTCCACAACCTCTAAAAGACAAAAATACTCCACTGGTGATCAGTAGGCCTGCTGATTACCCATGGTTTCACAAAGACTCCACTAGGGCAGCCCACACTACCATTAAAACATATTGTACACCCATGATTAGGAAACTTTGAGGATTAAGTTTCCTTTGTTTAAGACTATTTTGCCTCTAAAGATTGTCATATATGGCTAGCTTTCTTATCTTTGGGTATGGAATATTAACATACTGGCTTCAAGAAGAATTCATACCAGAGCTTATCCTGACCCAAATCCTCTTGAAATAGTTGATAATCCAGAAAGAATTCTTAGGAAGTCTCCTGTATCTAGGGATCCAACTATTGTCAAACCCATTCATAGAGCTAACTTCATGCCTGAAGACCTCACAGCTCTATCAGATACCCAAGTCGACTCACCCTTTTCAAGAGGTCTACCAAGAACCAAGTCACTTAGTGGTATATATCAGACAGCCTTTGAGCCTCCAAGTTCACCACAACATAGTGATCAACATATTAGCAGCAGATAAACCCCTCCATCCACACCTCCTGATCTTCATTTCATTAAAAAATTTGGTTTCTCTCACCCCAAATCTGCTCAATAGTCTCTTGTTGGTCCCTGCACCTCTGCCATCCATATCCCCACTATTCAAACCACTCCTCTCCTCCCACTAAATCCTATCATGGCAACATGGTATGCTCCCCTAGTGTTAACACAACCTCTGGTTCCTTTACCCAATAAATATCAGTCCAGAATTCCCCATTTCACTGAAAATAAATCCACTACTGCTCAACAGCATGTAGATAAGATGAATGATGCCTTTGATTATATGGAAATAAAAAATGAAACCATTAAGATGAGAATATTTTCCCAAAGATTAGGAGGAGAAGCCCAGAAATGGTTTAAGGTTTTGACTCCTAATAGTATTAATGATCTCCCTTATTTACATCAAACATTCGTAAACAAATAGGAAATGAGGAAGAACCCTCTCCAAATAATTTCAGATTACAAAAACCTCAAGAGAAACGTTGAGGAGAGTGTTCAAAATTATTGCACTAGGTTCAATAGTGTTTATAACACACTACCTCCAAATTTGAAACCTCCACAAGGCTTAGCTTTGGCCAAATTCCCTGAAGGATTTGATCCCGAAATGGCCTATCAGCTAAGAGAAAGGGATGCCTTGACTTTAGAAGACATGCAGAAGGGAGCTCTTAGTGTGGAAGCAAATCTGATTGAGAAGAGATCTAGGATGAGGTCTGAAAAGAAAGTAACATATAGGGAAGACATTGCACCATCCACATCTGACTCAAAATTAGACCATCTAGCCAAGAACATGGACAGGTTAGAAAAAATGATGGAGAGGTTAGCTATCCAAAAAAAGCCTCAAAATCAGAACCAGAACTTTAGAAAAAACACCAATCAGATTAGACAAAGAGATACTGATCAAAAAATAAAATCCCCATTCCAAGAAAACTATGTTGATGAAGATGAGAGAATGATAGAAGAGCTAGAGGGAACTGTTATAAAAATGCTGGGAGGAAGTAATGAATACCCTTCCTTTTTCACAGAAGATGACTAGACCACATATACATATTATGATAATGAAGGCTTAGAATCTGAAGACTATAGGCAAGGCTTTGAGAATGCCATCATGGAGGTCCATAAACAATATGACCTTAGGAGCAAGAAGAACCAAGAAACTCCCCAAAAAAAGACCTCTGAAACTGCTGCTAAAAACAGATCTGAAAGGGTGATTAAAAAAACTACTGAAAACAACAAAAAAACAGTTGAAAGTTCTGGTAAAAACAAGGGGAAAGGCACTCAAACCATTGATAAACAGAGAGTGGACCCTAGTAGCACTAGCACTTCTGCTAGTACCCCTGTAAAAACAGTTTTAATTGATGTACATAGTAAAAACTAGCAAGCTGATTTTGTTGATAAGTTAGTGACTAGCAAGACAGATTTGAGCCTTTCGAAGAATCAATTCCCTTTCAATTTGGAAAGTGAAATTGCTAAAATCAAGATCTCTGTCCGCCTTACTGAGTTAGTCACTCAAGATGTATATAAATGTCAGGTTTTAAAGGCTTTGAACATAGAAGAAAATAATGACTCTATCAACCTTAATGATGATCAGCCGGCCCTTTTATTTGGTCCTAAAATTGAAGGAAAATTCCAAGAAGGAGTGGTCCCTCCTTTCTATGTCAGTTTGAATATCCATGATAAAATTTTACACAATGCTATGCATGATTCAAGGGCTTCTCATAACCTCATGCCCAAAGTAATCATGGAGAAATTAGGCCTTGAGATAACCAGACCCTATAAATATTTGTATTCTTTTGACTCCAGTAGAGTAAAATGCTTAGGCTTGATCAAAGATCTTTGTGTAAACTTGACCCAAATCCCAGCCAAATGCATGGTGATGGATGTGGTAGTGGCTGATGTGCCCCCCAAATATGGCATGCTTCTTTCAAGATCATGGGGTGCTAAGCTTCAAGGTACCATGCAAATGGACATGATGTATGCCACCATCCCTGTCTTCAGTCAACTTAGAAGACCTTATAGAGAATCACACATGAAATTTATGGTGAGTAGTCAAGAAAAATCATAAAATTCCCCTCTTTATTCTATCCATACAAACCTAGACTCATTCATTCTTTACAATGATGAAAGCTTTGGTGAACTAGAGTTGGAAGGTGAGCAATCACTCAACATAACAAAAAATATGGAAGGAGGAAATAGGGAGGGAGAGGCTCTCGAAAATTTTTACGAATCTAAAAATTACAGCAAACACAACATAGAGTATGAACCACCCACTGTCCATCAGCTTAGTGCAAATCATGAAATTAAAGAAGAAAGGCCTCAACTCCATGAAAAATTTAAGGAACAAGACCAACATAGACATGCTGCAGAACCCATAAAACTGCATGAGGACAGTCAGAACACACAGGAAAAAGGGGACAGTAATTAAAACAACAACAAGCCCAAAACTAGCCCTCTTTGGAGTATGAGTTTTGATGGGTCTTGTAATAGAACCGGTGCAGGGGCAGGTGTGTGGCTTCACAACAAAGAGAATAATCACGCTGAAAGCCATTCATATAAGTTAAATTTCCAATGCAAAAATAACATAGCAAAGTATGAAGCACTCCTCTTAGGACTACATTTACTGAAGAAATTAGGAGCCAGGAGGATAGTTGTTCATGGAGATTCTGAATTGATCATCAGAAAAATAAATGGAGAGTACACTTCGAAACATCCAAGACTAAGAGCCTATAGAAATGATTCTATGGACCTTTTGAAAACTTTTGAGGAATAAGAACTTGTTTTTGTCCCTAGAGACCACAACATTCTTGCCAATGGATTAGCTTGTGCTGTCAGTTCATGCCAAAGACCCTATGACAACAAACAGTTCCCAGTCCAGGTGAAATATAGGCCAGTTGTCCCAGACAATGAAAAGTATTGGCAGGTCTTTGAGGGAGAAAAATAGATAGAGGAATTTCTACAGTTCAGAAATGAGTTTGAATTTCCAAATTCAGACTCAAAGTATGATAAATTCTGTCTTAATGAGGAGCAGTCTATTGAAAAATAACCTTCTCCCATTGCAAAAATTAATCGGCTAACCAGAGAGTTTGAAAATCAAACAGAAGAGTACATAAACTCAGAAAGAGAAGACATAGAGGTACTACAGTCTAAAGACAAAGGCTTACCCAAAGGACTAGCACCTCTAGAATACTTGTTTGATTTCAATGATGTTGCCAAGAAGCCAACAATAGAACCCACTGAATCTGATATTGAGGAATGAAATATAGGCAGTGAATACAAGCCTAAAAAGTTCAAGTTATATAAAACATTGCCAACTCACATGAAACTGAAATATATTGAGTTGTTTAAAGAGTTTTCTGATGTATTTTCTTGGAGCTATGAGGATTTAAAGTCATATAACACAGATACCATTCAGCACAAGATACCACTTAAAGAAAACTAGAAACCATTTAGGCAAAAATTACACAGAATAAACCCTGTGCAGTTACCTCTGGTTGAGAAGGAAATTAGGAAAATGTATGATGCTGGAATTATTGTCCCTGTGATATACTCAAAGTGGGTATCTAATCCTGTAGCTGTAAGAAATAAAACAAGAGAAATAAGGCTTTGTATTGACTTTAGGAACTTGAACAGAGCCTCATTAAAAGATAACTATCCTTGCCTAAAATGGAGCACATATTACAAAGGGTAGTTGGTTCCAAGAGGATTTCTTTGCTAGATGGCTTTTCAGGATATAGTCAGATATTGGTACTCCCTGAAGACCAACTGAAATCAGCCTTCACTACTCCTTGGGGCACTTTCATGTATGTGAAAATTCCTTTTGGATTAATGAATGTAGGTTCCACCTTTCAAAGAGTCATGGATATTTCTTTCTCAGAAGAAATAGGCTACTTCATTGTGATTTATTTAGATGACATTACAGTCTATTCCAAAATAGATGAAGAACACCTAGCACATCTAAGAAAGGTCTTTGAGAAATGCATAAAGTATGGGTTATCCTTGAATCCCAAGAATACATTGTTTGGTCTCCAAGAAGGTGAACTTCTTGGTCACATCATATCTAAAATAGGGATCAAAATAGACCCAAAAAGGGTCGAAGGTATATTGCAGATCAGTAACCCCAGAAACATCAAAGAACTTCAATCTTTCATTGGAAAGATTAATTTCTTAAGAAGGTTCATACCCAACCTAGCAGAAATCCTTAGGAACATGACAAACATGTTAAAGAAAGAAATAGAAGTTAAATGGACCTTAGAAGCAAAGAAATCCTTTGAACTGGTCAAACATGCGCTCACCCAAGCACTGGTCCTTATCAGTCCTGATTTCACTAAAGACTTCCTCATATTTTCATTTGCATGAGAACATACTGTGGCTGCTATCCTATTACAGAAAAATCCAAAAGGACAAGAGTAGCCAATTGCATTTTTCAGTAAGGCATTAAGAGATGCACCTCTGAAATATAATATCATGGAAAACGGGCCTATGCATTGGTCAAAGCCTTGAAGGATTTCAGAGTTTATATATTACATTCTCACATTATTGCATTTGTACCTAATATAGTGGTAAAAGAAATTTTTTCACAAGACTCCGATGGCAAAAGAGGAAAGTGGATTGCTGTGATATTGGAATATGATTTGGAAATTAAACCCACTAAACTCATCAAGGGTCAAGGCCTACCACAATTAATGGGTGAATCTAACTTGCAAGCACTTGATATAAACATGATAGATGCATTGGATGAACAAGAAGAGTTGGAAACTCCTCTTATTGAATATCATTTCCTCAATTCATCTTGGTATGCTGATATTTTGTATGTGCTTACTAATATCAATGCCCCTCCTGGTATGTCTAAAACAAAGGCAAGATTTTTAAAGTTAAAGGTTGTAAATTACTGCATTTTAGATAAATGTCTATATTGGAAGAATGCCAGTCGTTTATTTCTTAAATGTTTGCCTGAGGTTGATGCAGATAGGATCAAGCTTGAGTTTCATGAAGGAGAATATGGAGGCCACCTCAATTGGAAAACCACTGCTAATAAAATCCTTAGAGCCAGCTATTACTGGTCCACCCTCTTTCAAGATGTCCACAAAATGATATTTTCCTACCACAAATGCCAAATCTTTGAAGGCAAGAGAAAACTACTTCCCTTACCCTTGCAACCAATCACTGTTGAAGCTCCTTTTCAACAGTGGGGCCTAGACTTCATTGGGGAAATCCATCCTACCTCATCTACCCAACATAGATGGATACTCATAGCCACTGACTATTTCACCAAATGGATAGAAGCCATTCCTTCTAAGAATCCCACAGACTTAGTTATCATAAAATTCCTTGAAGATCATATCTTGTCTAGATTTGGTTGTCCTAGGAAAATTATCACTGACAATGCTGCTGCATTTGGTTCTAAAAATATGGTTTGCTTCTGTCACATATATCAGATTGTGCTTGGTCATTCCACAACTTATTACCCTCAAGGTAATGGGCTAGCAGAGTCTTCGAATAAGAGCCTGATAAACATAATAAAGAAGCTGCTGGAAGAAAATCAGAGATTATCGCACAACAAGCTGGTACATGCTTTATGGGTAGATAGATTGACAACAAAGAAATCCATTGGAATGTCTCCCTATCAGCTGGTTTATGGAGCAGATGCAGTTTTTCCTACCATTTTAGGAGTGCCAGTGATGAAGTTGGTCCAAGAAATACAATCAGAAGAATATAGCATGATGAGAACGATAAATCAGACCATACATCTTCAACAAATCGGGGAAGAAGTTTATAAAAGAGCACAGAAAGTACAAGAGAATATCAAAAAGCTGTTTGATAAGAGGAAAAAGGCTAGTGATTTCAATATTGGTGACAAAGTACTCAAATGGGATTCCAGGAGAGAAGATAAGGGAAAACATGGAAATTTTGACAATTTATGGCAAGGCCCTTACATCATTTGATCTGCCATTGGTCGTAATGCATTTTTTCTACAAAATATGGATGGTACAGACCTGTTTGGGGGTCCGGTCAATGGCAGGATGCTCAAACATTATTTCTGCTGAAACCTCTATTTAAAGCTTTCATTTTCCATTGTAAATATCATTTCTTTGTTTTGTTTTGAAAAAATGAAAAATACAAAAACAATAGAGAAGAGAAAAGAGGGCAGACATAAGAAAAAGAAAGGTACAACCCCATACCAAAAAAGAAAGAAAGTCTGAAAGTGTGCAGGCCTAAATGCCACTACTCAAAAGAAAGCACTGTTATTTAGTCATACCGCCTAATCATGACTAGGTAGATTTCAATTTACTGTTGATAGGTTAGTGAAGACAATTTGCCAAACTGTTTAATCTTGGCTTATCAGTAGATTAGATTAGGATGGAAAAGAATGGTTCAAACATGCTCAAAATCTGAACCAAAGAATCAAAACAAAATATGGCTCTAACAAGCTCAAAATCTGAGCCAAAGAAAGGAAAAAGACTGCTTCTAACATGCTGAAAACTTTAACCAGGTAAAGAAGAATACAACTTAAAGAGATCAAATCAGAGCTGAAAGAAAGAAGGGAGGACTTTCATTGTTTTCAGATATTAAGCCTTCCAAGTTTGTTCTACTTTCTGCAAATAAAGGTCTATGTTCAGCTTGTTTTATTTGATAGCCATCACAACAAATCAAACAGCTTAATCCTGGTTTGAATGTGTTTTTAATTTTTGTTTTAGAATGTAGAGAATGCAGATCTATCAAACAGTTTAATCCTGACAGATAGTAGTTAGGTAGGGAAGCTATGAGTTCAATTGTTTAATCTAAACTCATGGATAAATAAGGGTAGATTTAGATTAATTTTTCATGCTTTCAAAAGAATAAAATGTTGATGTCAAAGGTTTTCAAGGCCAAGTGCACCTTATGAAGAAAAAATGTTAGGAAAGTAGGTTGTGCAGGTAGAATGTTTGGGAGAAATCATCTGGTTGTGATAAATACTGATCATTTTTTTTAAGCAGCATGATCAAGGACAAAAAGGTTGTCAAGGATAAATCATTGATCTACATTCCAGAGATAAAGTTTCTGAGGTTCTTGACACCTCCAAGGAGCTGTCATCTCCAAGTTGGAGCCGCTGTTAGCCATCCATAATTTTTTCATATACTAGGAACAAATTTGGAGCAAATATGTGACTTCTTGAAGCCTTGATGTGTCCATTTTTCCAAGAAATCCATTCCATTGATGATCTTCCTTCAAAAATCCTCAAAAAAGCCTTGCTGTTATAAAAGTGACTGTGTTCAAACCCATTTTTCCATCATTTTGTCCTTTGATAAACCCCTCTGCAAAAATCCCCCACTTTCCTCATTTTACCCTTTACTTCCTCAAAAATCCCCTTTATGTGGTTTAAAAGCACCCTTTTCATCCTATCGGAACCTCAAAAAGGCTTAAAAAACCCATTTTTTAGCCTATTTTGACCTTTTTCAAACATAAGACCTTAAGCGCTCTTTGCCTAAGCCCTTAGCCCCTTTCCCTCCCATAAGACCGAGGCCCGAGACCGTCGGCTAAGGGTCTTAAGCCCCCATCACAATCGCACTTCAGCATTTTCCAATTCTTCATGATTTTTCCTTTTTCTCCGTTGATTTGCGAAATACTGATGCATTTTCCCACTTTAAATCTGAGTCGTCGATCTCATTCCGATCCGAAGACCCTCGCTCCATTGGTGATCCCCTTTTTCTTTGTGCCGGACCCCTTACTCCTCCAATAGCCGATCCACCAATTGGATCTGAGCCGTCCGTTCCACAAAAATCTAACGGCTGTCGGTGCATCGCAAGTTCCCTGCCGATGATTCCCCCTCTGATGGATCTTCCCCGCCGATTAAATCCTGACCGTTGATCTCCCTTAGATCAGACGGTCCACGCTCAATCACTATTACACCATTTTTTGGTCATCTAACCTATCACATTAGATGGACCCAAGTATTGACCATAAGACCCTCCGGCTTTTTTACCCTATGTAAAATCGCTTTCACTATGTTAAAACAGAAACCCCAAAAGGAAATATTAAACAAACCCATATTTGTTTGATTTTTCCCTCATGGAATAAATAATTAAACCATAATTTAATTATTATTCCCAGTCATGTTTAACCCAAAAACAAAGAAATTAATGAGATAAACCCATAGTTATCTTATTATTTTCTAGGAATAATTATTTAAATAATATTCCTCGTTAAATATGACCAAATCAACCACCATTAATTAAATAAATCATTATTTATTTGATTATATCCCAACCACTTCCTTAAATAATTAAATAAATCATTATTTATTTGATTATCTTCTAACCGCTTCTTAAAAAGATAAATAAATCATTTATTTATTTATTATTTATAAATAAAGGAATTGACCCAAGTCAAAAATCCTTTTCCCTCCAACAAATATAATAAAATATTCCTAAAGGGTGGTTCTAGAATTCGATTAATAATATTTTATTCATGCACCGAGTTCTAGACCGCCCTAATATTTTGTTATAAATAGAGGGGTTTTCCCCATTCATCACCTTGTTGCCTATTAGATCACTGATCTATACACTTGGTCACCATTTTCTGCCATTTGCTGTGTGAGCTCCCTTTGAGTTCCATTCTTTGTGTGGGTTTTCTACACCAACAAGAGAGAGAGATTTTAGATCTGAAGTGCTGAGGACTTCCAAGAACCCATCCCACTGAAGAGAATTGGATACGCCTTCTTGTTTTCCTCCCAGGTGCCCGATTAATACAAAAATTCTTTCAAAAATTGTTCTTGTCTTGTCTATTGGTATATGGAGCAAACCCTTATTTTTTCTACTTAATGTCTTTCCATGCATAGATCTGGTTTTTTGCAGCTCTTTTATGTCTAACTAACCGTAGATCTGAAGATATTGGCAGCCACTTTTGTTGTTAGGGCTATTAGTTATGCGTAGCTAAAGTGGTCCTTTTTCGTACACTTCGACAAAGGGTTCATACTAACAAATGGTGACTCCACACGGGTTTTAAATTACGACCGCTGTCGTTTTTCATATTCCTGCATATCCAGCTACTTCATACCCTAGGGTTTCTTTTCAGCTGTTTATTTTTCCCATTTTTATTTTGTTTTTCTCACATAAAACCCTAAAACATTAAAATTTCTAACTTCAGTGTGTTTCTGGCCCTATTGCGCAGGTAAGCGACACCGGCCCCAACTAAGACGACGACTTTTCTGAAAATCTGCCGCCGAGACAACCAGAACGGGGGGTCACACTTTTTGGCCCATAACCTGTGACCTGGACCTCAGGTCGCACTTTTATGCCCTTTTGACCTGCATTGAAAACATGTCAGAAACTGCGACCTGCCATTTTTTCAGTGATTTCTCTGCAATTTTTCTAGGTTCTGCTGCAGCTTCTGTCAGGGTCTTCCAGTCTCTGTCTCAGCCCCCTTTGACCAAGTTCTGATATGTTTTTACTCATCTATGTGGGAACCTAGCCCCCTAGGGATTTAGTACCCTCCACTTTTTGTGGAAGAGTTTTAGCTGTTTCAGCCGTCTGTTTTTTAGAGCTTCAGCCTCCTTTTTTCCAGATCTATTACCTCCCTTTCAGATCCATTGAAATCAGCTCTTCAACCTCTCAAATCACCTCCTGAAGATTTGCTTGGATCTACTTTTAGGGCCTCCACCTTACCCCCCTCCGTTTTTTGCTGATTTCCTTCCTTTTTCCAGCCACCTTGCCTCTGTATCTTGGCTGTGATCTGCACCTCTTTTCAGCAGCTCTATCCTTTAGATCCCTGTCCCTTTTGACCTTAGATCTATTGGCCTCTTTTCCGTGTGTTTTGCCTAGATTTTTCCCTTTCTTTTCAGATTAGTTTTGAGAGACTCGCCTTCTTGGGTTAGATAGATGCACAAGTAGCTGTTATTTTTCTGTTATTTCAGCATTATATACTGTTCTCTGTAGGTTTATTTTCAGCTACGCAGCACACTTTTTTCTTTCTCTCAAAATGGAAAGGGTTTAAAAATTAAAATTAACGCACGCCACACACTGACCCTAAGCGAAGAAGCGCCTGGTTAACACCGCCTGGCAAAGACTCTAAAATCAATTGTCACTGCACCTTTTCTGCCCTTGACCTCAATTGATTTTGTCCCTTTCTGCCCCTGTCGGTTTCCTTCTTCCTGTCGTCATTGCGCCCCCAAGGCGCCTTTCCCAGAGACTTCTTGGCCTTCACCCTCAGTTTGCGGTTGATCGACCTGCTCCGACCCGCCGTCGTCGAGCCAGTCCTCCTCCGAGTTTGCACTCCGACTCCTCTCGTGATTCATCGGGTTCCCCTTCTCCTCCTGGTTCTCCCCCTACCACCATGTCTGGTCCAGGGCCTAACGCTAGCGGTTCTCCCGGCCCTAATGCCAGCCCGACTACTAGCGGAACCGCCACAGGAATGACCCCGGCCACCCCCTTGCTGCCGTACATTGCAGGCATCAGCCTCCCCGATTTCAATCAGTTGATCAACGACCCTATCTGCCACGATGTTGGTTGGCCTGCCATGCCAACCAAGCTCCCTTCCGACATCCCTAAATTCGAAGGCCAAGCTGGAGAAGATCCAACCAATCATGTCCGATCTTTCCACATGTGGTGTTCCTCCAATTCCATTACCGATGACTCCATCCGTGTTCGTTTTTTCCAACGCACGCTTACCGGCAAAGCTTCTAAATGGTATGTTGAACAAGCCACCTCTTCCCATACCACCTTTACGACCCTTGCCCATGCCTTTTTGTCTTATTTCCAGCTCCCTCTCCGATACGACACTGGCACGGAGCTCTTGACTTCCTTCAAGCAATCCTCTTCAACCCGCCTTTCCGCCCATGTTCAGGAATGGCGAAGAAGACAGAGCTTATGTCGAGCCCCTCCCTTCGAAGATCGGGTTTATATGGACTGGTTCCTTCGCACCCTTCCAACTCCCATCGGCAAAGATGTCGCCTCCCATTTTCCTCAAACCGAAGAAGCCGCCCTCCAAATAGCCTTGAAATATGACTTGATCTACGCTCAATCTGGTTATGTTTATACCGTTCTTCCTGACCTCCCCAGGCCCGGCGGCGCTAACGCCCCGGGGGCATCTCATTCCACCGACGGTATCGTTGGAGCCCTTTCCCATCCATACGCTCAACCTCTTATGGGCTATGGTCTCCCTCAGGGAGGGGCCAGCTCCTCCAGCACTCTTCCCCCTCCCGGTAGCATGTATCCAGGATACGGCATGCCTCCTCCTTTTGCCCAACCTCCTGCTTACCTCAATGTTTCCCAACCTACCCATTACCCTTATCCACAGCCTGGTGCGCCAGCTCCTCCAGCATATGCGCTTCCTCCTCCCTTGCCTCCTCAAACCCAGCACCAGCACCTACAGCCCCCTCCAGGGCAAGTATTTTCACAGCAGGGCACGACTAATCCCCCTTCTTCTCAAAGAAGGCGGAGAGGCAATCCAAACCAATCTGCCCCTGGTACCCGTGGACCCAATCCTGGTGTGGACCCTAACACTGCCAACCAGCAACAGGGCACTCAGCCCAAGCCGGACAGGCCGCTTCGTACAAGTAAGCCTTGTTCGTGTTGCGGTGTTTATGGTCATTACACCCACGATTGTCCCCTCTTACCCCAGATGCGGCAGATTTGGGAGTCTCAAGCCACATTGCGCGGACAGCACGCCTCCCCTCATGCTCCTCCTAATGTGGCCACTACCCAGCCAGCTGTGTTTACTGATCCTTTCCCCCAGCAAGGATTCGTGGCTACCCAACCGCCCGACAGCCAGGTAGCCCCCCCCCTTCCCTTTCTGGTTCCTCTGATTACCAGATCCTTATGATGCACTCTGATCCTAACCCGTCCGTCGATCTCCACCTTCAAACTCGGTCTCGCCAGTACCCCAAGCCTCCTGCTCAGTCTGCCCCCGAGCCTCCTTCTTCAGGTTCTACAGAGCCTCTTTCGACACCCAGTGGCCCCTTACATATCCCTCAACCCAAAGTTGAGGTTCATACCAAGATTCCTAAGGGACCATTACGTCGAAACGCTGCTTCCGGTCGAGCTGCTCATTCGTATAGCATAGTAGATGATTTAGTGCAATCTCCTGCTGCCATTTCCACACTGGAACTCCTCCAGTCGTGTCCTTCCCAAAAGAAGGCTCTACTATCTGCCGTGGGCGCTGTAGATCCTGCTGATGACCAAATGATTGTTTTTGATGCCACTCAATCGGACCATCCCCCTCTTCCTCCTTCCGTCGCCTTCCAAATCCCAGTCAAAATCCGGAACGCCAACGTGTCCCGGTGTATCATTGATGAGGGGGCATCCACCTGCGTGATGTCCGCTTCGGTTTGGAAGCAACTCGGATCCCCTGAACTGGCCCCTTCCACGATCACCCTTCGAGCGTGGTACGGTCATGCCTCCCAGCCCATTGGCCTGTTTCGTAATTGTCCTATCACCCTCGCCGGTAAGAATGTTTGCGTTGACGTTGAAGTCATCGACGCCTCGCTAGATTACAACATTCTATTGGGGCGAAGCTACACCTATGCTATGTCGGCTGTCCCATCCGCGGTATTTCACAAGATGTCTTTCCCCCATAATGGAAAGATAGTCACCATTGACCAGTTGACATATCATGAGTCAAAATCTCAGACCTTCCCTGAGACGACCATTGATTCCTTGACCAGTGTCTCCCCCGGCGTTTACATAGATTCCTCCCTGCTTGGAACTTTCCCTAACCTTCCCCCCCCTCCTATCACCGATCCCAGCTTATCGAATGTTTGCATGATGCAATTGTCCCAGGCTACCCGTAAGCGGCCTGCCTCGGCTAGTCAGCAACCTCCCCCTCGCCCTCCGCAACCTGCTCCTAGCCATTCATCTCAGCTAGCCGGACCTCCTCCTTCTGGCCCTCCCCCTATAGCTGTTATCCCTGAACCCCTTTATCCTCCTAGATCGGTTCCTCCTAGCCTTAACCATCTCGAAGCCGTCCCTCCTGGTCATTACCCTGCTGGGCAGATCCCTTTCCTAGCTCCCCCTCCCGGAGTATATTTTGTCCCCGTCATGGCCACCCTCTCTCTCCCTAACTTGACCTTGGGCATACCGGTCTACTACCTTGATCCCCCAGCCGCCACCCCTCCTGGTCATCCCAAACCCTATATGGCTTTGACACTGGTTCAACGGGTCCCCCTCGCTTCCTCCGTTGCCACTGTGCCCCCAGCACCTCCACAGGACCCTTCTCCTGTCGTGACGGCTCCCGGGAAGAAAGGAAAAGCCGGCAAGGGGGCACCTAAAGATAAGACCACCACGACTGACCCGGCCCCTTCTCCGCCCGCGAAGCCTTGTGCCTTATGTGATGTCACCGGTCATGCCACCCATGCTTGTCCCGAGTTGCCCCGTATTCAGCCCATGGTTAAATTCATGTTCCCCGAGTCTACGGTCCCTGAAGCCTCCATTCCTTCTTCGTCCGTAACCAAGAACCCCAAGACTCTCCGCACCAACAAGCCCTATGCTTTGTGCGGCATTCATGGCCATTACTCCCACCATTGTCCTCACCTGACGCATTACCGCGCCTCTTTAGAGTTAATCTGAGAGTATGAGGTTGAACAAAATCAATCCGCCTCTCCCATCCTCGCGCAGTACGCTTCAGGCCAGCCTGAGGATCCCCCCGCTCCCATCGACATTCCCCCCCTGATGTTCAGATGACAGAGTCTACTGTAACCATTCTTTACCTATCCTCCTCTGCAAGACACTTGGAGCCTAGCCCATCTGCATCCTCCCCTGTTGTGTCCCTTGACCACCCCTTTCCTACCCATACCTGAGATCACTCCACCCGTGTCTCTGTTGACCTCCGCAGCCCGAGTCCTCACCATACTTCCGATAGCCCTCATATACCACCCTATATGAGTCATGGTCATCCTGCTCCTTGCACTCCCTCCTGTGGTTGCCGCCCGATGACTTCTGTGCACTCACGCTGCCGTCATTGCCTCTCCTCCCCTCATTTGTTGTCTTGTCACACCATTCCGCAGGACCCCCCGTCCACACCCTTTATCGGTTACGCCGATGGTGCAAGTCGCTACTCCAGGAATCTAGCCTCGGTAGGTTGGGCCATCTTCACCCCCTTGCATGCCCTTGTTCTTTCTAACGGGGTATGCATTGGTTCTGCCACCAAAAATCAGGCCGAATATGATGCAGTGTGTGGTCTCTTAGCCAATGCCCTCTTTCATCGCATCCTCCATCTGCACGTTCGTTTGGATTCCCTACTTCTTGTAATGCAACTAAATGGTGTTTATCGTGTGCATAACCCTGCGCTGTTTAGACGCTATTTACGAGTGAAAATCTTGATATGTGCATTTGAAACCATAACTTTCAACCATGTACCTCGAGAACAGAATCACTATGTAGATAGTATTGCAAACCATGTTCTAGATTGGCATTTATCACACACATTTCATACAAGACAATAACATTCATAACCATCAAAAAACGATGCATATCCTTAATATGTGTCGCAAAACATGTGTTTAGAGTCCATCTACTCTGATACATATGACATGCCCATAACATGTTAAAAAAAACCCAAAACTGGGGGCACCACCTGCCCCTACATACATCATAAGGGGCACCACATGCCCCACCCCTAATCACTATCTGGAGGATCTCGGGCCAATGGCTCTGCCCCTGCAGCCTGTATATCGCGCATAGCCTGACCGGCCATCGCCATGCGCCGCATGACACCTCGCCACTTCGAGGGTAGACCAACACATGGCTCTATGAACTGGTCGTCTAAGTCCTGCCACCCACGCTCTGATACTCTGGTCAACAACCTTTTGCATCTACGACGGATGTCCTCCAGCAGGGCGATTGCATCCTCATTCTGCGCTGCTCTTGACCCACTCAAACCTGTAGCTCCAGACGCTGCCGATCGTCCCATATATCCGGCCGGTTTTACCGATGCTATATCTGCATACCAAAAGTACATGAATCAGTACCGTCAATTACTATTCAAAAACTTTAACATGCCCACACAAGAATAGCAACCTGTCACTTACCATCGGGCCCCCAGACTCGACCAGGCGGAAGTGGCAGGTCCGGATCTCCACAGTAGCTCATCCCACTATAGGGATAGTCATCTATGTACAATGGCATCTAATCCCAATGGGCAAAAAACTCAGGTCGAAACACTCGCCCGACCGCCCCTCGTCCTCCTCTACACAGTAGCCGTCCCCAACGGCACATCCTGGGCTCTCTCGGGCCCCCATCTGGAAGCTGTACACGAGGCCTCAAGGTCGGGATCTTTTCAAAGAAGAAGGCGCACAACAAAGTCCCATATGAGCAATCATGGTTCACCTGCCGCCTGCATAGTGACAATCATGGAATTCCATTATTACACCATTTTTTGGTCATCTAACCTATTATCATTAGATGGACCCAAGTACACCAGGTAAGACCAGTTTTACCCTAAGTAAAACTGCTTTCACTATGTTAAAACAGGAAACCCCAAAAGGAAATATTAAACAAACCTATATTTGTTTGATTTTCCTCATGGAATAATTAATTAAACCATAATTTAATTATTATTCCCAATCATGTTTAACCCAAAATCAAAGAAATTAATTAGATAAACCTTTATTTATCTTATTATTTTCTAGGAATAATTATTTAAACCTTATTTAGATAACATTCCTTGTTAAATATGACCAAATCACCCACAAATAATTAAATAAATCATTATTTATTTAATTATCTTTCAACTACTTCCTTAAATAATTAAATAAAACATTATTTATTTAATTATCTTCTAACCGCTTCCTTAAAAAGATAGATAAACCATTTATTTATTTATTTTTGACAAATTAAGGGATTTGACCCAAGTCAAATACCTTTTCCCTCCAACAAATATAATAAAATATTCCATAAAAAGTGGATCTAGATCTGGTTAACCCATGCACCAAGATCTAGAATGACCCAATATTTTGTTATAAATAGGAGGGTTTTTCCCACCATTATTCACCTTTTGTTGCCTATTAGATCACTCTGGATCTATACACTTGGTCACCATTTTCTGCCATTTGCTGTGTGAGCTCCCTTTGAGTTCCATTCTTTGTGTGGGTTTTCTACACCAACAAGAGAGAGAAATCTTAGATCTGAAGTGCTGAGGACTTCCAAGAACCCATCCCACCGAGGAGAATTGGATACGCCTTCTTGTTTTCCTCCCAGGTGCCCAATTAATATAAAAATTCTTTCAAAAATTGTTCTTGTCTTGTCTATTGGTATATGGAGCAAACCCTTGTTTTTTCTGCTTAATGTCTTTCCATGCATAGATCTGGTTTTTTCAGCTCTTTTATGTTCAACTAACTGCAGATCTGAAGATATTGGCAGCCACTTTTGTTGTTAGGGTTATTAGTTATGCGTAGCTAAAGTGGTCCTTTTTCGTACACGTCGACAAAGGATTCATACTAACATCCATCATAATCTATCAACTCGTAGGTGCCCTTAGAAAGAATTCTTTTGACAATATAGGGGCCATCCCATAACAGCTCAAATTTTCCTGTACCTATTACATCACCTTCTTGATCATAAAGTAAGACCAGGTCACCCTATGAGAAGATGCAAGGCTGGACATGTTGGTTGTATTGCGCATTGATACATCTCTTATGTGCTTCGTTGGCCAATGTGGCTTCACGATGTGTTTCATAAATAAGGATGAGGTTAAAAAGACGCGCTTCTTCATAACAGTGTCAGGAAACAAGACAACGATGAGTTTTAACGACGGTATTTCACATTGGATAGGCAAGATAGCTTCTAGACCATGCACCAATTGAAAGGGGGTAAATCCAGTTGCATTTCTCACTGAGGTTCGGTATGCCCACAAAGTCAAGTACAGGATCAAATGCCAATTTCGTTTATGAACTCCTATCATTCCTTGAAGCATTCATTTAAGAATATTGTTTATAGCCTCAACTTGTCCATTGGATTTCAGATAATAAGGAGTAGAACTATCATGTGACAGTCCTAATTTGGCAGGAAATTCATTCATCATGTGATTGTGAAAATGCTTACCATGATCTATGACTATAGCCCGTGGAACACCAAAACGTGAGATGAAATGATTAAAAAATAATAATTCCCCTTCTTCTCTTGAATATTAATGAGCACCTGAGGGAAATCCACTATTTCATGGTAAAAATCCCTGCAATATGTGCACATCAAACAAGGATTAGGACAATCACTAGTGACATATTGTCTAGGCTACCCACAATTATAACATATGATAAGTCATCTTCCTCCTCTAGATGCTCCTTGTCCTCATCTTGGATCTCTAGGTCCTCTGCCCATCATCCCTTATCCTATACGTGACTGATTATACATTCTTGGCTGAATATAGTTTTATGGCATCCCCTTCTATCCCTCTTACACTATGTAGGATTCCATGGTGAAATCTCTCATCAATTATAAAGGTCGACAATAATGAATTACATGACCCAAAGACTTACAAAACTCATATAATATGTTCCTTGTAGACGCCTCATATTTTTGCATCATAGGTAAATTTAGGGGTGAATGCCCCACACTCTAAAAATATCACATTGTAACCCTCTTCCTTGGGCCATATGATTAGCAGCAATAGTCACCATGTACTTTGTCATCACTAGGTGCCCCTCATTTCTAAAAAATTTGCACAAAAATTCTGAGCATTGTTTTTTTCCATTTCGCTAACTTAGTATTTTAATTGAGTTATGAGTGTTTCCATATGTGACTATAGTTGGGCTACACCGGAAATTTCTCCTTCTATGTCTATTATTGCAGGAGATGCTTCAAAATTTAGCGTAATATCCAAATATTGATCCTGAGTTTTAATGTTCTATTGATTCAAAGGAACATGAATATGCATAAAAAATATGAAAATGAACCACTCCTTATGTTTCACATTTGGGATCTCAATCCAACTGACCTAAGAAAACTTTGAACTGTTGATCATATTCCAAGACAAATTCATCCTATAACATTCGTTCAACATCGCTTGTTTGATATCTGCTAAGATTCTTGGTTGTGTTAAACTCCTATACCAATAGGTGTCATATATCATGATTGACTTAATGGGCTATGTAATATGTTCATACATTTCTTTGTTGCAAAGGTTTTCCATATTGTCAAAAAAAAAAAAAAATTAAAAAATTAAAAAATGTAAAGAGGGTATACCGTAAAAGAAAAATCAAAGAGTGAAAAGAATAAAAAATGGCCAAAAAAGTAAAATAAAATGAACCCCACCAAAAGAAAGGCCAAGGAAAGTGTGCAAGTCTAAATGCCACTACCTTTTGTTCTTATGTAATAAATAAAATTGTGTGCAACTTGTATTCTATGCCGCAATTTATGAACAGTCAAACAGCTTAAGCTTGGCTAGTTCATCTTTCAATTTTATGTTTTAGAGATAGAGAATAAAATCTGACCAAACTGTTTAATCTTGGCAGATAACTAGATAGGTAGAGTAAATAAAAGGAGCTCAACAGTTTAATCTGAGCCCTTGGATGTAATAAGGATAGAATTAGATAGATTTCCAAATGTAAAAGAAAAAGTGTGATGAGGGTTTGCCAGTCTAAGTGCACCCTAATAAAGAAGAAAAAATGGTAGGGTAAAGTAGGTAGGGTAGGTAGATGATGTTGCAGAATTACATGTGATGGATAATGATTCTAAAGTCTTAAATCTTTACTTTCATCACAAGTGCAAAGGCAGACACTACACTGGAAGAATTTCAAGCAAATCAAAGTCAGATTATTAACTTCCCTGCTCATTTTTCCCTAAAAATTTCACTAATTTCCCCTAAGTACTAAGGCATTTGAAAATTAAAGGGGCTCAAGGCATTTCCTCGACTTTTGGAGGGACCGGACCCTCGGCCCAATAATTTGAAAAGCCTAAGTACTTAAAATCATTCATCATGACATTCATTTACTTCTAAAAAATATTTTCCTAAGTAAAATTCCATTTTACTTAGGAAAATCATGCAATATTTCATAAAAACCCTATTCATAAAAGCATAAGTTAAATACATTATCTTGATGTTTTACACTTAACACTTTTGTTCATTTCCATATTAATTTCTAAAATTATTATTTAAATCGCTATGTAAATTTTCCCTTTTCCCGTATTATTTTAATAATAAAATTCCCAAATAATAATATCCCGTCTGTTGGTTGAAAAATAACCATATAAATTTAATTAATTGGTTGAATTTCTAATTAATAAACAAAATTGATACTCCGCCGTATAAAGGGATTAATTAACTCCCATGGTTAATTAATAACCTAATCCACCAATCAAAATTCCCCCGATGAGATTATTTCATAATAAATTACGTCATGCCTGCTAGTTAATTCCCTATCATCTTCCTTTCCCGATGACCATCCGATCGACTAATCTCAGATCTACGGTTATTATCAATATCGTTGGCCATCCTCGTCCGAACGTTAATGTGCAATCGCGGAGTGGTTTTGCGAACAGTGCCTTGCCATGCGTCACAAGATGTATGGAATCGCTGGCTCCTGGCTAAATACCACTTGTCCCTAAAAGCGGTGCAATATATACTGCTTACCACCCTCTGCATATGACAAACTATCTTTTCCCGCATACGTCATCCATCCGAAATAACAAAACCCCTGCCAACCTCGACTTTGTGAATAAAACAAACAAATGCACGTTATTTTCATCATTTTACCCTCCAACCAGTGCTCCCATGCAAAAAACATCAAAATCAATTGTTGAAGATTTCCAACCGCCACTTTGCCAAACGATTTTCAGCTGAACCAGTCAGCTATTACCTGCACCTGTTTCCTCACTATTCACTTCCCGAAACAGGTATTTATCCAATTTCCATCAAACCCTACAAGTCTTGGTTTTTATTTTTTCCACAGAAAAAGACTAAAAAACAGTACAATTCGGTCTTTGTTTCACCCCGTTAGTTCCCAGACTTATAATTTTGCCCATTTTTCCACTAAAAACCCAAATTCGTTTATGAATCCACAAGAACCAGAATACCAGAAGCACAATAGTGTGAAGACATGTTGGACCTTTTGTAAAAAATATCCTTGGATGAATTTTGGTTATTTACTACAGTAAGTAATGGTAAAAGGATAAACAGAGGTTAAAGAGCATAACAATTAAAGAGTATCAGTGGTTAAAGTGTATTAGGTAAAAGTCAGAGTGAAAGTTAAAATGAAGTTACAGAGCAGTCAAAGGTAAAAAGTAAAAGTAATTACAGAGGCAGTAAAATGGTAAAAAGAGATGAAAATACTTTCACCAACATTGAATTTTATCTAAAGTGAAAGTAAAACAGTTAAAAGAACAAAAAAGTGAAAAGATGAAAAACACAACAAGAAGGAACATTTTTGCAGAAATTTCATGCTTTAGTCATTGTTTTCCAGAAACTATTGTGAACAATCCAAGATGAATTTTTCAAAACTAGAGGATTTTTATGTTCTTAAGAGTACCATCTACACAAACCTCTCTCACTTTTCTAACAGCTATTATGGTTTTGGAAATATTAAACAATGTTGGAAAGCACTTTTTGCAGAAAATTCCAGTTAAGTCATCATTTTGCAGAGAATATTGTGGCCAATCAGAAATACATAATACAAAAATGAAGGAGGTTTTTGTTCCCAAGATACCTATCTACAAAAACCTATATCACTTTTTGCACAGTGATTTCAGAATTAGAGATACATGCACATCGTTAAAGGCTATTTTTTCAGATTCTGTAAAACTCTGTTTTACACATATGTTTGCAGAGCCTATTGTGCACAGCTGGAGAGGAATTTTAGGAAAATGAAAGAGGTTTATCTCACCAACATATTTATCTACAATAAACTCTTTCACTGTTTACATATCTATTACGAATTGAGAAATAAAAATATATCATTGTACCCCAAGTTTGCAGAATTGTTGGAGCAAAATGCACAAAGAAAGGAAGCAGTTAGTGACTTGGATGCCTCATCATCAACTAAGAGTTGGATAAAATTCAAATTCTCCTCTTTTTCATCACCTATCCATAAAAAATAGTGCCAAATATATGCATTATTTTTAGTGTCCTTTACTTAAGTTATATTTATGTAAAATAGTTGGAGATATTTGTGAACTAATCTTGATATTTTTTCAAGATATTTTAGTTTAGAATTTGTATAAATACTTCACTCTTGGAAGTATTTTGGGGTTGGATTTTTTAGACTTTGCAGTAACATTGACTATTTTGGAATAAAATGTTGTTGGAGAAATTTGTGTGGCTAGCTGGATGAGGAATTGATGCGAAAGACTTTTTACAAGATTCTTGTGTCAAACTACGGATCAATAAGTCATCTATCTCTTATGTGTTGAAGTCTTTATATTTGTTTAATATATCATATGTGTTTCATTTCTGAATGATTAACGAAAAGGAATAAATCAGAATGTGCTTAAGTGTAATCTGATTTTAATCATTGTTATTCTAAATGTTTTCTTCTAAACTGGTTTAAACAGTGAATTCTTAATTTCTCCTATTTTTCTAGTTTAAGAATTTTGATTATTTAGTAAAGAATACTTAATTTCTCTTTATTAATAATCACCCAATTTCCCTCTCTTGAATGTGTTGAAGGATTCTTAATTGCCCTTCATCCATTTGAGTTCATCCCATTCATTTGAAATCTATAATTGTTCCCTGTTTGATTATCTTGCCCTGTGAAACCATCTTTTGTTAAGAGACTTAATCCAGTTAAGTTATCCTCTTTGACTCCATTAGCCAATAGACTAAATTACTCAATCTTACCCTCAGCTATTCAATTCCATCACCCAAACTCAATCAAAACCCTTGAACTTTATAACTAGCCTGATATCTTCTAAAAACAAAGCTAAATTTTACAGAGAGAGCCCTCTCTGGGTACATATTGGCTAGATTCTGTACCTAAAAGTTGGTTTGTGGTTACCTCAGACCCCTTTCCTCTTCCCAACAACTTCAAGGAAAATCTGAGTGATAACAGGTTGTATGATGGGAGCATTGTTCTTCTACTTCATATACCATTTCAAGACTTAATCTCTCAAATAATTTTGCAGCTCTATAATGTTGGTGGCATCATCTTGAACATTATTTTTAGCCCATACCGCCTCACACACAAATAAATTCTATTTGAGATCTTCATTCCAAAAACCATGAAGGACTGACATATTGGAAGTTTTTGCCATATTTGTCTGACCACCATCTCTTGAGAAAGGTTTGTTAGGTACAACCACTAAAATATGTGGTGAAATATACACAATATGATTCAACGAAGGACTTTTTGGTCCACTTCCACCTAGTTTACTAGACTAGACCCTATTACTATCCTAACTATCTTCACTCTCTTTGATAACTAAGGTACATAAAATTATTCTTAGGGAACCTACCTCTATATGAATTAGTGCATGTGGGGTCACGGGTTCAACGTAGGGCATATTTTGAGTTGGGTTTCTAGGATGGATGTCTCCTACTACTCTTAGGATAAACTATGAAGGTTCCTCATCCTCTCCTTCTACATGTGATATTATAATGGTCTTTGGTCCTAAATTTTCTAATCTCCACTACTTCTCCTTCTGTTATGGACTCTCACTATATCCTTCACTAGAATTCAATAAAATGTAGGTACCGATGCACATCTCTCCCTTCTGTCACTTCTACATCGAAACCTTATTCCATTGTGTAAAACACTTCTCTTTCATTCTACCATATTTTCCTTCATATACATTATATAACCTAAATTCCAAAGAAAATATCCTCATGATCCCATTTATAATTCTTCCATAACTCCTTCATCCTCTTCTTCCTTCTACTTCTACATCCTAACCTTGTTATCTTAGATTATTCCTTTGCCATCCATAGATTTCCCTTAGCACACGAGGGATTTAGTTTCTCATGGTGTCAAAATCCATCTTCAAAACAAATTTATCACATAGCAACATCCTCATAAAATTATGAAATGCCCAAATGTATGTGCCTCATGAGCCTTTAAAATTTTTTGTCTCCACAACACTATATGAGACCATAGATTTGATTGAAAATTTGGTAACATACACTCCAAGAACACTTTCAAACCCAAAAATAATTGTTCAAAAAATTTTACTATCCACAAACTATAATCTTTGAACTTGCTCAAGATTATAACTCCTAATCTCAATAGGGTGTGAGTTCCTATTCATATCATTGAATTTATATATCCACTATATGATAATATTCGAAACTCTATAAAGGAAATTTCATAAATATCAGTGAACACATATCATTGCAGCCATGCATCGACACTAATTTTTTGATTCTTGATATTTTTGAAAGTAAATTTATGTAGATTTTCCTAAAAACATGGTCTAATTTCTTCCTTGGTGGGTGTTGTAGCTCCTAGAGATAGGTTTGAGTTGAAAAATACTAGTGCCTAGGACCTCTTGAAATTAGAGGTTGGATATAGACAATTTTAAGGGTGCCTCTGAAAGAATATGGATTAAGAGGATAATGATTGTGGTGGTCCAAGAATGATTAAGAATTTGTATTTTGATTCATTTGAATTACCCTATACTGTGAGAGGGCTCAAGAGGCTATATGACTCAGTGGATTTTCAAATCGGCCAAGTATGAAACAATGAGCAGAGGCTTTCAAAATATGTAGAGGTGCTGAGAAGGAACTCGTGAGAGACAGGCTTAAAAGTATTAAGAATATGTCTCCCAAGAACTCAGAGGAAGTAGATGTAAGTGGAATCTGACCAACAATATATATTCGTGGAGCGTGAATTAAGGGGGCACAACAAATATAACACATGAGCATTATTCATACACGAATTCATGAATAAAAATGCATACCTCTAGCAGCTACATTACATGAATCATCAAAGCAACTAGACATTGAAAGATGATTATAAATACACGAGAGATGATTAATAAACAAGATAATATAGATACATACTACTCATTGCTCCATCTGGAATCCAAATAAACAACGCTGAACATCATCTTATGTTCATAACAGCTCTCCCAAATATGTGTCTTTGAGCATAAAGAGCACAGTCATACAGAAATACAACAAAAATTATCCAAAATTCTGAACCCTTCTTTCATCTTTGAACTCTCTACATATAGGGTTCTCCCTAAGGGTTTACGATAGAATCAAGTTTCATGATCGGCCCACACATGTGAAAATAAAAATATCATAACCAAATCGTAGAGTGTACATCGAGAAATCACTCCCATAATCATAAAATAAAATAAAAATCATGTGAAATCGATATTTTAACAACAAAACATCATAATCAAATAGTAAAAGAAACAATATAGTGGGCTACAAAGGCCAAATCCTATAATCTTCAAAATGAGGCAGCGGAGAGTAGCTATGAACAGGTGGGCAATCTAGCTTCTATCATATGATTCCACCTACCATCGAAAGCCTCCACTCCATTATTCTTATGATTTCCACTAACCATTACGAAATGGCCAGTCATGCTATGCGTGGCTAGCTCTCTAGCGAGGAGTTCTTAGACTAACTAAATACACCATAGTTGCGCTTTTCCAGCCAAAAAACCATCCCATGTTTTACTTGCAAAACCAGAGACTGGGTTTCAGAGGGGGGCCAAAATATATCATGAGTCATCAGATGTGTGATAGGGAGCAGAGATGAGGGGAAGATGGTAGAGCAGAAAGTGAGGCCTACGGCATTAACACACATTGGGATGGTTAACACTGAAAAGAGCGAGACAAAGGTCGTGGAAGCGCTTTGATGATGTGGCAAGGAGGTGGGGCCCAAACTCATATCGAAAATCACAATCGAAATTTGGGGAGTGTTTTGTTATGAGAAACAGAGGTAAAAGATGTGACTTGCGATGTGCGATTTGCAATGAGCGGAGAGGAGATGTGACATGACAGATGTGGGGCCACCAACAAATTACAATCGGGAGTGTTTTATTATGAGAAACAAAGGTAAAAGATGCAACTTGCGATGTGCGATTTGTGATTAGCGGAGAGGATACATGGCATGACGGAGGTGGGGCCACCCTCAAATCGCAAGCGGGAGTGTTTTGTTATGAGAAAATGAGGTAAAATTTGCGACTTGTGATGTGCGATGTGAAATAGCGGAAAGGTGACGTGGCATGACGGAGGTGGGGCCACCCGCAAATCGCAATCAAGGAATCAGAAGTTTGATATTATGATTAATAGAGGAAAACATTACGAGTTATGAAGTGCGATGTGCGATGGCGGAAAGGTGATGTGGCGGAAGGGGTTCCATTTACATCGCAATTGGGGAAATGATGCCGGCAGAGTTAAAAAGTGTAAGTAAAATGTAGTTGGTGATGTGAAAAGGTGAGTGGGTATCAATAAGGGTTTAGAGTGGAGAGAAATGAATTATGAATGATAAACGTTCAGGCGGAAAATGTGAAAAGGGATAAGGTTTTATCGCATCAGGGGTTTTTTGAAGGAGCGCAATGGTAACTTGTATGGAGTTTTGCGATATGTGATCGACGATTGAAGAAGGGGCCCACACCAACATTAAAATCAGATCATGTCTCATCCCTGTGATTTTCTTATATGGGCCACTTCTCCACCTTATGTGTGGTCACAGGCCAACATTGGCTCCATCTATGGACAACATGTTGTTCTAAGTGCGTTGAGAACCTGCAGACCTGAATGTCTATGCTTTAATGGGCCCATGGAGTCGCAAATGCATACTGTAAATCTGAACCGAAACTACAACTAAGTTGTGCACTTCAAACTATCAAAACGTAAATCTTTGCCACCCGCTGATCATATTGAATGTTGAAATCTGACCAATGCTGAAACTGAAATCTGAAACACACTTGAACTGAAAACTGCAAAGAAATCTCAAACTAAAACTGGAAATATACTCATAGCACTGAGCTTATTTTCACACCTACCTACCCTAATCTGTTGGAATTATTTATATTCTAAATGATACAATAATTCCAGTGTATCGAGGCAAGCAACTGCTCTAATAACTTTGTTCTTTCACTATTTTTCACCAAACTCAGGAACAAACCTGTTAATGGTAATTGATATAAATTCCCAGCCTGATCTTCATTGCAAGGAGCTTGGTAAACCTAAACAACAACAGAAATGATGAAAAGGAATGGTGGATTTGTGATGAATAATTTCTCAATATAGATAGCCACTGGATCAAGATACACTTGACCTATTTCTGAATATTTTGACCCAATCGATCCAACCTCATAAATTCGTATTGCATATGTGTTCTCCATGTCTTCAAACAACTCGGAACATATTTTCATTTTATCTGATAAATTTTGTGTTGATACTTCTACTGAACTAGACAATAGGGAAGACTTTCTAATCATATCCATATCATAGCAGCTTCTAAAATTATTACGTGTACATGAAAAATGACTTTGAAAACTCCAACCATCCAATGTATCATCTATTGGGTCATGAAGTGCTTTAGATGACTATAGCATTGGTTCCACAGAAATCTCATGATTTCTCCTATGATTATCAACCAAAATGTGAAAAGAATCCCTTTCAAAATTTGAGATGAATTAAAGCATAAACGTAGAGAATCAATCTGGATCAATTCTTCCTCTGTTTTAAAATTTTTCTCTCTGTTCCGCAGGTTCACTTCCACATCAACTGTAATATTTTTCATTTTTTCAAGGGTTTCAATGTCCCTTTCTCTTACTTTGAATGCCATCTCTAGATTTAAGGCACCTGGGTGATGCAAGAGATCTACCCTTGGGGGTTGTAATATTCCTTTTTCAAGATTGCTCATAAAACATGCATCAAAAATTCATTTCCAGAAAAAATTACAATAAAACAATGAAATGGACTCTTGGATCCCATATATTAGACAATATGAAACTTAAATCCAATAATAGAGCTTAAAAAAAGCAAACTGGGTGGGTCAAACAGATCTCCCACACCTAGGATTGCCAAATAGTGCTAAAACCCCAAGACTGCAAAATGTCGGAGCAACTGCTCAAGGGACTGTGTAGTCTAAGAGAGGGTTTACACATAAAAATATAAGAGAAAAATATATCTACTCATGTATTTATAAATAATTCTGAATAACAGAGATCTAAGCTCCCTTTACATAATAGAAAAGAAACTGGCAAGGGTTTCTTATCAAACACTCTACATACAAAATGGGATATTCAGTAATTTAATGAATCACCACTGCAAAAATGAAGTACATGAGTGTATGAGGCTTAAAGATGTATGATCTGATGTATATCCCTCAAGGGCTTCCTCCCATGAAAGGATGAACCTCTCAATCACAAGGAAACATTGCAACGGAGCCACCAAACCATGCAATGAACACTGCCTCCTGAATAATGCATTCCCTAGATGGAAAAACGCTGGGAATGTCTAGGAAATGTGTGGCCTGATACCAAAAATCTGAAATAAGCTTTGGAGCTCTCTAAACAAATCTCTCAATTGAAGGAAACCTTCCTCCAATGAGAAACTAGCTCAGAAGTCGAGATTCCAATCCCTTCCACTGCTGCACCCAGCAACACTACACAATCTCCGACAAAGTTGTGCTGATGAAGATGGCTGAAGCTTGGCCTGAAAACCTGATGTGGAATGATTAATACAAACTCTCCCAATGAGCTCCTCAAAGGAAGGAGGTGGGATTCCCACCCAGGAACACCCAGTACAAAACAACACTGCAACTTTGCTAAGAAGCAAAGCAGCAACAATTCTTGGCAACCAAGAATAATAATATAAAACATCCTCAATAATGCTGCCATCCTCTTCCTTATATAATATGTGAGTTTTCTTGCCCTTGGCCCCACTCACTTAGGTTACTTCTAACCCAAGTTACATTTCCTTCCAAAATTGCGTTATCCAACCTAGGATTCCTCCTCCACTAAAACTGCGTTGTTGACTTAGTCAAAGCAGCTTCAATTTAACCTTGTTAACACATGGAGGTGTTTTATTTGGCTAGAAAGAGTGCCCCATTTCACATTTGGAGTATTTAATTCCGCCTTAGGAGACTTATGGGCTTTTCTTCCCATTTATTCACCGACTATAGCTGTTGCTATCTCTAGTGTTCCATTTAGCTTGGAGGCTAAAATTTTGGAACATTACAGTCCTCCCTTGCAAAATCTTTGCTTGTACTCAAGAAAATGCATAAGGAGAACAAAATATATCCCCTCTTCCTCATGTGGCCTCTATAAATAGCCTCCATCACTGCATCAAGAGAATCTGCAAATAAACTGTCATCCAATGCTTCCCCCAAGTGTGCAAAACCAAAGTGTCTGCATCAATCAAAGGTGGGAAGTGTGAATGGAAACATGCTAGTTGTCTCATGGCCTCCACAAATTAAGAGTGATGATCAACATGGTGAATGAGTGCCTCCCTCACCCATGCAATCATCCAAATGAAGTAAGCCACCCTCCAACATGGTAACTCATGAAAAGTCTCTTCCACCTTGTGCTCCAGAAATGTAGGTGGGCTGAATAAGTGAACATGATAGGAAAGAGGGCCTATCCCATGCTGGCCTCCTCTCCACTCATGATAAGTGTAGAAGGCATGCTGATCTTGGGCTGAAACATGATGGCCCTCCAATGGCAAGAAGAAGATTGGGCCTCCAAGGACTCTTCCTCCAAAATCATGAGACATGCCAACCCAAACCATTCCATTCAAGATGAATGGCACATCATCACCACATGGCATCCAATCATAAAATGGTTGAAGGTTATGTGCAATTTTGGATGATACATATGGTCTCTCTGGTGGATACAACGCAGTTCTCCCAACTGCTGCTTGAGAATGTCATATGGAAAGTGGTCTTGCAACAAGTTACAAGCTGTATATGTTTTTTCTCCCAACATGGCGAAGTAAGCATCAATGTATATCAGCTGTACATATATAAAATAACAATAAACTTGCCCAAATTCATGTATATATGGGCTACTATCGTCATAAACATTGGCCCTAAAGTGACCATGAAACCAAAAAATACTCTTTCTCTTTTGAGGAGCAATGCACTATTCAAACATGGTGGGAAAACACAAATACTCAATGGAGTAATCAAAAAATATAGAAATGCATTTCCTACCATACATAGTGAGTAGGCTAAAAGTGGGGTCCATGTACCAACTCCCCCATGAGGATTCCCTCACAAGAATCTAAAAGAAGGGATACACATACTCTTTAGAACACTCCATCAATAATAACATACTCCCATGTGTCAGCGTTGTAGGCCTTAAGAATAAGGCTCCATGAATTCTCCCTTTGACATTCCACATGCCAAAGCCATCCACCATCATGTTGCTAAGTAGGAAGATCATCTTCTGACATGGAAGTCTCTCATGATCCTCCAATGCTGAAGGGTAGCCTCCTTGCACCATGAATGTGCCTTCCCTCTTCCCGGAAATATCATGAAAATTATGGGAAGGATTTTTCCCATAATATCCCAAGTGTAACCATAGCAACAACAATTTTTGTTGCTGCCTCATCTCCCCCTCATGCAAGTGATGAAGTAAAATCATGATGGTTAGCTTGTATGATGCCCCATACCAAAAACTCTTCTACTGCTCTATCATATGGGTGCCATGCCAACTAATTGGTTTTTCTCTCCATACAAAGCTTCCATTGAACCAAAACACATTAGCAATGTATGGAATAAAGATAAAATAAAAACAAGCTGCCAAATGAAAACCAAAGAGTGAATCATGGTCCCTCTCATGGAGCCAGCGTAGTGCATCCTTGGCCTGCATCAAAATAAGAAATAACAAGTGCTTTTCCAACCACTTGTTTGCTTCCATACTCATCTCATAAGATGAAAACATGAAGTTACAATATGGGGTCATTGGTGAACACCAAGAGACATATGGATTCCCCCACAACTCATCAAAAAGATAGCCAAAATCAAGGCTACAAGTAGTTGCAAGTACATCATCATATAATATACAAGAAGAGATGATTCTTCTTGTTACATCATGCTGCTCAAATAAGGGAAATAAGTACAATACAAAACATGGAATGATACCTCCTCCATTATGTACTTGAGGTCTTGAGCCGAAATGGCTCAACTGGAAATTCTCCCTCACTCCCAATGAGTAGGAAGGTGGTTGTGGCATCCTCTCTATCACCATCCAGGCTATGCATCTCTTTGTATGCTGATATATGTCATGCTGGATGCCCTCCCAAGTGAAATCCTCTATCAACTGGAAATATGCATCAAAGTGCATAGAAGAGAAGTCCTCATGTGCTGCATGTAGCAGCTTCTCCTTGAGACTAGAAGATCTAGTCAAGAAGATACTGCCATAGGAATAGATGACGACATCATCCACCATGTATCTGTCATCTCCATCAGGGTCATCAAGAATCATGCATGCACCAAGATCCTTGGAGTATTCCACCAAAAGCTGAGATCTCCAATAAGGATCAATCCTCCTCAAAGACAGCGTTGGTGATCTAGCATGTGAAGCTCTCCTCATGCTGATGCCTGCTAATTTGACATCCCCCATGCCAAAGTCTTCCTCCAAACTCTTCACCTCTCCAAATCCCAAGAGTGGTGAACCCAAAGACAAGATATCTCTCATCAACTGTAGATCTGGTGGCCTCCCTAGTGGAATGCCTCTATGTAGTGAGACATCAATGTCAAGAGTAGACTGTACATATGATTGGGAAACTTTTCCCTTGCCCTCACTGCACAAACAAATCTACCTCTTCCTTCATTGGCTCTCTGAAATAGAGAAGGGTGTGTACCTCTCATCAAATTATGTCGCTCTTCCTCCCTTCCTCCTTCTTCCAGTTGCAATGCTGCACAATCATTTTTCTCACTGATTGTGCTTGGATCTCTATGTATGAGATCCTAGGGAACTTCTTGCAAAGATACAAGAATCCATCCTGTTGGAGCATGTGCTCCTCCTCTCTCTGCATGAGGCACTGGATGTGCTCTATATATGACAGCACTGTTGTCTTCTCCTTCATCAATGTGTGTATGAAACATCTCAACCATTGGATCCCTTTGTGAAAAAGTGATCCCCGTGCCCTCTTGTTCAAGAATATGAACAGGAGGTTTTGCTTCCGGCAAAGTGTAATGCAAGACACCAGCTCCTCCCGTGTTTTTCTGAAATGGATTTTCCTCCATCACATGCAAGGGTTTTTTTTTCTCAAGTTTTCCTTGCTCATGTGTCTTAGGAAGCTTTTCACCAAACCTCTCCATCAATGTTTTTATGAATCTTGCGTAAGAGAAAGTATTGGAATTCTTTAAGGAATGACATTCAAAAATCCACCATGCATGAGCCTTACCTCTGAAATGCAGTGCTTCAACTCTAATAGCTTCATCTCCGGAAATATGGTGCAGCTGCAAATAGGAGTTTAGCTCCTTCACCCAAGTTCCAACTGAACATGTAGGTGATCCGGAAAAAGTAGATAAAAGAAATATATCTTCATCCTGTTGTTGGCTCTTCTCCATATGGATCTTGAAAAACTCTTGGAAATCAGTATGATCTCTAAACCTCTCAGTTTGAGATTCATACTCATGCAACAAATCACTAAGAGTCATTTTCTTAGGCATTCTTCCTCGTCCCATCCATCTCAGGATAGCTCTAGGAATTTGACTGCGTTGTGCATCAAGGAGTGCAGCTACATGCTCACACTCACCATGTGAAAATATATATTCAGCTCTGTATTCGACCTCCTTTGAAGATTTCATCTCCAATCTCATTTTCTTTATCTCTCCTTGAAAGCTCTTCATAGATTTTGGAAGAAGCTTTGTAATCTTGTCTTCATTTCTTCCTGCACACCCTGAAGCTTTATGGATTATTTCCATCTCTCCTTCTTCTGATAGCTAGATCTCATAGGCTGGGCCAAAGATCATGCTCTGATACCACTGTAATATTCCTTTTTCAAGATTGCTCATAAAACATGCATCAAAAACACATTTCCAGCAACAAATACAATAAAACAATGAAATGGACTCTTGGATCCCATATATTAGACAATATGCAACTTAAATCCAAGAATATATCTGAAACAAATCAAACTAGGTGGATTAAACAGATATACCACACCTAGGATTGCCAAATAGTGCTAAAACCCCAAGACTGCAAAATGTCAGAGCAGCTTCTCAAGGGACTGTGCAGTCTAAGAGAGGTTTTACACATAAAATGATAAGATAAAAATATATCTAATCATGTATTGATAAATAATTCTGAAGAACAAAGATCTAAGCTCCCTTTACAAAATACAAAAGAAACCGGCAAGGGTTTCTTGTCAAACACTCTACATACAAAATGGGATATTCAGTAATTTACTGAATCACCATTGCAAAAATGAAGTACATGAGTGTATGAGTCTTAAATATGTATGATCTGATGTATATCCCTCAAGGGCTTCCTCCCATGAAAGGATGAACCTCTCAATCACAAGGAAACACCGCAACGGAGCCACCAAACCATGCAATGAACACTGCCTCCTGAATAACGCATTCCCTAGCTGGAAAAGCATTGGGAATGTTTGGGAAATGTGTGGCCTGATACCAAAGATCTGAAATAAGCTCTGGATCTCTCTAAACAGATCTCTTAAGTGAAGGAAACCTTCCTCCAATGAGAAACTAGCTCAGATGTCAGGATTCCAATCCCTTCCACTGCTGCACCCAACAACACTACACAATCTCCAGAAAAGTTGTGCTGATGAAGATGGCTGAAGCTTGGCCTGAAAACCTGATGTGGAATGATGAATACAAACTCTCCCAATGAGCTCCTCAAAGGAAAGAGGTGGGATTCCCGCCTAGGAACACCCAGTGCTAAACAGCACTATAGCTTTGCTAAGCAGCAAAGCAGCAACAATTCTTGGCAGCCAAGAATAATAATCTACAACATCTTCAATAATGCTGCCATCCTCTTCCTTATATAAGATGTGAGCTTTATTTCTCTTGGACCCACTCACTTAGGTTACTTCTAACCCAAGTTACATTTCCCTCCAAAATTGCGTTATCCAACTTAGGATTCCTCCTCCACTAAAACTGCGTTGTTGACTTAGTCAAAGCAGTTTCAATTTAACCTTGTTCACACATGGAGGTGTTTTATTTGGCTAGAAAGAGTGTCCCCTTTCACATTTGGAGTATTTTATTCCTCCTTAGGAGACTTATGGGCTTTTCTTCCCATTTATTCACCAACTATAGTTGTTGCTAACTCTAATGTTCCATTTAGCTTGGAGGCTAAAATTTTGGAACATTACAGGGGGTGGCCTTATATCAGCAAGCATTGAATGATACACCTTGTTGAACCTGGCTGAAAAATACTGTACCATCTCCTCTCGTTGTCTTTTTAAATGTTCATACTCTTCTATGATAAGAAATACATTTCGCATGATTACCCATTAACCTAGGAAAAATTGCATGAATTGATGAAAAGTGCTCATGCTAGCAGCTGGAAGATTCTCAAACCAATTTTTAACTTTATCTTACCATGGTAGGAAAAACATCCTAATACATACATCATCTTCTTCCTTTACTGATGACTACAATACATTGACTAAAGGATCATGGTAAACATGCAACATAAGATCTTCTAGAAGATTCGTAACAGGAAAGAAAACCTCATTCCAAACTGCTACTTTGCTTGGGCGTTGAAACTAATTCTCTTCAGAAAACAAGGAAACCAATTGTTTTTCCTCATTATCCATGGTAGTCAAGTGATATGAGTGTTCTTTATCATTCTCTTTGTCACACAGAAGCTTGCAAGGGAGCTGCAAACTCTCGTTAATTTCGAGTGAAGGAACATGATTTGTAACAATCTATTGTACTACTTCATTAACGTCCAAGAAAAAAAGTAATGATTGAGAACTCTTATGATTTTCTTCAAGGGTTGTAAATTGAGATAAGGTGCAACCTAAAAGAGAATTAGAGGTATGGTACTCATCATGCAACTCTGATTGGTCTTTAATCTCTAAAGGAAACACTACTTGCTGAATATGTTCTTGTGGATCTAGACAATTAAGATCTGATCCCTCTGTTTCTAGATCACCAGACTGTTGTTTATTTTTAGTGTTTTCCTCTGGGAAACACTCCATGTCTTCCCCTTCTTCATGGAGGGTAAGCTCTTCCAGGCTAGGAACTGTTTTTCTACATGCAGTCCAAAAACCACCATGGGTCTTTCTTCTTGGAGATTGAGGCTGTCAGGAAAAGGGATCACACCATGGGACTGCATAAATCGGGACACTTGAGCATTGTATGAAGGTTGTTTCAGGAGCTCAATCTAGGGAACCGAGATCTTGACTTTCTCTAATTCTTTCTAGAGGTTAAAGGCTATGGGCACTTTTTCAATAATAGCTTCTTTGGACTGTTCTTTAGGATAGCGGGCAAGTTCAAAGTTATAGATGGGGACTTCTCATTTTTAGAGGATCATATTCTTTCTTTATGGAAGTGGATGAAGTGGCCTTATGAGAGGTTGACTCTTTAATTGCTTCTTCCCTTTACTAGCAAGACTAGGAGGGGTTTTTTCTCTTGATATTCACTCTTCATTTTGTTAGTGCACTCGGGTTCTCTTCCTGGAGGACCTGAGCTCATACTTCTTATGGAGTTGAACCTGCATGAAATCCACAAACTGTCTACAGTAATTGTTAATATATTGATCTTCTGGAGGGACTTCCTTCTCTTCTTGCTCCCCTTCCAGGATGATTTCACCCTCCTCATCATTAGAGTAACCGAGGAATTGATTCTCTTCACTATCTGTGACTTCCTTATCCTATCCCTCCACTTCTCCCTCCAAGTATAGAGGAGGTTGAATGTGGTCTTATTGTTCCTTCCTATGTCGTTGCAACAACTGAACAGGGGGATTCCGATATTGAGGATTAAACCCTCGGTTAGGACTCATTTGGTTGGGACGAGGAGGGGAATATTTTCCTCCAATTCAAGCTTAATCAACTTATTGGAAATGTTCTTGATTAACTTATTCATTTCTTCAATTCTATACTCTTTTGATTCCCTCTCCTGATTTGAAGTATAAGCATGTCCCCTGTTCTTTCTTCTGGCTTCATGTTATGTCTTCCCCTTAAATTTACCACCAGAAGAAAAAATTTCTGCTACCTCCACCTCCAATGCATCAATCTGGATCTGATCCAGAGATGTGGATTTTCTTTCTCTTAGGGTGAACCCAAACTCTGGTTCGAAAGCTCCTACAAAGACCACCTTATCAGCTGCTTGGGAAGGCTTTATTTCAGTAGGAATATTATTATAGAGCTTATTGAACCTCTTTATGAATTCCATTACATCCTCATTGTGTCTCTTCTTTAGAGAATTGAACTCAGTGAGAACGTATTCATGGTCCCTCTTTTCTCCCCATTTCAATATGAAGAAATTCTCCATTTCTTCCCAAGTGTGGACTGTGTTATCGGCTAGAGACTTGAACCACTTCCAAGCTTCTCCATCCAAGGATTGGACGAAAAGCCTTAACTCCACATCTAAATGTTCTACATTAGCATTCTCATCAAAAGCATAGAAGTTTTTAATATGTATCTGAGAGGGCATACTATCTTCCCCTGTAAACTACGACAACAGATCTATATAGTCTTGTGGCATATCATTTAGAGGTTGTGGGAGGGAAAAGGGTGCATACTTGTTCAAAAGGAAACCCAACACAACCATATTTTTTAGAGGTGGGGGTAGATGGTCGATCTGAATCTAGTGTGAGGCTTGGTGAAAGCCAGGATTACTTCTAATTAAGACTATTTTATAGTGGAGTCGCCAAGGTGAGGAATACGCAACTCCCAACCCTTCCTGCTCACTTGTTTGAAGGGTGGAATTTGTGTTTTCTCCCAGGGAAAATATTTCTTCATCTGTATCCCTAGAAACAACGCCAAAAATATGTTGTAGCTCCTGAAGATAGCCTTGAGTTGCAAAAGACCAGTGTCTAGGACATCTTGAAATTAGAGGTTGGATGTAGAAAATTTTAAGGGTGCCTCTGACAGAATATGGATTAAGAGGATGATGATTGTGGTGGTTCAGGGATGATGAAGAATTTGGATTTTTATTCATGCGAATTACCCTATACTACGAGAAAGCGCAGGAGGCTGTATGACTCAGTGGCTTTTCAAATGGGCCAAGTATGAAACAATGAGAAAAGACTTTCAAAATATGTAGAGGTGCTGAGAAGGAACAGAGAAGGAACTCGCGAGAGACAGGCTTAAAAGTCTTAAGAATATATCTCTCGAGAACTCAAAAAAAGCAAATGTAAGTGGAATGTGACCAATGATAGAGATTCTTGGAGCTAGAATTAAGGGGCCACAACAATTCTAACACATGAGCATTATTCATACACAAATTCATGAATAAAAATGCATACCACCAGCAGCTACATTACACGAATCATCAAAGAAGCATAACATTGAAAGATGATTATACATAAATAGGAGATGACTAATAAACAAGAGAATACATATACGTAATACTCATTTCTCCATATGGTATCCAAATAAACAACGATGTACATAATATTATGTTCAAAACAGCTCTCCCAAATATGTGTCTCAGAGCATAAAGAGCACAGACATATAGAACTACAACAAAAATTATCCAAAATTTTGAACCCTTCTTTCATCTCTGAACTCTCCACATATAGGGTTCTCTCTGAGGGTTTACGACCGAATAAATTTTCATGATCAGCCCACACATGTGAAAATAAAAATATTATAATCAAATCATAGAGCGTGCATTGAGAAATCAATCCCATAATCAGAAAATCAAAACAAAAGCAGGTGAAATCGAGATTTCAATTGCAAAACATCATAATCAAATAGTAAAATAAACAGCATAGTGGGCCACTGAGGCCAAATCCTGGAATCTTCAAAATGGTGCAGCAAGGAGTAGCCTTGAACAGGTGGGCAGTCTGGCTTCCATCATATCATTCCACCTTCTGTCAAAAGCCTCCACTCCCTTATTCTCATGATTTCCACTAACCATTTCGAAACGATCAATCGTGTTACACGTGCATAGCTCTTAAGAAGGGAGTTATTGGACAAACTGAATACACCATATCTACACTTGTCCCTATTGTCCAGGTAAATCCCCTCTGGGGACAGAGGCAATCCCTCTAGCCCTAGGGTGGGTCTAAAAACTACGGGAACATACTAACATCTACCTTCCTAGATTGTAAATGAAATTCAGATCAAGGAAGATGACCTACCTCGTTTAGATGCTATGTTGTCGTCTACCATCGAAGCTTCTTGATCTGTCGCTCTCCTCAAGCTCGACACACGCTTCTGCCAGCATTCGATTACATGTACAGATAGTCAAGACAACATGACAAGCATAAAACCATGACAAACATAAAACAATTACAACCTATCTAACTGATCAAGGAATGCTAGAAATCTCAATATAAAGGTAAACAAGAGTGGAAGATAAACATCAGATGCATTTTGTTATGATAAAGACAAGGGGAGTTTACAACCAAGCCTTCATGTTGAAGCTCTCCTTCGGTAGGTCTTCATCCAAGCACGTTTGCAATGCTCTCACACACAAAGGTCTAAGATCTAACTATGTTCTCAATCACACAAAAACAATCACACTCTGCACTATTCTCTCGAAGCTATGATTGCTTCTTCTCTATGCTAACTTTTTCAGCTATCTGTTCCACTAGCACATCAATGGAAGATGGATATATTTATAGAGGAGAGGAGGAGCTTTGGATCCCTACAATAGTGGAAGGGAGGCCTTATCCGTTGGGAGGTTTCCCAATAAGGTGGAAACAAGAGGCCAAAGGAGGTAGGTCGTGGCTATTTAGTCGAACCACTCCCTATGACTCATCCACGAAGTTGTTGTGATCGAAACTTCACCTCTATTTTTAAAAAACTTTCCATAAACAGATTGGCATGAGTGCTTAACTGGGACAGAGCACTAACTAGAACGAGCTCAGTGTTAATTTTCCAGCTCGACGTAGGAGTGTAACTGGATACTTGTGCTAAGGAAAAAACAGGTGTTTTTAGTGGTCTGCTCAGGAAATGGTCAACAAAGGGAATGTTATCCTCATGGCAAGGGATGCAATGATGGTATTTGCAAGGCATGACACTTCTAATTAATCACAGAAATGACCCTCCAATGTGCGAGATGGGGATTGCAGGGTCAGTGACAAATTAATGTGTGACAAATTCCCCCTAAAGTATTAAGTCCGAACATGAGTGAGGGGTGAAATTATTTACAAGTACATGCAAGAACCAGACGTTGTTGTCGGGATACCTGCAAATCAAGCATAGATACATATACATAACTGGAATCTCTGTTGAAAATACATGAATCCATGGTATAGGCGCAACTATCCATCAAGAAAAGGATCATGTGAATGGATCCTCGACATGGACGTAGCCATCCGAATAAAGGGATCATATGAAATAGATCCATGGTATGGGCGCAACCATCTGTATAGAGAGGATCAAAATAAGAGAACCCACGGTATGGTCGCAGCCATCCGTCTAAATAATCATGTATATAATCATGAATGACTCATCACTCCTCGCAACTTGGACTTTTTTGATCGAAGCCCAGGGTCTTGCACTCCAACACCACCCGATCAAAGTACAAATTCCAACATGTGAATAGATTTTTTGAAGTCAAACATGCTAGAAAATCACTTGATTACCGATCAATGATGTGAACCGTTAACAAGTGCAAGAAAAACCACCCATAATGTCAATGGCTCTCAAGGTACTACTAGTACAATCCACGGAATGTGAACAGTGATCTGAAGTCGAACACCCATGAAATCACCTGATTGAAGGCCAATGATGTGAACCTGTCATTGAATGCGAAGAACTTTCTATTACAACATGCAAGCTCTAAGGTACCATAAACGAGTCTCTAGATTAACTTCCTAGATAATGAGTTGAAGTTGACAGGAAGCAATCTATCGAAGGAGGGTCATAATGAATCCCCACATCATCGACACGAAATAGAGAAGGTAATATGAGTGTGAATCAAGACTGAAACAGAGGATCAAGGAATGTACAAACTGCAGAAGGATTTTATCTTGAACATATCAGTGACACGACTCTGGAATTTGGCAGCATTTGACTCAAATAGGATTAGAGATCATGTTGAAAAAATTTGTAATCGAATGAGAGGCAAACAAATTTCCCAAACCAATGGAGGCAAAGTGACAGAGTGAATATATCCCAACCCGACATGAATTGTAGACAAGTGTCATGTTCAAGAGTGACATACTTCCGACACAACTAATGAAAAAATTCCATTTTCCCCCACAATTTCTAGCGAGTACCTCTTTATTTTTACACAAGCTTGAAGAGGATAGCATATGCTTGTCATATAAGTTTTTCCTTCGGATAAATCCAACCTAGTACATTTTAAGAGCCCTAGGAAGGAAGAACTCGATAACGTCATGATTGAAAATTTCCGATGTCATTTAGGTTTAAAGAGTCTGACAAATGGAGAACTCGACATATTTTCATGTTTAGAGAGTTTTAAAAGAAGGCTGAAAATAAAACTCCATCAGTCCCTTTTCGTAGGTATTCTCACAGATCTGAAAAGGTAGAAAACTGTGTCTGAGAGAACCTCTTAGTCGTGATAGGCTAAGGTATTCCTATTTCGTAAATAATCCATCCCAACCCGAAAAAGGGTTAAACGTATACTGGGTAGATATCGTTTCGCAACCATTTGAAGAGTTAAAAATGACAAGAGTCTCGACAATCTTTTCAATTTTCGAGAGTTAGAAAAGAGCTGAAAGATGACTCCTCCTGGAGGAACAAGTGGTATTAAGGGTAGCTACTGGTTTCGGTAATTATGGAACTGCTCAGAACAAGTAAAGGTCAATAGGTTGCCTAACAAAACCACTCATCGCAACTGTTCCTCAAGAACGGGTAAAATAACCAAGTGAAGGCATATGATTGGTCGAGAAGATAGGGATGATGGAATGAGAAAACTAAGGTTCATCTAGAAAAATAGGCTGAGAAAATGGAAATCATGAGAGGTAAAATGGGAATGGTTTCATTTTTACACAAGCTTGAAATCAGGAAACTCTGCTTGAAGTTGGTGTCATTTTTACACAAGCTTGAAACAAAGATAAATTATGCTTGAAACCAGTTTCATTTTTACACAAGCTTGAAACGGAAACAAACTATGCTTGAAATTTTTGCATGCCCCCAACATTGTGACTCAATTCGAGGTACATGCCTCCCAAGCTTCAACCCATATGAAACACAGATGGAGTGAAGGTTCAAATTACGAGATCAAGAGAAAGACTCGACTGGGATTTTATGAGATCTTATCAAAGACTCGAATTGAAGAGGAATGTGTTTCATTGTTTTAACGAGGTTGACACATTAAAAGAACTATCCTCATAACCTAATTCATTTTTTAACGAGGTTGACATAGAATACGAACTATCCTCGAAAGAGCTTGTTTCATTTTTTAAGGAGCTTAACACAAGAAGACAAACTATGCTCCGACAACCTTGTTTCATTTTTTAAGGAGCTTGACACAAGAAAATGAACTCTGCTATGAAGACCTCATAATATTGAATAATAATTCATGGCTTCCAAGAGGTTATCATCTTATGGGAGAACAACATCTCGAAAATCAGGACCCAATGCCCCCAGCACATGATGCACAACGACACTATCACTGAATGAGGGCATGGGATAGGTAGCCACATAATTAACCTGTGGCAAAGATAAAACTAGCGAATAAAGACCTAGAACGGATGATGGTGGACCAGATGTCATGTTAGGACCAACGAATGAAAGTTGATCAATGGTCACAATCCGACCTTCATGTGGAAAACAAATCACACGAAAGAGGGAAGAGACAAGCGCTCCCATGACATAAGTATAGTCATGTCCCAGGAGAAAATTAAAATCCAAAGGGCCTGGAACAACCATCATGTCTATATGGACAATTTTCCTTTCCAAAGTAATGGGTAACTTTGGAAGGATCCCTAATGTTTGATTGGTTCCTCTATTAAATTCCAACAGATTCTAGGTAACAGGCATAAGCGGTGGAGAACCAAAAGCTTGCCAAGTAGTTGAAGACAGAATGCTAAGAGATGCACCTTCATCTATAATAGTGTTGGGTATGACCAAATCAATGTTTTGTACCTTTATCTAGAAAGGCACATAAGATGGAAGTCGGTATCCGACAAATCGACTCCAATCAAAGGAAGTGACCAAACTACTTGGAGGGGATACCATCGAACTGAGATGGTCTTCCCCTGTTGTTACCAGAGCAAGAGGAGCACTCTCTTGGACTTCCATCACAGAAGTAGGAGGAGAAACTTATTGAACTACAGGGATGGACGAATCTTTCTCCAAGTCCAAAGAATCTAATAAAACAAGAAGAACATGGGGGGGATGAGATCCACTCTCAACGGAAAAAATCTGATGGACCATAGGTAGAATCAATTCGATCGATTCCACGTCCAATGGTTGGTCGAAAACGGATTCTTGAATCTATATTTCCGGGGGAGCGGGATCGACCAAGGATGATGCTTGACCGAGTGTGGAATCAACTAGCAGAGGACTCGAAGAAAGCTTCTGGAAACCAACCGGAAGATAGGGTACAGAAACAGTGGAGTTTTCCAACACTCTCTTAGCTTCATCCATGTATGGGCAAAGGTGAATGGGATGATGCCCTTCACAAAACGTACAAGGATTGGTAATCGTACCCTGTTTCTTATGAGTCTTATCAGAGCTAGTTGAATATTTGTTATCAATATGACTTCCAGAAGCCAAAAGCAATGGCGGACGCCCGTTAGACCATGCGTCAAGTATCTTGGGAATGCCAGGGCAATCTCAAAGCAGATGGTTACCTTTGCAGAGCATGCAATGGAATTTGACTTTCCGTGGAAGCTTGGATGGTTCCGTAAGGGAAGGTTTCTTAAGTGCAATAGTTGCAGTATTAGCCTCTCGCTTATCTAACTTCTTCTTCTTCATCTTCTTTTTCTTCTTCTTAGCCACCTGGTTACTAGAATCCATACTTTCACCAAGCAAAGTAAAAGAGGAGGATGAAGAAATAGGTGAAGAAGGGGAGAGGTCCACTTTAGAATCAACATGATGTTGTGCTGGTGGAGGAGATGGTTGTACAATGGACAGAACACTCGAGACCACAGAGGTCAAGAATAACCAAACAGGCAACCCAACAGTTAACCTAGGCAAGGATAACGTTGCCATATAAGGAGCACCAAAATTTCCAAAAGAAGGAAAAGGACCAGGATTCCCTTCAGAGGTGATTCCTTGGTTAGAAAACTCCGGAAAAGCTGCCATTGGAAACAACCTTAAAAAAAAATACTAAGGAAGATAACTTTAACCAGGAATATTTCGTGGACGGTTAATTTTTAAGACATTGAAACAAAACTCTGTCGTTTCATATTTTAAGAGTCGAGAAACAGGTTAAAGGTGACTCTACCACTTTCAGGTTGAAACGAGCATGAAAGGACAAGTGCTCGATGATCTTTTCAAATTTATGGAGTCAGTAAAGATCGAAAATCACTGCTCAGGTAGTCTAGGTAAAAGGGTATACCAGGTTTCCATGAACTACCATATATACCTTGGTAATAAAATGAAAGAGAAATGACCAAGGACTTTTCGTACATGCAGGTAGTCTCCCCGAATGCTGTGTTCGGTGTATCACGGTTACAAGGCGGCAGACTTGGCTGCCTATGGATAAAGGATTGCAACCTATAGGGGTCTCCCTTTATATACTCGACGGTATGGGGAGCACAAGTCTGTACAAGTGCTGTCTAAAGGAAAAAGGCGAACAACAGCTACTAGGTTTTAAGACGCCGGAACACGTCTCTAGCCTAGACCACTAAAATGTTTGCATTAAGTTCCAATGTTTCCTTAGGTTCATTAAGTAAATTTTAAATTTAATCTTGAATTACGTCTCGGTTTGAAGGCCCTACTGCTGTCATATGAATCTCCTATATGCAACTATATGAGAAAATAAATCTTTCAATTTGGTGAATGCTCTCTAGTTAAGGGAAGAGTCTCAAACAATGATGCAATAAATAGAAAATGAAACTTTTCCAAACTAGATGAATTTCACTATACAAAAGTAATCTAAAACATTCAATGATGTGAGTTATGCAATGTAATCTATGCAAAATTCTCTTTTTTGAAAACTATGCAATTTTAATCTATGCACAATTTCCTTTTCTTTTGAAAGAATAAGAATGCACTCAATGCATTTTTCGATGAAATGAGAATCTACTTAATGCATGATTTTAATGAAAGAGAATGCACTCAATGCGATTTTTAGCTTTTTATCATTAAACAATGTAATCTAAGTTCAATGATAAACCTCAAAACATACTCTTCAATGCAACGTGATCTAATTCATTTTAATGAAAATAAAACTCTAAGATGAAAACTAAATGAATGCAAATCTTCTTAATTAAGGATGAATGCAAAAGGGATGCAAACCAACACTAAGAATGTAATCGTTGTTTTAAACACTTTGTAATGAAATTACTCAAAAGGCTAAAAGACATATGAGGTCAAGAACAAAAAGGACTTCCAAAGCATGAACTCAAAACAAGGCATTCATTCCCTTTTACATCAATCAATCAAAGAAAGAAGACTTTTCAACTGAACAATGAGAAATGTAATCTATGCTCACAACTGGAAAATTAAAGGGGAGAACGTGTAAACCATACAGAGAAAAATACCAGAAGGGAAAGACACATTGGTGGAGGAATTAGCGAAAAACATCAATTTTTCACACAGCCTAAAATTGGCACGACTGTGGTGGGTGAAACTAGCGCCAAATAGCGCAACTTGCTCACTGACAACTAGCGCCAATGGCCAATTGGCGCAGGTTTCTAACTGAAAACTAGCACCAATCGGCGCGACTATCAGAAAAATAAAAGTGCCAATGCCTGAACAAGAAAAAACAAAGAATTTATCCCAACCAAGACCAGACTCACCACTTCAAGCAAAAACTAAAAGATCATAATTGATGAAAAACATAGGAACAAACAAGGAAATGGTCATTCGACTAAATCCGTCAAATGACTAAGACCTCAAAGAGTGAAAAACTCAAAGGAAACTCCCCAGTGGAGTCACCAATTTTTTGTCCAGGTAAATCCCCTCTACGGACAGAGGCGATCCCTCTAGCCCTAGAGTGGGTCTAGCAACTACAGGAACATACTAACATCTACCTTCCTAGATTGTAAATGAAATTCAGATCAAGGAAGATGATCTTCCTCATTCAGATGCTATGTTTTTGTCTTCTGTCAAAGCTTATTGATCTGTCGCTCTCCTCAAGCTCGACACATGCTTCTTCCAGCATTCGATTACCTGTACAGACAGTCAAGACAACACGACAAGTGTAAAACCACAACAAACATAAAATAATTACAACCTATCTAACTGATGCCAAAAACCCCTATAACAGTCCCGCCAAAAACCCCTACTATGTTTGACTGGAAAAACCAAAGACTGGGTTTCAGAGGGGGGCCAAACTAGATCATGAGCCATCAGATGTGTGATAAGGATAGAGATGAGGGGAAGATGGCGGAGCTGAAAGTGAGGCCTACGAAATTAACACACAGCGGTATGGTTAACGCTGAAAAGAGCGGGACAAAGGACGTGGAAGGACTTTGATGATGTGGCAAGAAGGTGGGGCCCAAACTCATATCGCAAATCACAATCGGGAGTTAGGGAGTGTTTTGTTATGAGAAACAGAGGTAAAAGCTACGACTTGCAATGTGAAATTTGCGATGAGCAGAGAGGAGACATGGCATGATGGAGGTAGAGCCACCCACAAATCACAATTAGGAGTATTTTGTTATGAGAAATGGAGGTAAAATCTATGACTTGTGATGTGTGATTTGTGATGAGTGGAGAGGATACGTGGCATGACAGAAGTGGGGCCACCTGCAAATCATAATCAGGATTTTTTTGTTATGAGAAACGGAGGTAAAAGATGTGGCTTGCGATGTGCAATGTGTAATGGCGGAAAGGTGACGTGGCATGATGGAGGTGGGGCCACCCACAAATCGCAATTAGGGAATCGGGATTTTTATATTATGAGGAATAGGGAGTGAATGTTACAAGTTGCAAAGTGTGATGTGTGATGGAAGAAAGGTGACGTGGTGGAAGGGTGGGTCCCATTTACATCACAATCAGGGAAATGGTGCATGCATAGTTTAAAAGTGTAAGTACAATGTAGTTGGCAATGCGAAAAGGTAAGTGGGTATCAATAAAGGTTTAGAGCAGAGAAAAATGAATTACGAATGATAAAGGTTCATGCAAAAAAGGTGAAAAGGACTAAGGTTTTATCGCATTGGGGGTTTTTCTAAAGGAGCGCAATGTGATCGACGATTGAAGAAGGGGCCCACGCCAATGTTAAAAGAAGTTCATGCCTCATCCCTGTGATTTTCTTATAAGGGCCAATTCTCCACCTTGTGTGCAGTCACAGGCCAAAAATGGGATTCCATATCCCTTTCAATCATGAACCCTTGTCCCAACAATGAACCATTTATTGGCTGTAATTTTGAATCTCACCCAGATTAATGTGTGAGATGCGATCAACAAGCTCCACTAGTTATGAACCCTTTTGGCATCAACTATAAAATAGGTGAAGTCTCACATGAGGCACCTATGGGGGTTGTGAGAACTATGTTTCTATAGTCGTGAGGGGAATGTGAATACTATACTTGAAAGAATCCTATAGTGACCAACCTATGATTTAGATGCTAACCTTAGTTATACATATTCAAAGTGATTGCAAAAACATTACCAAACATAAATAAAATTTTAAAAAGGGATGAGCATAATCACACATAATCAACAAGACATTAAAATATCTTAAATGAAATAGAAGACAACATACATCAATATATATACACCTTTTGTTATTGAGAAAATGGAGTGTTGAGTGGAATTCATTCACATTCAAAACTCATTTCATCTCGACTCATTAACCGAATCAAAACCTTACAAAATCCAACAACCAACCCAAATTACTCAACATATTGATCAAAAACCTAACCAATCAACAACCAACCTGAATCCTTTTGGATTGTACCTCCTTATAAAAAACTACATGGACTTGAATACCATCTTAAATACCAAGGAATACAATTACCATGGGAATTTCCATGGACAAACATGCTATACTTTCCAAACTAGAGAAAATCAACATATGTTTGATGTAAAATAAAATTTATCCATTCTAGCTCCTTTTCATCCATGCTACTCCTTTTTATGTGGTTCTCCATTCTGGCTTGATTCTATGCACTTTGAAAAAATTGCACAACGCTCCATTGCATGTTTCTACTCCATCATGTTGTGCAAACTGCCTCAAAATGTCTTCAATTCTATCACCCAAATACTGACCTCAAAAATACACATTCTCCAATGTTGCATAAACTATGGGAATTCTTCTACCATGTCTTACTCCATGTCATCTCCTTGAATATGGTGTAAAATCCCCATTTTTCATGATAGCTATATTTTTTCTCCCTAACTTCCCCAACACTTAATGGGATGAAACCTTGAACCTTCTCCTAATGAATCAAATCTTTTTGGCTCACTTTATGCTAGATTATTTTGTTGTTTTTCTCGAGAATCACTCTTGAAAAATGAATATTTATATTCGTTCCCCCTTTTATCCACCTTGGACCTCTTATTGTCATCCCAATATTTTTCAAAGGATGGATTATTTTTATTATGCTTATAAAGGTATTCTCCCTTCCTCATAGCTTCAGATAAATTTGTGGATGAATAAAATTTAATATTTTCATTAAATAATGTTGGTAACGCAATCAAAAATCTTTGTATTTTATTTTTTTCATCCTTAATAAAACCAACATAGCTTAGTATTTGAATGAATTGTCTTCAATATTCCTCCATTGTCATGCTCCTTAGTTTATTTTCAAAGAACTCTTGTATTTACTTTTCATAGTGATGTTTTGACAAATAATTCTTTTGAAAACACCTTTTAGACTACCTCCACAAGATATTATTTTAATATAACAATTTGACTTTCTAAAGCTATTTGAACACAAATTTTATTATCCCTTCAAGTGATAAATTACAATTCAAATCTTTAATTTGGATGATAAATTATATAGTTGAAGGTACTTCCTAATTTCAAACAGCCCATATTTAAACCCTATTTATATTCACCATCAAAGGTAACATGTTTAGTCTTCCTAAGCACTCCTTACAAGTTATCCATTTAAGATTTTCTTCTTAGTTTTTTAACTAGTGATATGCTTGGATTACTACTAGTTTCTGAGAAAACATAAGAAATTTTAGTTGAATTCCTTGATGAGTAATGTTTAGGCTTAATAAAACATATATAATTCCTTGAACTTACTACACCCACCCCCCTCCTAAATTAAGAATTATATTCCTCCTCACTCCTCGAATGAAATTTCTAATCCATTCTCCTCTATAATGATTTAAGCTTTATAGAACATGAGTATTAATTTATTATTGTTCCTTCATCAACCTTTCATTATCCTTTTTATATCCATGCACCCCCATTTTCAATCTCCTCATGGTATCCTCTAAGTCTCTCCTCTCTGACCTACCTTTTCCATGCTTATTTTAATTTGTTTCAGCATTACCCATTCTAACATCCATACTCATGAACTACTCTTCTTGGTTGTAGGGCCCTTGATTTTTTTCCATATTTTTGGTCCTCATGTTAATCCTATTCCTATAGGCCGCCAGTCTCTTTTAGTTTCAAATGTCCCACCCAATTTAGAATTATGGGTTTGCAGACATATTATCCACTTCAATATATTTTTATTGACTATTTATTTTCCCAAATTTTATCTCTAGGTTGATTGTTATGTTTTGTGAAAGTTTTGAATTTTTTTCGAAAATTTCCTATTCATCTACAATCATTTTGTGCTAATTTATTTAAACTATGTATACCGAGATTTGAAATTTGGATCCACAAATATGTTCTATTAATTTGAAAATTTTTGATGGTCCAATTTTCAAAGAACATGGAGTGAGTTTCTCATATCTTGTGGAAAGGGTTAGTGGTTAGGATAGTATCCTCAGTATTGAGCATTCCTTTCCTATTGTTACTTAAAGAATTTCTTATTCTTCTTTTTTCAAATCTCCTCATCCTCTTTACATATCTTTGACTTATTCTCCTTCCTTATATTTGTCTAAGAATACATTTGATAAATCAACTACTTCCACCTAAATCATGGTTGGAGTTTCCTTTTCATGCTATCAGTGATACCGATGTTAAATATCAAGTTGATTTATTTGGCCATTGTTATTATGCCGATTTTGAAATTATTGATAAAAAATCTAGTAATCCAATTCCTAAGCAACATAGATTACATTTCCCCTAAGTTGAAAAGGTTTGATTCTAAATAATTTATCACGAGTGTTAAGGATCCCTTACCCTATATCCTACAAAGTTTTTTCTTGCTTAGTGAGTTCTACCCTTATTTACCTTTAACCAAGGGTGTCATGGGATCATGCTAACCATTTCCATGTGTAACCTATCTTGGATTCCATTCATGACCCTATACCTTCAAATATATTACAATTAAAGTCAATGGGTTGATATTTCTAGTGACATAGAGTCTATTAGTATTATGGACCACTGGATGGATGATATTTGTAGAAGACATACTCCACCTTGGTAATATTTATGCCTCATACTTCATGAGTATAACTTGAGTATGATCCTAAGGCAAGGAGTTTTAGATATCCTACCTTACACCCATCATATATTTATTGTATCATTGTTTTGGATCATAAACAAACAAAAGGGAAAGCTCTTTGAGGTTGATAAACTACTTAGGTGGTTGCAATAGCTTTTCCATTTACCTAACATTATTTTTTCTTTGTTAGCTAGTGGGAATTGCGCATAAATAATATTTGGAAGCACTAATTTAGTCATTTTCTTATTTGATTCTATCTACAATATGCTGTTATGTGTTTGTTTTATGTTGAAATGCATTGTTCCAATTGATTTTCTGGATCCATCACATTAATGTTAATTTGGATATCGGTATTTCGAACCCACAATTATGGTTCATCTTTAGGATACAAAGAAATATGCGAAAGATGAACCACAATTGTGGGTTCGAAACATCGATGTCCAAATTAACATAAATGTGATGGATCCAAGAAATCAATTGGAACAAGCTAACAGTCGCAAAAAAAAATATAAAATTTGACGTGCATTGTTTGAGTAACTTTTTCATACATATATAATTTGTTCCTTGTTTAGTTAATTCATTATACTTAAGGAATTTTTATTTTTATAAAATTAGGTTATGTTTATATTGTATTGGTTGAACAATTGTCTCATGTCCCTTAAGTTAGATTTTATGCATATTACATGTGTAATGACTCCATGGCCTAATGGATAGGACTTATAGTATTCAAAAAAATAATAATTTAAAGTTCTCATATGCTCTTGTATGAGCATGCATGTGCCCAAGTTTGAGCCAAATGCCGCCATTTAGGAAACAATCTCAAAGAAACAATCATATGGGCATGACTTGTTTCTTATTTGATGAGATTCCTACTCATCAACTTGGAACTATTAGTCCATTCCAGATCAATTGCATTCATGTGCTCATTAGTTCTTCATATGTAGTGGTACATCAATTTCATTTCCCTATGTTCTCAATCTTAGCTGTTCTAGGTGATGTTTCATGATGCCTAAGCTTGTAGTCGCTATGGCTTTTCATTATGTGGTTGTTTTAGTATTGATGCTAAGGTTTTGAATTTTTAGTGAAGTGTTATAATTATATGTATATTTTAACGCTTAAAACTAATATGTCACCCTGTTACTATATATAACCATTTCAAGACCATGGAAAATTTTAGGGGCTAATATTCGCAGGTGGGCTAATTTTCCATGGTTTTTTCAAAAAAAAGATTTGTCAATTTCCATTTTTTTATAAAAGTGATTCACCCAAATTTTACAATATAAAATTATTTTACCTTAAAAATTTCCAACATTATATAGACAATATATATATAATATCATTATAAATTTTAAGAATTTTACAAATACATCAATAAAAATTATATAGTTTTCATATTAGGGATTAGTGAGATTAGCCATTTTTTTAAACTTCAAAATAATTTTTCATCCTTAAAATTTTCCCTGTTCAAGACATAATTACTTTTGGATAAATGTTCCTTAATCTAGGCCACTAAACATTACAAAGAAATCATGATGGGTAGTGTAGTTACATTAATTTCATACTTAACACTTTTAATCAATTTTCCTTATATTTTTATCTCATCCATAAAAATTAGTATCCCTTAAATTATGGTTAACTTATTGAATTTGATCAAAATTATCAAGAAGAATAAAAAAAGAAAGAAATGTAAAACTTGACTAAATAAATAATAAATAAAAAATAAAAGCTAAATATGTGATGAGAAAAAAAAAAACAAAGAAAAAAAAACTAACCAACCCATTATTCCCTTTCCATATTCAAAGTCCTAAGAGAAAATTTTGTATCAAAAAAATCAGAGAAAATTAAAGAAAAATAAAAAGGAAAAGGGATGAAAAAGTGTGTGTAAGAAAAAGTGTAAAAAACTCCCTCTCATTATGTCAGCCTTAGAACCTACACATCATATAATTATTTTGAAATTTAATCGATAAGCTTCCCTTATATCCCCTTTTCATAAGTTAACATCATTTTCCAACTCTAACAGATAAGACTTTGGAAATCCCTAATTCCCTATCTAACAGATAAGACTTTGGAAATCCCTAATTCCCTATCCCATAGACACATATAACACGGGTGAAGTTGTCCTTCTTTATTGGTTTAAGTAAATAGGTAACATTTACTTATGTAATTTGTCGGAAATTATCTTATCTATATTAGTTCCTAACCATTAGTTAAAGTTGGGTATGTCATTAGAGATTATGAGCCATGCATTTGGATCCTTGTACCATGCTTTAGGATTCACACATAGTTCATCATGGTTTTTGCACCTTTTATAGGATTTATGTACCTATATACAACTATATTTGATCACACATCCTTGTGTGCCCGAATTTATTTTGATACATAAATTTAGTTTGAATGATATTTGGTTTTTACATAATAAAGTTGTTTTTAGTGCGATATTTTGGAGTTTTAGGTACTAGAATCTGGTGAAAAATTTGAGGTAAAATGTTGGTTTTTGTTATTTAAATTATTTTTTTGATTCTATATATAGATTCAACACCCTTAAAAATTCCTAGAGCAGTTTGATTGTGCAAGATTAGCAATCAAACTTCTCTTTTCAATGAATTCCAATAAATTTTAGAGAAATTACACCGAAAAAAACCACCGCAAATGCCTTCAAAAAATCGCACTAAAAACTACTCATCACATAATCACCATAAGTTTACATCAATATTCATGTACACTCAATATAATTTTAAACATTATTATTACTCATTGTATATGTATTTATTTCACATCTATTATTGGATCCCCTTTAATTATATACATCTTCATACATGAAAGCTTATTTAATGTTTTTGTAAACTAGTGTGTCAGAGCCATGAACGTAAACACAACTTGTCACAATTATTATTCCTCTAAAACATTTTATGAAGTTATTTTACCAATTACTCATGAGTATTTACTTCTATAACTTCTAACTAACGTGGCAAATTTCATGGGAAGCTATCGTTTAGCAAACTACCCAAAATTATTTCATATCAGTTCCATTGGATGTATAGTTAGTGTAAAAATTCCAAAATGGGGTCATAATTGAAAAAGGTAAAAATAACCAAATTACACTTTTCAAGAGCTTCCATGCACAAACTATGTCATGTTTTGACCATTTGACATCTATATGTATGAACCATTATCGAGGTAGAACTCCAATAATTTTAGTATTTTAACTTTATCTACTTCACACATGTAGATGAAAGGTAGGTGGATAAATACTTGTAATGAAAATCTAGTTTTATTGAGAGCATGGATTTTAATTAATGGTTCCATAGGTCCCCTTCTCATATAAAAGTATGCCTATCTCCATATTGCACTTTTTGGGATCAATAGATACTATTTTTATTACAGAAATTTGATCCATGTTTTCTTATTTCCTTTTTCCTTTTCTTTTAGTGATTTTCAAGTGAGGTTGATGAACCACAATCTTAGTAAGGACATGGTCTGGAGTACATTTTTTGAAAAGTGTGTTTATGTTAAATTTTATTTTGGAATAGTAAAATATAGTATCTATGTATGAATTTTCTTTCTTGACGCAGGGCTAGGCCTGTAATACCCAGGATCTTTAAAATATGTGCCAATAAGAATGCATCTCAACTATTACCCCAATAAACTCAAATTGGGCAATCTCAACTTTTCTAATTTTGAAAGCTCATAGGATTTAAAATCCCTCAATCCATAATCAAATTTTAAATATCTCTCAATTTCCATTTATGGCTAATAACTATGCTTCATGCCTTTTCAACAATCTTATAAGTTAACTAGCCATTTGTTCTTTTCATAAACTCAGTCAAACTCCATTCCATTATATTTATATGTGCACCCTTTTTATTTTAAACAAGCTGGACATGGTTAAACAAACTCTATACATATGAAATTCTTCACGCATTGACTTAATTACCACCATATGCCAGTTCCTTTCAGTCATTCAATGCATATCAATGCAAACACTCAAATATCATTTGACTCGTAACTTAGGAATACTTCCAGCAAACAGCGTTTTCACAATTCATCGATTTCAGGCTTTGTTTAAAATCGAATAACTGCTTACCTTTATAATTCAGAACGCACCTCCTCCTGTTTCCAGATATTGACTTTCAAACGCTGTTACATCTCTATGCTAAAGTTTTTAACTTACCCATTCGAATTCTTGCAATAGTCTTCAGACCACGCCTTCAGATTCTGGAATTCACCGGCAATCGAACCTTTCGATTCCACTGCACTCTGCAATTGAACAAATTGACTGGCTTTAAAACCCTTGACTCCATCATACTATCCACGTTTCTCTGCAATTAGATTTCTTCATACTATCTGGCAATCTCTGCGTTTTCCTCAGAAGCTGAGGTTCCATTACAACACGCACTTTTACAAATCATTACAATTCGTTGCGCCCAAACTTGGAACAGATTCTGATAGCAAATTATCAAATGGATTGGACCTTCATGCCAAGGTGATTACTGAGCCCAATATCGATTTCAGAACTCAACATCGGTTCTGCGTTCAATACACCCATCGCTCTCAACGCATTCATTGATTTGTTGCAACTATCGAGCTCAGTTTCATTGTATATCCGCCGAGTTAAACTTAACAGTCACGCACCTTATAATCAATTCAATTCTAACCCATTCACTTTTGAATATATATATGCTCTTTTACCATACACCGCAACAACTATTCCCGCAATTACAGTGATTTATAAACAGAGTTCTGCGCTCTTCAATCTGCTTTGTACAAGATCTAGGTACAACTCTGCGTTGAATTTAAACAACAAACTCTGCATTGGATTTAAACAGCGCCCTTTCATACATGCTAATCACACAGTATCAAGAGAATTCACTTCTACGCAGAGATTGTAAACTCATTTTCATGCTGGACATTTTCATTTAACAATAAAACAATTACTTCAATTCTATCACTTCAGCAAACAGAGTTTAACCTTTGATTCATTCATTACTTGCCACTGAACTTGGAGTTTGTGTAGATCCATTGAAATTTAATGAAAACAACGCTCCATCATACATTTCATCGTATGCTTTCATACCTTTGAGTATCCAGCATTTCAACACGGTAGATATTTTTTTATGTATACAATCTGTCAATGCTCTATGCGCACAGTAAATTGACTTCCAACAGAAATTTTCACTTAGAACGACGCCCTATTGATTTGCAAGCAGAGATTTAACACCATTTTACCCTTAATGATTTGCATGGCAGTTTTCACCCAAATAAATGTGATTTCAAGCCCATCAATCATTTCTTCATTAATTCAACAATGTCTTGAACTTCAGGAAACAAATATACAATTCCTCAATCAACCAATGTATATAAACTGAAACAAAACAATGACTTACAAACTTTGCTGGCCAGATATTCCAATTATGTGGCCCTTTACAATTGCTGAAGGCTTACAGCCTTGCTGTTCAAGCCTACTCTCAATCTCACAATCTCTCACAATCTCAATGTATTTTTCTCTCAAAACCCCTTCCTATTTATACAATTTTAAAAATGATCTAATTAAATGCTCAATCCCCCTAATATCTCAACAAATCCCTAAATCTCTCAACATCCCTAAAAGATAGATTCTTATCCCTAAAACTTAGAAACTAATTCCAACTTAGGCTCCCTCATTAATTCTAAATAATCTAGAAACTAATTTCTCTCATATTTACAATTTCTCACAAATAATTAATTAATCACTCAAAATAATATTAATGTTTACATGAAATTTAATATTTCTTCAAAACATGAAACCCCCTAGCTTAGATAAAATACAATGTGTTTTTCGAAGCTGATGCTCCTGCATCATTTCTATTTATTTTTTTAAGTGTAATTTCAAAGTATTGATGGTTGGTTTACGTAATCTAGAGCTAACATATTTTATAAGGAATAGGTGAGAGAATATCATGCTTGGAATACATCGACCATATCTCTAAGTGGTGATGAATTTCAACACTTAATATCTAAAGAATGGAAAAAGTAGAAAAATACTCCACTACAATATAAGTAACCAATGATCATTTTAGGGTTAAAATTCCAATATTTTTCAACCATGCAATTAAAAACCAAATATCATGACTAATAAGACAAAAAAAAAAAACATGGAAAAGTGGTGATGCAACATCACTCTTTTTCTAGGGTGAAAGTTCAATAATTTTCCAACCATGGCATTAAAGACAAAATATCATGACCATGAAAGACCAAAAAACATGAAAAAATTCAAAAGTGGTGATGCAACATCACCCCTTTATTAGAGTGAAAATTCACATATTTTTTAACCATCACATTAAATACTAGACATCATGACTATGAAAAACATTAAATATCAACACCTAAATTGGTTAACGATTCGATAAAGAGTATTTTTTTTAAAGGTTAAAATTATAGCTCATTTCAAATATTAATGTAAAACAACTTGACCCCTTTTCAACGAGGCATTAAAATTGCAAATAAAATCATCATTATTGTAAATGAAATCATAAAAGACACATTTATAAAAGGGGGGAAATGTAACACAAAACTTTAAAGTATTTTCATTAAAATATGAAAACTATAACTTTTTAAAAAGAAAATCAAGATAAACAAAAATTAAATAAATAAATAAAAATTAAAATTAAAGTTAAAAAAAAAAAAAATTTAAAAATATTTAACATTATATGACACACAAAATTTATGAGTGATGTCAAACATGCCCGACCCAATTAATCATTTTCAGTCATTAGACATAAACATCCAAAAAAAGAAACATAACGAAAAAATAAAATAAAGAACAAAACCATAAATTTTATATATATAACATTGTTTGGGGGGGGATTCCAAGGGGACAACTCAATTGGTGATTGAAGTAATGTGAAATCGGTGAAAAATGAGAGATCTAGGGTTCAAATCCCCCTCGGTTGTGACCCAGTTTATGGAAAGGAGGACAGGCCATAAACCCCCACATTTTACTAGTAGTTATGTGTTAGGCGGTTTGTCATGTTCCTTTGGAATGTGAGAAAAAATACACATTGTATGGTGATCTGAAAGGAGTGTATTAATTTTGTTGTGCTAAGTTTCCTTTCAATATTAAAAACATGTACAATTTGTCTCGATTTGTTTTCTTAAGAAATGAGTGTTTTAACCATGAAACATAGATGAATTTGTGAACTTTAAGCATGAAAATAAGCCTAAATAACACCATACAACAACGTATAACAGAGAAATACAATCACACATAAGTTTTACACAGTAGGCATGATGAAGCAGTTCACCCCTCCTAGGCTAAATCTGATGGTCCAGCTCCCAATGGCATGTTCCTCTTTGTCATTATGCTCAAAAATATAAATTACATGTGTTTACATGCCTCTAATAGTTTTTTTCTCTGCACCAATGGCTCCATAATGCTAAAATTAGTCTAGGTAGACTCTTGTTTCACCCAAATTGGTCGAAAATTGACCTCCCCATGCATTTTTACCAATGTCAACTAGAAAATCTCCACTAATTGGGGAGAACTGCAGTTAACTGTGGCTAAATTTAGTAAAAACCCCTAAATTAAAGGGCACACCCCAAATTTAACGGTCCATTAACCATATCATTGAATGTTACAGGTAGGGGTGACCACATACGCACCCGCTACCCTTCCTAACCATAACGGTCGACGCTTCTCTCGGCGAAGTCTTGGCCTTAACTACGTGGAGATTGTTCTTGTGAACAAGTCTCAGAAACTTTTTAAGGTTATGGTTACTCACTAGAGGTTACAGTTACGTTAACCATTGTCACTTGCCATGTGAACTCCATTGGGGCTGCCAACAGGTTGGGACCGCTGGCGGTCCCCCCCTTCTGAAATGCCAAAACATAAAGTTTAAGTTAATGCGGTAGATGGTTTAGTAAGAAACACTTGGTAGCCTGACTGGTGAAGACTTTTGCATGCCCGCGAGAGGTTCGAGGATCGAATCTTGTGGCCTCCAAAAAAAATTTGTCACTCCATCCAGGGGACATGTGGCAGCCTCAGGGTTGGGCACGTGTCACCCTCCAATTGGCTTAAAAGGAACACAATGTACATCCCAGATCAACGATCCACATCATGCCATGTGGAAAAATTCTGTTAACTTAGGAAAACAAAATATTCCCAGAATATACCACCTGTTGACTATACCCGCCTGCTTATTGGGCATCCCAGTCAACCTTGTCATAAAAATTTTATTTGTTTAGGAAAACAATCAGAACGTGATATCTTCCTCATATGACATCGGTTTTTTGAACCGTTCATGGTGTCGGAATTGCAACGATGAGACCTTTCCAGTCATTTAGGTTTGGTCTTGTTTCGAGAAATTTCAATTTTGAGCATAACACATGATCTCCTGATCACAACCCCCCATTGGGAAGATTTTGGACCCCAAAATACTTTAACTACCAGTTCATAAAATGAGGGTACAAGTCCCTCACCTTTTCCACTTACATATATCTTGCCTTACTTTGTTTTCTTCCCTTGAGCCCAATTCGAAGATAATTGACACTTCCCCTCTTAGAAGTGTGTTTCCTCCTGTCAAGGATGGAATCCTCCTTGAGCTGGTCAAGAAATTCTGACGAGAAATCTTCTATAGATGGCAGCTGAATATCACTCCCTTGATCATAAATCAAAGGAGGCTCATACAAACATAAATTCTCCACATTGACAATGAAATACATTTGCATATATGAAGGAAAGTAGAGTTGAAATGCATTATTACCAACTTGTTTAATGATCTTGAATGGACCATAATGAATGGGCTTGAACTTTTTACCTTCTCCTTGCATCCTTTCTTTTCTTATGTGCAACCATACTTCATCTCCTTCTTGAAACTCGTGATCAACTCTATGTTTGTCATGCCTCTCCTTGTATTTGCTTTGACTCTTCTCAAGATGTTCTTGAACTTGTTGATGAATAATCTGAATTTTCTCAGTGAACTTTCGAGCCTTGTCAATATCACTATGCCCATCAATTGCAACATCCTTCTCAAAGATGAAGTCTAATGCAGATTTCGACAAATACCCAAAGCAGGCTTCAAAAGGTGAAGTATTTGTAGAAGAGTGCTTGGCCTGGTTGTAAGCATGCTGAATGTAATGCAGTTTTTCATCCCACAAATTGGGATGTTTGCTGCAATATCTTCTCAATAGATGCACAACGGTTCTGTTCACCACCTCGGTTTGGCCATCAGTTTGCGGATGAAAATAAGTACTCTTTTTCAACTTTGTGTCCATCATCTTCCAAATATTGGACCGAAAATTCCCAACGAACCCAAAATCCCTGTCACTAACAATAGAAGTTGGCAAGCCAAAATGAACCCATACATGTTGAAAATAAAGTTCAGTAGTTTTTTCAGTAGTAATGGTTTTCTTACATGACATAAGTATACACATTTTATTGAATCTATCCACAACTATATAAATATAATCATGTTGTTTTCTTGACATAGGTAAACCTCGAACAAAGTCCATGGAGACAATCTCCCATGGCCTTAAGGGTACCGGCAGTGGCGTGTACAACCCAAGATTTCTATTGTTAGGCTTGCTTGTTGCACACATATAACATCCTATTATAAAACGTGACACATTATCTATCATGCGAGGCCAATAACAATACCTCTGTAGATGTGCCACTGTTTTTCTTACCCCAAAGTGTCCAGCAATAGGAGAAGAATAAGCCTTTCTCATGACACTAAGTCTCTCTCCTTGTTGTATACACAACTTTCCCAAATGAAACAGCGATTTTTTATGCATGTGATAATCATTTTCCTCAACTTGATTCCCTTCACTCAAACTAGCATACACATCTTGAAAATCAGCATTAGATGCATATTGTTCTATGTAACTCTAATGTACAATAGAATCATTTTTAAGCAAAGTAGAAGAACTTATAATTGGCCTTGAAAGAATATCAGCAAATTTATTGAAAATACCTTTCTTTTACCTTATAACCAAGTGAAATTATTGAAAAAATCCCATCCACCTGAAATGTCGTGATTGTTGCAATTTTGTTTCTGACTGCAAGTACTGTAATGGTTGATGATCGGTATGTATAATCGTCAATTTACTTGTCAAGTAGTGTTTGCACTTCTTGACGCTTTGTAAACAATGCATACAACTCCTTTTCATATGGAGGATAATTAGTTACAACACCGTTGAATGTTTCTGAATGAAAAACGATAGGCTTACCATGTTGCAAAAGTACTGCACCCATGACATAATCACTAGCATTGGTTTGAATCTTGAATGGCTGTCTCAAATTTG